>CAJQUN010000002.1:5962672-6388338 GCA_907163345.1 Haberlea rhodopensis
TTCAAATGATTTGAGAGTGAGCTGCACAAATGAGTAGTTTGGATATAGAAGTATTAACTAGGAAAGGTATTAAGCACTATAATAAGTGTGATTTTTTTAACAAACAGACAACAATCATTTTTGGATATGATGGTAACAATATAGTGTTTTTTCATATTTTAAAAAACGAAATATGAAGTTGAAATAAAAGGCCCTAAAGCCACAATTTCCAACTTCAAACCATTTTTAACTGGTAACCCGACCAACATCATTTTTTTTTAAAAAAAAACATAACCTTCTAAAATATATTATCTTAAACAACTACTTCATATAAACAATCCAAACTTGTCTTGTACGAATAAACCAACCATATATAGAATAATCCATCCGTTTCTTGTCTTTAACCCTACCCAATAACTCGATCTGTACAAATCCACCAATACAAAGAACAGGTTCTGATAGCTTAAATGGTTGCAAGCGATTTTCCTGTTCAGGTAGACGTAAAACAGGTCATGGATATTGATAAAAAACCTTTTTTTTTCCTCAAGTAAGAAGGAATTCAATCGTTTCTGGACTTTCACAACTCCCAACAAACACAAAATTTGGTATATTCAACAAAAACGGAAGTTATTAGAGAAAATAACCAGCCAATTTACATAGATAAGACGAATATTTGGAGCCTGGTTTTTGGATTAGCCATGAAATCGTGATTTTACCCATAAGGAAGTTAAAGATGTAACTGAAGACTTTAAAAATCAAATATGTGAAAAACTTTAACCTGTGTCATTGGAAACCGCGAGAAGTGTAACTCCATAAAAACTTGTCTTCAGCAAATTTTTGAGAGGTATCCCTTTCAATCTCATTTGGGTTTCTAGGATAACCCACTCGAAATCTAACAAATTCCGCAGAGTATATAGGTTTTCCAGCCTGGAAAAAAGCTGAAGATTCGACAAAATATTGCACATGCAGCTGAATTAGAAATATAAAAAAAGTGAACACCGAAAGAAGAAACAAACACAAGAGAAAATTAAGCTTAATTATTACCTTCAAAAGGTTGGATATCAATTTCAGTAATAACCCAAATCCCGTCCCGCAGTTTATATATTAATGTCTCAGGAGCAGCAGGGTACTTTGTCCTTTACTCGACCAGTAACACGCTCCCCGGATAAATCTGTCCCCCGGATTCAGAGTATTAACAACACTTTCATCGGGATAACGATCAGTGCTGGACGCGCTAACAGCATTTGATATGAAATCTTTAGAGAAACATTTGATTTTGTGAGAGCCTGATGTAGAGAAGCATAAGCCTGGTGATCCCGTTCAAGAATCTTCCATTCCATGGCATTGCTCATCTCTGCCCTCAACTAAATCTAATGATTCTTCACACTCACTTTAATGACACCGACAATATTGGAAAGTTGTGGGAAAGATTTCAAACATAATTTTTTCGCAACTCCATTTGTAATCACTGGAAAAAAGAGTCATTATGAACAATGACAAGGCTCTGCTTAACAAGTTATTGAAATTTACTATTTCAAAGAAAAAAATAAACTGATATTACTAAAATATTTTGTATAATACATAATAAAGCTTCACAATCCTGAATCTTTATCATAGGCCCTTGTGCAGAGTCCCATTTTTTATGCTGACTTCTTGTAAAACAATATGGTGTCATGCTTTCATTTTCACCCAGTAGACTTTATTACTTGGAGACCTTAAACCATTATTGTTCTTTTGACATACTGCTGCTAAGGCTGAAGAATATTGTTTGTAATCAGATTTATCACATATAGAAGTAGGTGGGGCCTTTATTCAAAACAAGAGAGAATGATTCGGGACATTTGATTATTTATACGGAAGTATGATTAATGATTGAACCATGCAAATCATGTGCAATGGTCATTTCACTCTTTACCCTCTTCTTACAATCCAGCATTTAACATTTGCCTGACAGGCAACATGAACATCTGCGAAAATGTGATAGAAACGATATCTTATTAAAGATATAACTCCATTTGTAAAACATGCTTGCGTGATTTGTTAGCGCAGTGAGTGCATTCAGTAACGGCGGCAAAACTATCAGTGAAACGAATCCCAAATAGTTTATGTGTACTCATACTATAAGCAAGGATCGTAACCACGAGAAAGAACTACACATATAGAGTCAACCATTATAGCAAAAGTTCAAATTATTAACTTGCACTGCTCACCAAAATGGCGCCAGAACTGCGAGATAGCACTTGCACGAACTACATCAGCAGGATCATCCAAGAAGCTAATGATATGCAAGGACATGTCGGTCTCAAGGCATTGCAAGAAATCGATTCTAGTCTCAAGTTTTCCGCGGTCCATCAATTTACTGAAATTTCGAAAACCTGAATCATCAATTCGCAGTCTCATTTTATATGTTAGAAAATTGGCAAAAGCAGAGTAATAGAGAGTGAGAGCAGTCTATCCAAAAGATCATAAATATTTATTCATTCAATTGTTCTTAAATGAAAATCATACGCAAATAATCAGCAAAGCATTACAAACTGTCGACTAATTTGCCTGACATTTATTACCTATAACCCTAAAAAATAATAATATGGAAACAAAATAAATAAGTGAATCCGCCCACCTAACAAGGAAAAAAATCCCCGAGTTTATATGGTTCAATCAAGCTAGAGTCGTCACACCAAGGTTTCAAGGATTGAACAAAAATTCCAAAGAATCAAGTAAAATCGCCCATAAAGTTCCAATTTTTTTGCATAAAAATATTCCAAATCCAATGAAGAACTGATCAGAATCAGAGGAATACAATTCAGATAAAAATCGAGCGAATTCGTCGAATTGCCCAACAAGAACGAAGACCCACAGAATCCCATGCACCAATCACGAATTAAAAGATTCATATACAGAAACCCGGATACAATAATTGAAAGTTCATTCCATACGCCGCTCGACACCCATAAACCCAACAAAAATGTACAAAAGTATACGCTTATCGGCGCCGAGAAAAGGGGTTGAGTATGATGGAAGTGTGGACTTTTGGGCAAAGTAAATTATTGCATTTGGAGATTAAAAAATATATATATAGCGCACTTGGTTTACGAGTCAATCGACATCTGAATTTTGAAGGCTGTGATGAAAATACCACAAATTATTCAAATAATAATTATAAACTATATGTATATATACCACCATAAAATAATTATAAATATTTTTTAATATAATTGCTCATATTTTTATATAAAATTTGACTTAGCTCAGAGAATAATTATTCACAAAAACACAACTGTAAGAAAACTCAGCAATGGCCACCATCTACGCGTTTATCTTGTTTGAGCGACCACTGTGTTTTGGGCCCTGTTCCTTATTCATGGGACGTTTATTTTGGACTTACGATGTTGGGCCTTTTTAGTTATATTTTCATGTAAGTGTTGGCTTAGTCTATCTATTCTAAATCGGTGATTACGATTGCTTTTCAAAACTGATTATCTATTTTTCAGACCAAAAAAAAGATTTTGAGTGTTTTATTTCATTGTTTCTGATATTGCTTCTCTAAAAATAAGTAGTCAAAAACAGAAACAAAGAAGCAGTTCCTGAGATGTTTTTCAATGCTTTTACTCGGTGTGGTGGCAATTTGTAATAATTTGATGTTCATTAAACTGTGTTTTTATTTAATAGCAAACACTTAATTCTTTTGCTTAAAAATAACTTTTTCCAACTTTAAGCAAAAACAACATAAAAGTACTTTAAATAAACAATTACAAATACACTTTATATGGGGTTTGTATGTTTCTCCTATTTTCCTTTTGTAGCTACAGTATTGGCTTTTTTTTGTGGTGGTTATTTTGGTCTACATCACAGCCGGGTTTGCACTTGGATTTGGCACACTGGGCAGTTAGGTTTCATGCATCATCCAGTTTTGGGTCGATGGATCTCAGCGAGGATTTTGGATACGAGGACTTGGTCTATTGTTTGTTTTTTATTCAGTTAATGTTTATCGTTTATCCTTATGTGTTCCTTCAGTTATATTGAAAGATAGTTCTCTTATTCGACCACATCCTGAACAACATGGTTTGAGGGGATCTGGTTTAGTTCTGGTGTTCCATGCTCACTTCGGCTCACGATCGGTGTTGTTTCTGCTGTGACTTATCCTACCATTAGTTCATTTAGTCCGCTTTGTCTTATGTGTGTTTCGTCATTGCCCACGGTTGGTACATGTATTTGTTTGTCGTCTTCTCGGCTATTTGTCATATATTGTAAGCTTCAGTCGTATATTTGATGTACCTTCGTTAATTAGTATAAACCCTTTATGTTTTTTCAAAAAAAATAATACTAAAGAACACTCGGCAATGCATATAGAACTATGCTAGTGGTTGGTAGTATTTTAAATATTAACCTACAAAGTTTAACTATTTTATAGTCGGATGAAGTTGTATATCTTGTCCCTATTTTGCCCTTGTGCCACAAAAAGATATTGCTAGAAACTAAAGTGTGCCGACCTCCTGGCCTAGCACAGCTGGTAAGAGTTCATCTCTATTTTGAAGAGACTCGAGTTCGAGTTCTGCAGTATACGGAAAATATTTAGCTCCTCACCCTCACCCTCTCTCCAAAAAAAAAAAAGAAAGAAAGAAACTAAGGTGTGCCAAGCAGGGGAAGAGGTTTACTCTGAAAAATTTGAATTTTACCCTCTAAAAATTACAGTTTGTCTCTCAAAATTTACTTTTGGCCCCACCCCTAAATTATATTTTGACCCCCTAAATTCTTTTGCCCTCCATTTTTTATTAATATTTTTTGCCCCTAAACAAGAAATTTGTGTCCACAATTACCAAGTGATTGAAATATCGTGCTAAGAATCAGATGCAGTTCTTTATAATGGGATAAGTTGCTTTTCTAGGTCAAACTTTCTAAATCTGATTCAATATACTAATGAATTGTATTCTGAAGAATGTTTTATAGTTTTATTTATAAGCAACAACAAGGATACTATACTCTCAAGCTATCAAAGCTTTTATATTTTTCTATGTAACTAAGGCTCAAATTTATTGGCAAATGTGAGTTGATGATAACTGGAACTTTTCTTAATATAGAGGTAATTTAAAATATATTTAATAAATGAAGTTGGATAAGTTGCAATTTGCAGATATCCAAGGTAAGAAAAAATAAAATAAAATAAATCTCTCCTCATTCTCAGCATGGAAAACGTATTGTTTGCAAAAAGAATTAAAAAAAACATTGAATATATAAAAAAAGGAAGTATTAACAGGAAAAAAATAGCAAATAAAATATACACTATGAAGCTGATTGTGTAGTAGCTTCTTTATGAGTTGCAGGAGCTGTCCAGTATTGTTTAGTAGCAATTAGAAGCTTCTCCCTAACATGAGGGCCACCTTCATGATCAGTCATTCTGCTGTCCCATTGAAGTCCATCTACTATACTCTTAACATTCACTAGAACATCGACGTCGTCCCGTATGATTACGCTGCCTTGAGGCCGTAAAATCCTATCCATTTCCAATAGAATATCTTCGATTTCACATCTGAAAAACAAAGGGTCGATGCTCAATTACTTTGTCTTCAGTCTTATTGTGTTAACATTTTATGTACGAGTTTTAGTTTTTACCTATCTTTGTACAGCGTGAATATTGAATCTGCATGTATGAAGTCATATGTTCTTGGATACGTTGACATAGCTTCACACCTGCGAAAGATATTATCGATTAGTTTTGTCATGAGTGATCTCAAATGTGATGGAATTTTGGAGTCCTAAATCGAGACTAAATTCTCTCCAGTTCTTGGTTCCCCTTACCAACATCTTCTTTGAATTTTAACTAAGAGTTTCCTGTTTCAGGACGGCAATGAATTCTAAGCACTTTTGAGTTTTGGGACTTGATTTCTGTTTCTACTTTTAGCTCGTTGTTCCTTACAAATGTCCATGTATAGTGTGACAATGGGGAGATCAGAAGCATACCAGTTCTGATAAGTTCCAATCAATCCACGTTCATAGATAACTCCAAGGGTATTCACATCAGCCTCAACTGGGACGACATTCATAACCCATGCGGGATCATCGATCAATCCAGCTGCAAAGCCTCCTAAATATGCATTCATATCAAGCAAGTTTCGGTACCTTCCTGGCTCCGCCAACTGATGGTCTATGGCCTTGTAATGTGACACTCTTTTCTTCCAAAGTTCAGTGTTTTTGCCAAAAAATTCTCCTGTGACCCCCTTTATGCTTCCGCTTAGGATTCTTGGTGGGATAGTAGTTAATCTTTCGGGCCAATTAGCTAGTTGGCCACCAGATGTTTCTGTGATGTCGGATACTTCAGGCAAGGTAGTCAAACAGGATTCCATCTTAGTGTACCTGCATTAGTACAAATCTAAGTCCAGAAAATGCAGTAAAGAATCTTGATAAGGCATTAGTATTCTACATAGGAAAAGTAAGCCTAAACGTGAAATTAGTGGCTGATAATCTTGAATAGCTCGAACTTTTGGGTTCACGTGCATTCTAATCAAGATCTGAAACTGGACAAGATAATAAGTTTTATTGTACGTACCATGCTTTATCTGGATTTTGATCCTGGCAAAACGGAGGCTTCCTAAAGACTTTCCTATTCAATTTACAGTGCATATGATTACTGGCCTTCTGCCAAATAGCAAGATCATTTTTCTGCAACAATTTCTTCCAACAAAGGCTTCTTGCCACATTCTCAATTCCATTTTGCTCTTCATTCAAGCTTTCTCTAGTTCTATTCCACCCCTTCCAGTGATTCTCCCAATTAACAGGCGGGCCGGAGAGGATCCAATACCCACCGGGACGTAAAATCCGGTCCACTTCAGTCAAGTATAGTCCATCTAACGCCATAGTTCGTCAATGATAAGTATCAACAAAAAGTTTTCATAAAATGATGCATGATAGAGTTTCTCATATCAAGAAAAGGTAGCATTACCATATTTGCCCCACGGGATTAGGCATCGGGAACAGTGTGCGATGTCAAAAGCTCTAGCAGGATAGGGGAGTCTCTCGGAAGCCAAAATCCCTATAAGAGCTGGAACTCCACGTTCGAGGGCAAACTGGACTTGTGCTTCATGCGTATCTTTTGGTGCAAAAGAGATTGGTAGAATGTTTCTAGAGAGCAAATAAGCACCCCAACTAGCAACCTAAAAAATTTAACAGCAAAATTTACAAAATGATACTCGTAGATCAAATTACGATACATGGCATCACTAACTTGATCATATTCGTCCAAATTTATGATATTTATGAGTCCATCTAACTAGTTTAGGATTGGGAATTGTACAATAAACATGATTTAAGGTTGTATTTGGATTGATGGATTTCAAATCCTTTGACTTTTTTGGATTGATTAAGGGTGTGTTTGTTATTGCTTATTCAAAGCATTTTTATGTTACTTTTGCTTAAATTTGGAAATTGTTTTTAAACAAAAGCATCGAGTGTTTGCTACTTAAAAAAATAAAAAAGCAAGTTTAATGAACTTCAAATTATTACAAAATTGTCACCAGACAAGTAAAAGCAGTTAAAATCATCTCATGATCCGCTTATCTACTTCTGTTTTTATCTACTTATTTTTAGAGAAGCAATAACAGAAGCAACAAAATAAAACATTCAAAATCTGTTTTTTTGTCTGAATAGCAGATAAGCAGTTTTGAAATGCAATCGCAAACACCCACTAAATCTAAGTGATTTAAAACTCATTTTATATCAAATTAATCTAAAGATGTAATTTTCAAATTAACTCTTCAAATCTTTTGACAAATCAAATTATTTCCTATATATCGGATGTTTCCATCCAAATGCAATCTAAAGGACTAATCATATGGTTTCAAAACATTAATAAATCATCTAACTGGCCTGATTATCATCAACGGTTTATCTTAGCATCAAAATTAAATTCTTGGAGTATAAATCAAGAAAATGTAAACCTTTAATCAATTTGGCTTCTCATCTACTATTTACTTACTTTTCATGTGAGTGCAAAATTTCGAGTGTCGGGTGGGTAAATCCACCAAACTGCACTAACGGTGTGACTTTAAATTAATCAACCACTTAAAAGTACAAAAAATCACTTATTTTAAATTAGGGAAACAAGGCCTATAGCTTTTTAATGTACAAAATAAAATCAGATAATTTTTTTATTTGACAGAGTGATGAACCCACTTACCCTCTCCATCCTCCCCACACCATTACCCATTTCCTAACAAAAGCATAGCTAATTTCATGGGCTAATTTTGCGTGACACAACAATATTGAATAGACTCCATCCCTCCATTGATTTATAAATGTTATAAATGATAATCGAAAAACGTCGTAATCTCATTGCCAGCTGTTTTTTTTTTAACAGTAAACACTCAATTCGTTTGCTTAAAAACAATATTTTCCAACTTAAAATAAAAAAATAACATAGAAGTGTTTTGAATAAGCAATTGCAAACGGAGTCTGTGATCTAAAACTTGTTTTTGAAATATTAAAACAACACAAAACCACATTTGGATCGTATTGGAGCCACGTTTTAGGCTTCGGTTCGATCAGAAGTTATAATTCAAATCTCTTAAAACATAACACGAATTCATAGTTGCTAAACAATGAGACGACCCAACCATTGCCAAACAACAAGATATAATATATTAGCATCAATGATGCTTCTATGGATGAAATATGATAGAATGAGCAAAAGTCAATGGTCAGCATCCCTACAATTATAATTAATCCACTAGCAAACCTACACGTCTCCGTCGTGAATACCAATTCAAAACACGACCATCAAAAGGTCTATTTCATCCTTGTTTTATTAGTCCCAAACAAAGATGAACCCATGATTAAATAAGAATAGCCTTGGTCTTTTAATATAAATAAATAACTCAGATTATTAATATTTTTTTATTAATCACGAGAGAAATCGAACATAAGATCTCTTACCATGAAAATAAATGACAAATACCATGCCAAAAACTTTTGTCAGATTATCAATTAAAGTTTTGAGGAGAAGATTTTGTTTAATTCATGGAAATTGCTCTTTCAACAACAATAATTGTTCCGAGAATAAAATAAAGCTTTTTTTTTTGTCTTCATCCCAAATTTCTGTAGTCAAAACTGAAATCTAATTATACTATTCAGATCCAAAAAACAATTGACAGAAATTACTTAGTTTTTATCAACAATAGTTTCCAGAAAATGTTGAAAAATTAAATATGCAAACATTAGAAATGGATTAAAAAAAATAACAATTTCAAGAAAGATAAACGTAACGTAACGTACCCCACAGCCAGTATCAATCGCCGTCCTGATGGAGCCATCCTTTAGATTAATCAACTTTCCGATGTCATCGATGTAAGCATCAGCGCCACGTGGAAACATAGTCCCGCCACCGGGGAATCTGAACCGATCCCCATCGAACCGGACCCAATTCTGTCCCGCTTTCTCCACCGTCAGATGCTTATGCGGCACGTTAGCGTACCACACCATATCCCTACTCTCCGGCCATCGGAACGGAGTCTTGTACCCATGCGGCGCTGGAATTCTACACTTGAGCAACTCATTCTTCTCAGGGCAATGCCTTTCTCTGTAAACAAGCATCTCCCTTTCGAACTTTAATGATCTGCCGGCATCCTGGCACGGTGTGTACTCGGTTAATTCAGCTTTGCATGGAGGGATATGGGTGGCACGCGCCTCTGGAGAGAGTGGGACGAGGAGCTCCGCTATGTGGTGGGCGGTGAAGTCGAGGGTGATTGTATTGGTTTCGATCGGGTGCTTAGTTGATGGGTTGTTTGTGCATTGAAGGTTAGGTAGGATTGTGGCGGAGGTGATGCTCCCGCGACTGTTTTTCCAGATTCCGGCGAGGTAGGAGACTGAGCAAAGAACGACGATTAAAACCATATAATAGAGATTTGTCTTCTTCGACTTGGTAGAAAGGTAGTGTGTTAGGTTTCCGCAAATCGCCATTTTTCTCACCAAGCGTTCCGACCCGAATATTGGATGCAATTTGCGGAGAAGATCTAGTCGAAGGGTTTTATGGAAAGTGAAGTCAAATTTATATATATATATATATATATATATATATATATATATATATATATATATATATATATATAGATGGATGGTAGAGAGATGGTTTGGGCCTTCGCCTCGTGAAAGAATAGGCTCCTATTTGGAGGAGAAATCATGGGGTAGTACAAGGTAAGAATATTGAGGAATGCCAGATTAACAGCGTTATGCCTTAAATGTTTCCTTTGTTGGATAGAGCCTTCGTTTTCCGGGTTGAAAATTTTGAATTGCTGACTTATTTTTCTGTACTATCTTTTGACTTAGATTTTACTGTATGAGGATGTAGGAAAATTCTATCATACACCGGATACTCTCGTTGTGAATATAGTAATTGGATGATGTGAACTCTACATAGGATCTACGCTATCCAATAGCTCGTACTAAATAAGCCCATGTAGGAGGATTTGGCGTTAAAGTCAAATGGTTTATATATTTTGACCAAATTTGCAAAATCTTTTTTAAGTAAAATGGTGTAATTACAAATAACAATGCCATGGATTTAATGGAAAATCTGAATCCTGGATTTATTATATCGATTAATTTCCCACTGCCTCGAGTTCAGGGCTTGAGTTTGGAAATATAAAACATTTGGTATCGTAGAAGTAGAAGCGTGTTAAAACTATGTTTTTCGAAAAATAATTATAAAATATTTGTTACTACTTTCCAAAGAGAAAAAAGTATTGTCTTAAAACTTTTATTCACAATTAAAATATGAAAATGGCCTTGAATTGTCAGTTTGTTTAAGCAAATCGACAGGCTTTATTAATGATATAAAAAAACAAAATGGATAGAAGAAAACGATTAATGCATTATGAAAAACAATTATCGAATATTAAATAAATGCCGTCTAACCAAATAAATAAATATTTTTCATTCTCCTCAGCATTACTTCAATTGGGCTAAAATTTCATCAAAACAGTTGAAGAGATCCGTTTAGGGTTACGAAAATCGTCGAAACGCATCGACGATTTTGATAAACTCCAAGACCGTTCAGAATCTTTTTTCGAATTTTATGATTATATATATTATAATGGGATGATTTTGGTAATATGAGTATGGCCCCTTGTTTCATTTTTGTTTTTGAATCAGCTATGTATAAATGATGTACCTTAATAGTGACCTTTTTATTATTATTTTACATACTTTATGCCGATTTAATGAAAAATGTTAAATTCAAAAAAATGTCAGATAGAATATGTACTTTTTTAATACTAGCCTCAAATTTTTCAGCCTAATCAAAATAATCTCATAAAAATTGGTTTTAATCAAAAATTGTCTTACATAGACATTTTTACCACATTTAATCCCACATAAATTTTTTTAAACAAAAATAGTCTTATATTTGAATAGGTGATTTTGAGACCACTTCTGATTAAAAATAAAAGTTTAGGACCAGTATTAATTAAAAACAAAAATTTAGACTATATTTGATTAGTCATAAAAGTTTGGGAGTAGTATTCCAAAGACACATTTTCTATGAGCCAATTTTTTTAAATTTACCCTAAGAAAATGTCTTACAACATGCATACTCGTGTTAAAACATATGAATATTGTTGAATCTTCTAATATATAAAAAATAAATTAAATTTTACTACCTACTTATATTATAAAAAAAAACTATATTTTTAAATTATTTTGATGTGAATCCTAAAAATAACACATTCGCCTAAATTTGTCGTATGCATCTTGATATGTTAACCACCCGCGACGTGATTCGCATCAACGAAACGTTGCTATTCCAAAAATAACAACTTAGCCTATAGTGGCCAAAAAGTCGTTAGTTGTAACAATCATAGAGTGCAGCATTAATGTGGCCCAATAACCAGTTGTCTGCATGATTAAGAGGTTATTTCTTGTTAGCATATGTGTACTATCTCAATGATAGATTTAAAGGCCAAGAATTGATTTGGGTATGTAGGATCAACATAAATATGTGGACCCCATATAATCAAATCAATTATTAATCATTAGATCTATTGTTAGGGTAATACTCATATGCTAGCATCTAATTTCTCACGATTAAGTATATGACTTAACATTGTTGTAATAAGTTATCCGAATGTACAACCTAATCAATCTTAAACTCCTAATCAAATATTTAATGATTATAGGCAGTGTCGTGGGGCGCATCAAACCATTGATTTGAAAAATAGATCATTCCAAATCAAAGGTATGATTTATCTCGATTTTTAGGGTTTTCGTAGCAGAAAAAAATTATACGGCCTCTCTGATGTTAAATATGACTGATTTCTGGGCAACTCAAACTAACCAAGTGCAAAAACATGACAACACATAAAACATCTCACGACTCAATATCCTAAATTTCAAGACCTATGCAAAGCATTTTAAACCTATCACATGTAATCGATCCACAAGCCCATCCAAGTTTGTCCCCCTTTTTTTATTATTCATCAAAAAGTTATTATATAAAAGCTCATGCATGCAACAACTTTTTTTTTTTGAGAGTTCATGCATGCAACATTGGACTCTATATTTCATATGCAACATTCTACATCAAAGAATTATTATAAAAAAGCTCACAGCATATTAATAGTTGATATTTGAACAATTCTGGAAAAATAGTGAAAGCTAGTGGATTATAACACTATAAAAGTAAGACTGTGTTAGAAAATTAGGCTTTATAAATTGAAATTAAGCACAGAAAATATTGAACGAATGAAAAACAGAAAAATTTTGACGCTAAAACGGGAAAAAATTTCGAGCAGTGTTGTCGGTGCGGTTTAGGATATTTAAAAGTCAATTACACTCGTATAATGCATCATAGGGTGGAAATCGAGCCAGGTTTAGGGCAATCGGGTTGGGTTTAGGGATTCGAGATCCCAAATTCATATTTTGGGTAGTTGACGCATTTCGGGCACAGAATTATTGTTGTTATTTAAAAACAAACAAACAATTTAAAATATAGGCATAGAATTGAGAACTTAAAATCGAGTTTAGGTTTATCGGGTTTTGGGTACCTGAATATCCACATCCGATCAGGTTGGGTCGGACCCAAAAACCCGAACCTGTTGCCCACCCGTAATGCATCCTTCTTGATCCAATTCATAAGTTTTTTCTAAGATTATTTATTTTCACCCCAAAATAAAAACTGACTCACTTTATCAATTCTTCGTGTGCCCATTAGTACCAGCAATCGGCAATATATGATATAAAAACAATTAGTCGTGTTCCCATGAGAACGGACAATCAGCACGATATGATATAAAAATTTACTTGCAAGTCAAATCCCATAATATCACTTAACCATTCTTTGTCTATATACATAAAAAAATATAGATCTAAAAGTTTAAAACTGTATACATGAGAGCAATATTGAATGTAGAGTGAGCAAATTAATTAAGGACCTCAACTTACCACGTAAAGATAATGGAATCTATCGATAATCAATTTTGTAAATAAAATTGAAAGGGAAGAGTGCAAAGAAATGGCCCCTCCATTTTTTTACGAGGGAAACCGCCGTCGTTACCTGTATGATGCACACTAGATAAGCATCAGAAATGACGCAGTAACCTGCAAACTATGTCAACCAGGTAAATCTCACTAGGCAAACCCGTTGCGGCGGGCTCAGTCCCAAAAAAATATTAGCAGGGTGAATCAAAGATCTTACGGTCCCGAGCAGTAACAGAGATACAAAAAAATTATTTTGGGGCAAAAACATGTTTTTTTGGGGGGTGGGGATATTGTTAAAAACGGTAATAAAGTAATTTTTTTAACATTAAATTTGACATTAAATCTATTTTTTTTGAGGGGGGTTGCACACCCCCTGCCTCCATCCTTGGTCTGGGGCTCGCTCTACTCCATCTATTCGACCCTATTGAGCGAAATGACCCCTCTTTCTTGTCAAGGATTAATTGAAATATTATCTTAACAAAGGTATCTAAGATTTAAAAAAAAAATGACATGGTAGTATATTTTCTCAAAGTCAATGTGTTAAGTGATATTATGGGTTATATATATATATTCTTGTAATGCGTTGAAATTGAAAAAAAAAACAAAATAGAGAGAGAGTTCATAAACTTCTTTTTTTTTTTTTTTTAGTAATACCCAAATCACAATTTTTTTTTATTGAATTGAATATCTAGAAAGGCTAAAAGTCTAAAAAACTTGGGCATACGATTTAAATTTTATGTCAGATGTTGAAAATTAATTAAGAAACAAAAACCGAACTAAAAATTTAAACAATTATTTACATGATTGCTTAGCAATGTTGAAGATTTAAAAAATAAAAAAACGTAAATAGTTGTCATTACGTCGATTGGGTTCGCAATTGGCTGCTGAATTCAAAGTAGATTTTGGCGTAAAAGTGGAAAGGTGACTAGTAGGTCCATGACGCTACCTGCCTCTTACAGTCGTACCCAATACCATGTGCTTTTTGTATTAGTAATGATAATAATACATTATTTTGGAGCTAGTGTCAAAAAAATCCCAGTTAGCCAAATTGATAAATTACTCACTGACATTTAAAAATATGTATTTTACCCTCTCGTAGTTTACAAAATGGGTAGTTTATTCTTTGTGGTTTGAAAATATATATTTTACCCTCATGTGGTTTGTGAAAATATGCATTTTACCCCTTATAGTTTGTGAATATGTGTGAAATACATCATACACATGTGGTAAACTGCCTATTTTGTAAATCATGGAGAGGTAAAATACATATTTTCACAAATCACATGGGGGTAAAATGTCTATTTTCAAACCACATGGGGTAAACTGCCTATTTTGTAAATCACAGAGGTAAAATGTCTATTTTCAAACCACAGGGGGAAATCATAGGGGGTAATCTGCCAAAAACCCCATTATTTTGTAAGGAAAAATTGGCATAAAATTTTTTGGTTACATTTTTATTTATTAAGTTGAATTTGAAGAAACAAGAACGGTGTTGACTTTGTGTTTTCGGTACAGTCAGTTAGACGGTTCGATGGTTCAAAAAACATCGACCATTAATCTTAACCTTCCTTGACGATTCCGATTACGCTTTATGCACCAGCTGTTACGTTTCCGTTCTGGTTACGGTTAACCAACGGTCACGGTTTGACCAATATTTCTTTAAAAAAATAAAAATATTATTAAAATTTGAAAAAAAATGTAAAGTAGTTGAATGTATTTTTCTTCATAGATTAATCATAAGATAACGTGAAATAAACTCAAGCTGAAATAATCAAAATGTGTAAGATATATTTGTTTGATTAACATATGTACATTATAATATTCTATTTAGATCAAAGATTATAGTTAGTGATTGAAGCTAATTATTCAAATTGGAAGTCATGCATTCAAATTTACACCATAACATATTTTCTAAATTATGACCCTTAACCGCTCCGTCTATAGACAGGCTGGTTATGGGTTAGACCCGTCGAACAGTTAACCCGATTAATCGACACGTTAACCACCGACCGATTCAGGGTCATATATGACCCTTGGTCGGATCTATGTAAAGACAACATGTCTAAACAAATTGTATTTTAAAAAATTGACACTAACCATTTAATTTTCAATTGGGTGAAAGAATTTTTTAAATCAAATATTTAATCCAAACCAGCAAACACAACCTTTGACTAATTTGTTGCACTGAATGCTAAAATTGATGAATCGAATTTAAAGAAGAATGACCAGATATATTCAAGCTATTATTATGTTAATAAATCTCAATTTGCAAGGATTTTTGTCAACACATGAAATTTAATAATGTAGGTATTTATAAATTATTTGAAATATAAAGCTTAATTCTTATAATAATTAAGTTAATAGATAAGCTTTTGTACGCTGTTCTAAAGAGAAATTTGCTCCTTTTTAATTAAAAACTAAATAAATATATAATTTATTTAATCAAATTTTGTTTCTTTTCATTTAATTATTTGACAATAAATGGATCACCCCTGCTCGATATAACATATATGGATTACCAATAATAATTTATTTTACTTTTGACAAGTGTTCTCCATGTCTGTTTCAGCAAATATGACAATTTTATTATTAAATCGACAACACTTGATATATATATATATATATATGCACTTACGATGTTCAAGTGAATCAATATCTTTTTTTTATATCTTGAAAATGATATCCATTTCAATTCTTAAGTGAAGTTAGGAATATAAAGTTAAGGATAAAACCGAAAACTATAATAATTTTCGCATAAGGGGGATTTATTTGTATTTAATGTGGCGAAAGCGTTTGATTTTTTACCAAAATTTATAATTGTATTTGGATTTTAAAAACTTTTTTTTAAGAAAAATAGTTTTTATGCTAAAAAGGTATGTTTTTCTAAAAAATAAAAATATAAACAATTTAAAAAGCAAAATAAGCCAAAAAAAAAAAGGGTTTTCTTTGCTATTATATATATGTACTAGTTTTTGTTGGCACCACGCAATGCGCGGTGCCAGGTATCAACATGTTGGTCAATTTTTTTCTAATTTGAACGAAAATAAAATTTCAAATGACTAACTTTTACAAACTTTGTTTTTTTAAAAACGAAAAATATTATTTTAACTGAATGGAAATAAAAACAAAAGGACTAACTCTAATTTTTTTTAAAAAAAACAATGATGCACAAGTTAGTATAAACTGAAAACAATAACATTTGAAGTTGCGCACATCAACAATCGATTAAGATATATTTTTTCCTAGTTGGTTCAGGCCACCCGCGCATCAACAAAAAAAATTATTTAACAAAAAAAATTTGAAATGAAAATAAAAGGACCAAAATGAAAATAACAAAAAAAATTTAAATGAAAATAGAACCAAAATGAAAATAACAAAAAAATTGAAATGAAAATAGAAGGATCAAAATAAAAATAAAGTTATATTACTGTTCATTACTTTTGAAAACGTGACCCATTCACTGTTCAAGTTCTTCTACACTTATTATATTGTCTAATATATAATTTTGTCCACTAATCAATTCCAACATAAAACTGTCAGCATGATTTAATTTAAAGGAAAGTATTTGAAATTAATAATTTAAAATTCATAAATTTGAAATGATATCTAGTATATTGTTATTTCAAATCCTTCTAAAATACATTGAAAGATGTATCGAAATACCTATTTCAATTTCTTATCAAAATATAAATGATATATTTGAGTTAGGAATTTGAAATCCACTCGTTTCAAATCATTCGCTCCAAATACAACCTCGTTGTTTCTTCTTTTATTTTCTCAAAAAATAGTGCTTTAAATTGGATTCAATCTCCAACTGTCCCTATTTGACTAAAGCTTATGGAGTAAATAAAATAAATTAAGTTGATCATTCTTTAAATTAAGGGATATGTTTAAATAAAAAATCAACATCGATACAATCAATACACGACGTAGATTAGATCTATAGTCAACAGGTTTTTTTTTTTAAAAATCCTGATTGGATTCCACCTTCCTCAAATATCCCTCCATGTATCATATTTTTATCTTCTTCGATACAATTGGCATGTACCCCCCATTTAATTCGACTCTTATCACAAAATAACTTTAAAAATAACACATTAATTATATCGTACATGTTGGGTTTGTTGGCCCATTACCTATTTTATCTCTTGTTGGGCCCTTTAGCCCCTTTTTCCTATCCCATTACCGAGCCCCCCCCTTTTCCCTTCCAGCTCTCACCCTTCGGTGCCCTACTCCAGAAGCTTCCCACCGAGCGCCTCTTCAGCTGGTTCGTCTCTTCGGAAATCTCACCATCCTCTTCGTCTCCCTCTTGCCTTTATGTTGGCCTTGAGTTCATGCTTGGTAGGATGGCCTGGAACCCCGAAAATCCCTTGGAGGATTTTCGTCCCCCCCTTTGTCTTCCTGTCTCGGGTTTTCCTTTGTGGTGCTCTGTGTGGCCGTGAGCTTAAGTGGTGCTGTGTGCGCTATGGTGCTCTGTGTGGTCGTGAGTTGTGGTGCTCTGTGTGGCCGAGTTGTGTGGAGCTCTGAGTGGCCGTGGGTGGTGCTGTGTGTGTGCCGTGAGCTTGAGTGGTGCTGTGTGCGCCTTGTGCTTGGGCAGAGGCTGTGTGCACTGGTGTGGCCTTGTGCTTGTGTGGTGCTGTGTGTTCCTTGAGCTGAGTGTGGTGCTGTGTGCACCTTGTGCTTAGGGTAGGTGCTGTGTGCGCTGTGGTACTGGAGTGGCTGTGAGCTTGGTGCTATGTGAGGCTCGCTGGCTTGTGCTTGAGTGGTGCTGTGTGCGCCTTGTCCTTGAGTGTGGTGCTGTGTTTGCTGGCTTGCGCTGAGCCTTGGTGCTGTGTGCGCTGGCTTGTGCTGTGCTTGGTGCTGTGTGCGCTGTGGCTTGTGGCCGTGAGTGGCTTGGTGCTGTGTGCGCTGGCTTGTGGCCGTGAGTGGCTTGGTGCTGTGTGCGCTGGCTTGTGCTTGAGTATGGTGCTGAGTGGCCGTGTGTGTTCGGGTTGTGTGCTTGGGCAGTGGGTTCGGGCAGGGTTTTCGGGTAGTGTCTTAGGGCAGTGTGTGTCTCCCCTTTTGGATTCGATACCTTGGTTCCCCGGTGACGACGTTGGAAGGAAACCCAGCTCGACCTGAGCCCTAATTCTTAACTCTTGCTTTGCATTTCAGTTTATAAGTTTATTAGTTGAAATTGTATACTGTGATCTGTTTTGTTTCTTGATTGCAGGTTATCAATCGGGATTGAAAGCGGAACGAAATCCTTACAGTACACCAAAAGTGTTACTCTCAGTGTGGATAAAAAATTGGATAATGTGACCCCTTGTAAGCTATACCGATCCAATGGTCCAAACTACGTGAGGAATTGTAAGAAGAATGAGAACAATGAAGAAGAAGAAACACATGATCAGATAGAGAACATAAATTAGTTAGAGGAAAACATTCTCTAGCACGTGATCATTTTAATTCTCCATTCCCTGATTATTCATCAACGGGGTATGTTTTCAAATCAATCCATCTTCTAACATGGCAGCAAAGCCGATCAAGTGCATAAACTTGATCCCTTTCTGATCCAAATTCTCCCTTTTTTTTTCTCTCTACGAAACTTCAACTCGATTCAATGGCCTCCACATAAACTTCACCTGTTCGCACCTATGCCACACCAACAGAAGATCCAAGCCAACCATTCTATTTACACCCCCACGAAGCCATTAACAACGTTGTCATCACGCCTCCGCTCACTGGACCCAAATACCTCACTTGACATAGGGCATTCACTTTCGTTGCTACTCTCTTGGATTCTGAACTCTATCTCCAGAGAAATTGCATCTAATGTTTTGTACATCAATTCTGCCAAGGAAGTTTGGGATCGTCTGCACACTCATTTCTCTCAACCCGACAGCATACGGATATATCAACTCCGGCAACAACTCACTATCTTGATTCAAGGCTCTACCTCTGTTAATGCATACTTCACCAATCTAACTGCCTTATGGGAAGAGTTCTGAAATTTTCGACCTCTTCCTTGCTGCACATGTGGGAAATGCAGTTGTGACAAACTCAAAAATATTGGTGATGAGCAAACGTTGGATCATGTTTTCAAATTTTTATGGGCATTCCCCATCCAACTAGAACTCCTAGCAACTCAACTATGTATGTTCTTTAATGTCTCACATACAAAGATCTCTCAATCGGTTGTGATGAATCATCAACCGTTACAATGGTATTCACTCTTCTATTTTAGCTCACAAATATAATAAATAGAGTGAATACAAAGGCACAAATGATCTCCTAACAGATCTGATACAGCAAGGTAAGAGGTGCCCAAGGTTTGAGGAGTGCTCTTCATTTAGCAGCTTTTGTCTTTGAAGTTCTTCAATTGAATCCCAAGTGGGTTTGCTTTGGAAGGCTTGGATTGATCTTCAATCAGCTGTTATTGAGCTTCCAAATCATGTATATATAGCCCCAAGTAATGATATATACGTTAGATACAAGAATATAACCGTTGGAACAATTTTGATAAGCTTTCAAACATTGCAACGGTCATATTCTGCTTCTGGGCTATTTTTGGAAGTCTGCTGGTCTGGTCAGCTGGTATGGTCAGCTGGTCTGGTCTGCTGGTATGGTCAGCTGGTCTGAGGTCTGCTGGTTCAGCATCAGCTGGCCTGGGGTCTGCTGGTACAACATCAGTTGGCCAAGGTCTGCTGGTACATCATCAGCTGGCCTGGGGTCTGCTGGTATAGCATCAGCTGGCCTGGGGTTTGCTGGTAGTCTGCTGGTCCAACATCAGCTGGCCAATGTCTGCTAGTATAGCATCAGCTGGCCTGAGGTCTGCTGGTAGTCTACTGGTACCCTGCTGCCCAACATCTGCTGTTATGTTCTCTATATTATATCTCTTGATTCGTTGATTTCTGGGCAAAGTGATCTGCATGAAAGTTGTAGCCCTTTCTCTTAGCTTTCCACGAAATCAAGAATCACTCGATTTCGAGTTCTTATGAGAGAGTTATGCTCGAAATACGAGGCAATGGTCCTGCTGTATGTTTGCTGGATGCAGCAGCACATGTCGTGACTTGCAGAAGATTTTTGGTCATCTTAACGTCCGGTTCAGTCTTTCACTTCCACAGATTACTTGTAGATCTTTGTCTTAGCTTTCTAACCCATACTGAATCATCTCGTTTCGATACGCGAGCTGAGAGTTATGGCCAATATACCACAACTGCTACAATCTGTCTGCTGCTGTTTCAGCTTTGTACCAGCAAGATCTTGCATACATGTTTTCGTCATGTAAACCTTCGAATCTAGTCTGTTGCCCTGAAATACGACTTGTAGAGAATTGAGTTGTCTATCCAACCCCTTTAGATCAGGTCGTTTTGATATCCGAGCTATGAGATATGATCAATTTAGTCAGCAGCGCTCGGGGTCTACTGGATGCTGAATTCTCATTTCAGCAACCAAACTCAAGGCCATTTTCTTAGCAGATCATCAAGCTGTAAAATATCATCTATGAACTGCACACTTGATGAAATATGTTAGCAACACAATAACAAGTTTTGTTAACATCAAAACTAAGATTATTCGGTTTTCCAAAACCCAACATTATGTTCTTGCTATATCTATTCACAACGAGCCTTCCTCCTATGATGAGGTTGTCCTAACTCATCATTGGTGTGATGCCATCAATTCAAAAGTTGTTGCTTTGCAATCCAACAACTCCTGGTCAGTCGCATCTTTGCCTTTTGGCAAACAAGCGATTGCTTGTCGATACATGTTCAAAGTTAAACTCAATTCCAATTGCACCATTGACAAATATAAGGCCCGCCTTATTGCTAAAGGCTACATATAACGTGGATGTTTTGATTATCACTAAACTTTTAGTCCAGTGGCAAAAATCACCATTGTCAGCTTATTACTAGCCCTCGCTTCTATTCGTGGTTGGCATCTTCATCGGTTAGATATCCACAATGCATTTCTACATGGTGAACTTGATGAAGACATTTATATGTCTCTTCCACCCGGTCTACAGCCACAAGGGGAGTGCTCGAAGGGAAATTCAACACTTGTATGCAAATTATATAAGTCTCTTTATGGCTTAAAACAAGCCTCATGACAGTGGAACTCTCGGTTCACTTCATCTCTTCTATCAATTGGTTTCCAACAGTCGAAGTCAGATTATTCGTTGTTTACTAGGAAAATGATGTGGGCTTTATAATCCTCTTAGTTTATGTCGACGACATATTGATTGCATGTGATATTTTTGGGTTAATCAATCCAGTCAAAGAGCATCTACGTAGTCAGTTCAAAGTGAGAGATTTGGGGGCCTAAAAATACTTTCTTGGACTTGAAATTGCCAAATCATCCAAAGGAATTCATGTTTGTCAAACAAGGTATACACTTGAGATATTGGAAGATGTTGGGCTTCTCGTATGCAAATCATTATCCACTCCGATAGATCAGAATCACAAGCTATCAAGTGTATCTAAGGACTACATAGTGGATGCTTCATATTACAGACGTCTGATTGGGAGGTTGATCTATCTCTCAATCACAAGGCCCGATATCACGTATGCAGTGAACATTCTAAGCCAGTTCAAACACCTTTCAGCAGCATATAGAATCTTAAGATATTTAAAAGGTTCTATTGGTCAATGTCTCTTTTTTCAATCCAATTCACCATTAGAACTTAGAGGTTTTAGTGATTCGGATTGGGCCGCATGTCCGGACACAAGAAGATCAACTACAGGATTTTGCATGTTTCTCGGAAACTCTCTGGTCAGTTGGAAATCTAAAAAGCTTACCATCATCTCAAGCACACACTACGACAAAGATCATTTGGGTGCAAAAATTATTGACAAACCCCGGTTTAAAGATAAAGCAACCGATACCACTACTTTGTGATAATCGGTCTGCTTTACATTTGACGAAGAATCTCATGTTCATGAGCGTACTAAACATATAGAGTTGGATTGCCACTTTGTCAGAGAGAAAGTGTTAGCCGGTTTAATCAACACAACTTATGTTCCTTCTAAATATCAACTAGCAGATCTCTTTACAAAGGCACTGGGTGGTCCAAGCTTCACATTTTTTATGTCCAAAATGGGTGTTTTAAACATATACACCCATCTTCAAGGGGAGTGTCAGAAGAATGAGAACAAGGAAGAAGAAGGAACACACGGGCAATTTTGTATCCGAAACATGAACATTCTCTGGCACATGATCAGATATAGAACAGAAATTAGTTAGAGAAAAACATGCATAGCGTGGATATTTTATTAATAAAATATAATTTTTTTATTTCTGATTCTTTTTGTATATAAATACATAGGTAGACTCCAACAATGGTCAGACTCATTGTTAATTACCTACAAAATTTTAGTTCATTGAAGTTGTGAGTGCAGACTGTGATCCTAATCAAAATATGATTTTGCATAATTTACGATAATGTTAGCCTATTAGAATTTTAATTTCTATTATAAGTTATATAATTAAACATAAGATCTCAATCTCAAATCAAATATATGAAACAAAATAAAAATTAAATAATTGTGTATTACCTATAAATCAATTGTTTCGACTTTCAAAGATTCAAGATTCGAATGTCTGGATGACAATATTAAGTCAAAAATTCAAAGGCTTGAATTTAATTAGCCGCTTTAAAGTAAATGAGTGCAATAAATGAGCGGAATCCATTGTCATAACAAGAGCGAGTTCGAGTTCGAGTTCGAGATCGCAAAAATTAAGAATCTAAAATGGAGAAGAAGAGAATTTCAGAAGAAGAGTGTTATTAACCAAGCTTCAATGTGTGTAATTTAATTATGATAAGTGTCGGCCTGATTTAGTGGTTTACAAAATTTAGTTATTAAAATTATATCTCAAAATAATTATTATCATGGGAAAAAAATAACAACAGAAAACAAAACAAAAAAGATCAGGCAGAGCTCAGCAGCGCCACATTTCATCCGCAAGCAGATGGTGCGACAGACCCAACTGTCGGTAGTTGGCGCAGCTAACATCATTGCGTAGCCTGAATGCACCAGCCGGGAATCGAACCCGGGTCTGTACCGTGGCAGGGTACTATTCTACCACTAGACCACTGGTGTTTGTTATACGTTAAGCAACAATAAATTGTATATAGTTTATAATAGGTTAGCTGATGAGATTACATTATATATTTATGCACTATTTAAGCTTTGATTGATTTATATGTCTAATCAAATCATTAATGATTTTGTACAATTTTATGTAAATTTCAACATTATTAGATTTATGATATGAAAGAGTACTTTATAATTGTAAGTATATTTATATATAAGTAATTAAGAAAAACAATCCCTTAACATCGCTAATAAAATTACATCATATATAAGTTTTCATCGTAAAACCTCAGAAAGATATTGTCGTGTGTGTATATGTTTTTACGATATATCAAATAATCCTATGATATAGAATATCATTATGTTCTAGTCATAGTTAGCATTGATTCACATCCTGGTTACATTGAATGTTTGTCTCTAGTTCTACAATAATTGGAGTTATAAATTCTTTTGTTATTCATATCTGTCGATTTGTTACACACATTTCGTACATACTTCATTATCACTGTCACGTCTCGAGACCGGGACCGATGACACCTGCGTTGCTTTCAAATTAAAAATTCAAAAAACAACAAGCCTCAGACACAGATCTCAAATAATCAGTCTTTTATTCCATAAACAATATTAAATTATCTTTACAACTGAACAAATAATTAAGGTAAGACTGATTTACAAATGGATCTTAAATGAAAAACATAGAGTAAAATAATAAAATTGAGTTAAACATCAGCAGTGGTTGACTCCTTGGCAGCATCAGTTCACCATCCCCAAGATTGGTTATGTTCACGACATCTACCTCGGATTCATTCTTATCTGGGGAGGTAAGGGGTGGGTGTGTTGATAAACACCCAGCAAATGGGGGTCAATCGAACATGATAAAATATATATACACATTAATAATTTATCAAAACAGATATAAACACTGAACTGAAATATTTCTTGCCCTCATTAAAGCCAAAACTGATATGCTTACCTAGAGCCAGAACAAATCCGGTAACACATATCGGAACTGATTCCAATAGAACATATTTGGTATAATGCTGCTACAGGTTTAAGAGATGACTCATGTATGTGTAGCACTTTGCTCTTAAGGCTCAAGAGGTGGCTCCCATCGTATGTAGCACTTTGCCCCGCCGATTCAAGTGGTGGATCCCACATACATAGCACTTTGCACCGCATAGGTCTCAGATTTAGATGCACATAACTTAAACATGGATCCAATAACATCAAGGTTTCATAGATGTTTAATGGATTCAAGTGCTGGCTCCCGTATACGTGGCACTTTGCTCAGGTCGGTTCAAGAAGTGACCCCATACACGTAGCACTTTCTTCCTAAACACTTAATTCCTTGATGTCTTATCTTTCAGAAAACTTATAGCTTGTATTCAATTGAAGTTTAACACAGATAGACAGTTTTCAAAACCCATGAATAATAGTATACAAAAATATACTTATATTCACATTCGTATCTCATAACTTTTCAGATCCAAATCATATTCATAATGTATGTTCGACTTAATTTTTAACACATATGTAAGATTTGTAAAACGAAACGATATCTTAGACAAGAACCCACTTACATATTATTTTGATGATTTCCTAAATTTACTTGAGCTGATTTGGGTTGCAGAATGTACTTCGAAAATCCCTTCCTCCATCTTCAAAATAGTTGATGGAACTTGAAGTAGATTTATGGGTTTCTTTGTGTGAATATAATAGTGTGATTTAATTCTGATTTATGTAATCTTTTGTTTTGGAAATGCTCGGGTATTTATAGGGAAAATAATCAGGGAGTTACAACCTTTCATTATCCTCATTAACTCTCCCATTACCTTTACCATTATTGCTCATGATTTAGAAGTTATGATTCTCGAATTAATGAGGAGAAGTGGGTTGACTTGGTCTTAGAACTGATTTAGGTAAGTAGAACTGATGGGAATGCGTAGGTAGAGCTGATGCATATGTAGAGTTTATGCATAGATAGAGCTTGGGCATAGGTAGAGTTTATGCAAATATGCATATATAGTGTTTATGCATAGGTAGATTTTATGAAATCTGCATAGGTAGAGTTTGTGAAATCAACATAGGTAGAGTTTATGGATCTCCTCCACAAATAGAGCTGATTGAGTTCGTCTATAGGTTGAGTAGATGTGATATTCTCCACAAGTTGAGCTGCTGATTAGTATCAGTTCTGTTCACATAACTGATTTTACTTCGTCAACAAGTCTACAGATGGATATTGGTTAGCCTGATGAGATCGCTTCTCTACTTAGACCAGATCTATTTAGGTCTCAGAACTGATCGGGTGAGACCGTTGTAACCTGGTCTTCACAATCACATTCCACGAATCAAAGAGTACCTAAGAATTGATTCCATCAATAAAAATCCAATGAGACACATCACGATGGATATAAGTTGAGATGAGAGGATGAAATAGCTCAGAAAAATTTCTAATAATGTTGAATGTAAATATCTTACATTGAAGGCTTTGGGGATTTTCGTTCTCCTCCAAGATCTGGTCGTAAAAAGGACGGCCTGTTCGTAAACACATGTTTCTTTTCTCTTACTGTTGTTTGCTTTTGGGTTGGTGTAAGTGGTGCTCTTTTGGTTTTCCTACTATCGTCGTCGTAGTTTCTCTTCCTCTATCGCTAGTGGTTGAGGATATCACTGCTCTGGCCCTTTGCTGATCGCTCTACTGTTATGGTTCTCGGGCTGTTTTCGTTTGTCTATGATGTAATTTTTCTTTAGAAACTGGTTTTCCTTGTTTTGCGTTTTCTACGCGAAATAGTTATGTCACAAATCCCACTATCTCTATTTTGGTATGTATTATGCTTTTGGTTCTCATATTTTGGCCCTATCGTTTTGGCTATATGTATATGGGCTGGATTTGCTCAGGATGGGAGTGATTTCTTGGGGTCTCGGCATTGCACGACTTATGATGAGGTTGTTGGGATATGCCCTAAGACAAGTCATTAGATGATTGTTTAAGACATACAATGTTTATGGTTTTAATGAATGGCAATTCATTATTATATATTATTCTTTTAACTGTGCATTGTGAATTAATATATATGTTAATGTCCTTAGAATAATATTGTATTATTCTTAAAGATGTCCCTAGTCAAGTATTATCATGAATAGGGATAATGATAATACGTAGAGACTAGTATATGTTGATCGATGAATTGTTCATTGATATGAGATATCAAATCAACATATGGGTACATGTTAGAGAACGATGTACTGGACAGACCCACCATGAGAATGCAACATGGATAGTTATATGATCGTCATATGCAATTCTCATAGTGATAATAATGTATACAATCCTTACGACTTGTGATCATCAGAGATCCCAACATAAGGAGTTATGTATCTTGATATCGTCAAACGTTACCCGTAACAGGGTATACTATAAAGGCGACTATTGGATACACTACGAATTATGTAGAGGGATGTTGACTGATCGAGATAGGATTTGTCCCTCCTATATAACAGGAGATGTGTTTGGCCCTTGATCAAGTGAGAACTAAAATGCATGGCCATGCTCGAATGAGTCGATATGAGATATCGAGCTTATTCGTTTATTCTAGTTCTACTTGGGGATCAAGAAATAAAGATTGGATATACGAGTATGACTATTCCATGACTCGTGTTCAATCTAAACACAAAGGACAAAGGGATTAAGTTACATGATTAATATTATCACAAGTTCTAAAGGTTATGTCGAGTCATTGACATTCTCGTAATTTGGGTAGCATCGATGTGTTGCTAGATACCGCTCGATGCTTGCGACATAAAATGAGATTTTATGTCACTGCCAACATTACGAGATCCTATCGGGTCGCACAAAAGATTAAATCGAGAAGGGAAATTAAATTCATGGGATGAATTAAATAATTAAGAGGAGTCTTAATTAATAATCATAAGGATTAATTAAATCATGGGCTTAAGCCCATGAAGCTTTAAGAAAGCCTTTAATTAATCATATATAATTTGTTAACAAGTTTTTAATGTGATTAATACTTGAATAACACTTCATAACAAAACCTAGCAACAAAAGAAGGGCTCTCGGCCACCTTGTGAAAGTCACACACGGCCGCCTCTCACAAAGCTCTCGGCCTTCACAAAGTCGAAGAGGTTGTGGTGGATTCCGGCCATTCTTTCGATTGTGAATCGAGTTTGTTTTGTGTATTGGTTTAATAACTTGTCTAGCAACTCGTTATTAAACAATCCCCTCATTCGATTTGATCGTGTGGATACCGTTGAGGCAAAACCAATCGAGTTTTGCTTAGTGACTCGGAGAAGGCGTAGGACGTGGTGCAGCTCCGTGGATTCGGCCTCAAACACGCTACAAGGGTAAGACACTTGTAATTCTCTAATCCGATATGATTCCCTATGTATAGATCGCTGGTTTGTAATCCCAAATTTTATTCCGCTGCGCTGTTTGCTCATGGGGTTACCTACAGTGGTATCAGAGCCGTGTACAAGGCTCATATCGGATTTTATGTGGTTAAATAGTTTAATCATGTTAGAATTTATATTGCATGCTATTTAAAACTGTATTTTCATATATGATATGGAAAAATCGATTTTGTGAAAATCATCGTATGATAATATATATGATATAATTGACGGATCGAAATATATGATAATTCGTGATCAAAAACCGGAACATTGGCTCGTGTAGGCTCACGGCCGACGCCACCTAGGTGCTAGGGTTTCGAACCCTAGTCACCATGGCTCGGCCGCCGCATCAAAGAGGCTAAGGTTTTTTGAACCCTAGTCAAATAAGCCTCTCGGCCGCCGCTTGAGAGCTAGGGTTCGGACCCTGGCTCGAGCATGGGTCAAGCCGTCGCACTATCTAGGGTTTTGAACTCTATTGACTCGATAAAGTATTGAGAAGGTGCAAGATGGCTCGATAGAATCAACATGGTGCAAGGCGGCTAGGGTTTGGAACCCTAGCAGCGCCGCACCCAAGCCGCCGCATGGACCATGGCTCGGCCATGGGCTAGGGTTTCGAACCCTAGGCCCACTATTGGTCCAGCCGTGGGTTTTGGTTCGAACCATGGTGGTTCGTGTTTTAGTCGCTTTAGTTCGTGGCATGTGATGTCCCGAGCGTACGATAATTTTTCAAAAATTATATTACAGTTTTAATTATTATTAAATTTAAAATGTTTAGAATTTAATTAATTAAATGTTAATGCATGCTTTATGTGTTGTTTGAGCATGGTGCGTGGTTATAGCCCTTTGACCTATTAGATAGGATTTGTGAATGATTGTAATTTATAATACGACCTGCGAGTCGTGCCTTTCTCTATTTTATTCTAAATGTAATCCCTCCCCTATGTTCCCCTCGAATGTGAATCGAGGAATTCTATATCTTGTAAATAGTATAGTTTATTTTATTGATGGTGATCAATGGAGATGGAGCATCGTGCCGGGATGAGGAGGCCATTCACAAATTGGAGCCAAAGGAAGGAGCTTATGAAGTTACCTTAGGTTGACTCATAGGAGTTTCTCATTGGCTTGAGAAACTCATTAGTAGGGGCTATAACCATGTCACGTTTTAATTATGTATGTTGATGCATGATTTATCTTATGTTTTAGTTTGATAATAGTATTACACATATATGTAGATATGTATACAACTATATGTAGTGGACATATTTTAAATTATCAAATTAATCATGAGATCAATAAATCCCTCTAAAATATTAAGTTTTAGATGCCTTCCAAATAAAAGTACTCGTCAATAACTTCGATTGTACATGTGTGGGTTTGCCAAAGCAAAGCACCGTGGCAATCTTAGTAAGGCGCGAAAGGATAAAAGTGATATCCGTTATACTTTAATTGGGTACGACTTAACTAGGTTATCTCAATAGGATTGGGAACCTAGAGGCATGGGTTGGATTTTAATTCATTCGATGAATTGAACAAAGCGTTGTTCGTCCAACTATCCAAGAATTATATGTGATATAATTGACAAAGTGTTGTCTACCTAAATAACCGAGTCTTGGGCGATTAGCCAAAGCTAACTCAAGATTAAGTGAAATATGGATCTTGGCCCACTAAAGGTTTCGAGGGTTGATATTTTTCAAACAAAATAGTGGGAGTATCATTTAATATAAGACCATGTTAAATGATTTAAATCATAAACTTATTTTGCATATTTATATTGTAGATATCCATGGCAACTAACAACGTTACTAGCACTTTATCACTGCGATCGGTCCTTGAGAAGGACAAACTAAATGGGACGAATTTCCTAGACTGGCATTGGAACTTGAGGATAGTCCTCAAACAAGAAAAGAAACAATATGTCCTAGAGGAACCCTTTCCCGCTGAGGAACCTCCCCTAACGGCTACAAGAACCGAAAAGGATGCTTACAAGAAGCATCAGAGTGACGCGCTTGATGTTGGGTGCCTCATGCTTGCCACCATGAACTCTGAGCTTCAGAAGCAACATGAGGAAATGGAGGCGTTCGATATGATCGAACACTTAAAGCAGTTGTACCAACAGCAAGCTAGACAAGAGAGGTATGACGTCTCTAAAGCGTTATTCCAGTGCAGGATGGTAGAGGGAAGCTTAGTTGGAACTCATGTGCTCAAGATGATTGGGTACATTGAGAATCTGGACAAGCTAGGTTTTCCATTGGACCAAGAGTTGGCCACCGATGTGATCTTGCAATCGTTGCCGGAGAGCTTCAGTCAATTTGTAGTAAATTACAATATGACTGATATGGAAAAGACTCTGCCCCAGTTGCTTGGTATGTTGAGAACATATGAAGCAAACACTAAGAAGACTAAGGCCACAAATGTCCTTATTGTGAATAAAGGCAAAGGAAGGGCCAAAGCTAAAGGCAACAAGAAAGCAAAGAAAGTCTTTGCTAAATCTAAGCCAAAGTCTTCTGCACTGAAGCCAAAGGGAGGGATAGCAAAAGAAGGGAACTGTTTCCATTGCGGTGAGACCGGTCATTGGAAAAGAAACTGCAAAGTATATCTGGAGGATCTAAAGAAAGGAAGTGTGACTTCCGCTTCAGGTATTTTTGTTATAGAAGTCAATTTATCTACTTCTTCATCATGGGTATTAGATACTGGATGTGGATCTCACATTTGTGTAAATGTGCAGGATCTCAAAAGGAGTAGGACATTGGCGAAAGGTGAAGTTGATCTCCGAGTTGGAAATGGAGCAAGAGTTGCTGCATTAGCTATAGGAGATTATCATTTAGCTTTACCTTCTGGTTTATCTTTGATTTTAAAAGACTGTTATTTTGTGCCTTCAATTACTAAAAACATTATTTCTATTTCTTGTTTAGACAAGTATGGTTTTTCATTTATAATAAAGGACAATTGTTGTTCTATTTATTTAAATGATATGTTTTATGCTAGTGCACAAATGGTGAATGGTCTTTATGTATTAAATCTTGATATACCTATCTATAACATAAATACTAAAAGGATTAAAAATAATGATTGTAATCCGACTTATCTCTGGCACTGTCGCTTGGGCCACATAAACGAGAACCGCATATCTAAACTTCATAAGGATGGAGTACTAGATTCATTTGATTTTGAATCATATGAAACATGCGAATCTTGTTTAATGGGCAAGATGACTAAAGCCCCTTTCAAGGGACATGTTGAAAGGGCAAATGTTTTATTGGGACTAATACATAGTGATGTATGTGGACCAATAAGTACACAAGCCAGAGGTGGTTTTCAATACTTCGTTACATTTACTGATGACCTCAGTAGATATGGGTATGTGTACCTAATGAAACATAAGCATGAAACCTTTGAAAAGTTCAAAGATTTCAAGAATGAAGTACAAAACCAACTTGGCAAAAGTATCAAAATCCTCCGATCAGATCGAGGAGGAGAATACTTAAGCCAAGAGTTTCATGACTATCTAAAGGAGTGTGGGATAGTCCCACAACTCACTCCTCCGTATACTCCACAATGGAATGGTGTATCCGAGAGGAGAAATCGAACCTTGTTAGACATGGTTAGATCAATGATGAGTCATGCAGATCTTCCGATATCATTTTGGGGACACGCTCTAGAAACAGCAATTTTCTTACTGAACCGTGTTCCATCTAAATCAGTGTAAAAGACACCATATGAGATATGGACTGGGAAGCGTCCTAGTATGTCTTTTATGAAGATTTGGGGTTGTGAGGCTTTCGTTAGACGTCACGCCACTAACAAACTTGGACCCAAATCTGATAAGTGTTTATTTGTGGGGTATCCTAAGGAAACGAAAGGGTACTATTTCTATTATCCCACCGAGAACAAAGTAGTTGTTGCTCGGACTGGTATATTTCTTGAAAGAGAATTTATTTCTAGAAAAACCAGTGGGAGAAAAATAGAACTTAGTGAAGTTCAACCACAAGAAAACACTGAACCTGAAATTGAGATGGAAACAGAGCAGGCACCACAAGCTGTTGTGGAAGAAGCACCTGCTCAAGAGACACAAGCCCAGCGTAGGTCTGTAAGAGAACACCGGGAGCCACAGAGATATGGATTTCTTGTGACTCAACAAGGTGACTTACTACTTATTGATGAGGATGAGCCGTCATCTTATCAACAAGCTATAATGGGTAATGATTCTGAGAAATGGCAAGAGGCCATGAAATCTGAGATGGAATCCATGTATGCAACCCAAGTATGGACTTTGGTTGATCCACCTGAAGGGGTACGACCCATATGGTGCAAATGGATTTTCAAGAAAAAGACCGATATGGATGGTAACGTACAAACCTATAAAGGTCGGCTGGTTGCAAAAGGATTCAAACAAATTCATGGTATTGACTATGATGAAACCTTTTCGCCAGTGGCCATGGTTAAATCCATAAGGATCTTACTTGCAATAGCTGCATTTCATGATTATGAAATCTGGCAGATGGATGTCAAAACAGCTTTCCTTAATGGAAATCTGCTCGAGGATGTGTACATGACACAGCCCGAGGGTTTTGTCGATCCAAAGGATGCTGGAAAGATATGCAAGCTACAACGATCCATTTATGGATTGAAGCAAGCTTCTCGGAGTTGGAATCTTCGTTTTGATGATGCAATCAAAGAGTTTGGTTTTATCAAAAATGAAGATGAACCTTGTGTCTACAAGAAGGTCAGTGGGAGCGTAATCATTTTCTTAGTGTTGTATGTAGATGACATACTTCTTATTGGAAATGATATCCCTGCCTTGCAATCTGTAAAGATTTGGCTAGGGAATTGCTTTTCGATGAAAGACTTAGGAGAAGCCACCTATGTGTTAGGAATCAAGATCTATAGAGATAGATCGAGAAGGCTTCTTGGTCTAAGTCAAAGTACATACATAGACAAGGTGCTTAAAAGGTTTAGCATGCAAGAATCCAAGAAAGGATTCGTGCCTGTGACACATGGTATTTATCTCTCGAAGGAACAGTGTCCTTCAACACCAGATGAGAGACAACGCATGAGTAAGATTCCATACGCATCAGCTATTGGATCTATCATGTATGCCATGATATGTACTCGTCCCGATGTATCGTATGCTTTGAGCATGACGAGCAGATATCAAGTTGATCCAGGTGAAGGTCACTGGATTGCTGTCAAGAATATCCTAAAGTACTTGAGAAGGACTAAGGATACATTCTTGATTTATGGAGGTGAGGAAGAGCTCAATGTAATGGGTTACACTGATGCTAGCTTCCAAACCGACAAAGATGATTTTCGATCGCAATCTGGATATGTGTATTGCCTAAATGGGGGTGCTGTGAGCTGGAAGAGTTCAAAGCAAGAAACAGTAGCCGATTCTACAACGGAAGCTGAGTATATTGCTGCCTCGGATGCAGCAAAGGAAGCTGTTTGGATGAGGAAGTTCATTTCTGAACTTGGAGTGGTGCCTAGCATTAAAGATCCGATAGAACTCTATTGTGACAACAATGGAGCGATCGCATTGGCTAAGGAACCAAGATCTCACCAAAGATCCAAGCACATACTTAGGCGTTTCCATTTCATTCGAGAAATCGTTGAAAGGGGAGATGTTAAAATATGCAAAGTACCAACAGATGATAATGTATCTGACCCATTGACGAAGCCGCTGTCACAGCAGAAGCATGATCGTCATACTAGATCTCTAGGCATTAGGTATATGTCTGAGTGGTCTTAGTGCAAGTGGGAGATTTGTTGGGATATGCCCTAAGACAAGTCATTAGATGATTGTTTAAGACATACAATGTTTATGGTTTTAATGAATGGCAATTCATTATTATATATTATTCTTTTAACTGTGCATTGTGAATTAATATATATGTTAATGTCCTTAGAATAATATTGTATTATTCTTAAAGATGTCCCTAGTCAAGTATTATCATGAATAGGGATAATGATAATACGTAGAGACTAGTATATGTTGATCGATGAATTGTTCATTGATATGAGATATCAAATCAACATATGGGTACATGTTAGAGAACGATGTACTGGACAGACCCACCATGAGAATGCAACATGGATAGTTATATGATCGTCATATGCAATTCTCATAGTGATAATAATGTATACAATCCTTACGACTTGTGATCATCAGAGATCCCAACATAAGGAGTTATGTATCTTGATATCGTCAAACGTTACCCGTAACAGGGTATACTATAAAGGCGACTATTGGATACACTACGAATTATGTAGAGGGATGTTGACTGATCGAGATAGGATTTGTCCCTCCTATATAACAGGAGATGTGTTTGGCCCTTGATCAAGTGAGAACTAAAATGCATGGCCATGCTCGAATGAGTCGATATGAGATATCGAGCTTATTCGTTTATTCTAGTTCTACTTGGGGATCAAGAAATAAAGATTGGATATACGAGTATGACTATTCCATGACTCGTGTTCAATCTAAACACAAAGGACAAAGGGATTAAGTTACATGATTAATATTATCACAAGTTCTAAAGGTTATGTCGAGTCATTGACATTCTCGTAATTTGGGTAGCATCGATGTGTTGCTAGATACCGCTCGATGCTTGCGACATAAAATGAGATTTTATGTCACTGCCAACATTGCGAGATCCTATCGGGTCGCACAAAAGATTAAATCGAGAAGGGAAATTAAATTCATGGGATGAATTAAATAATTAAGAGGAGTCTTAATTAATAATCATAAGGATTAATTAAATCATGGGCTTAAGCCCATGAAGCTTTAAGAAAGCCTTTAATTAATCATATATAATTTGTTAACAAGTTTTTAATGTGATTAATACTTGAATAACACTTCATAACAAAACCTAACAACAAAAGAAGGGCTCTCGGCCACCTTGTGAAAGTCACACACGGCCGCCTCTCACAAAGCTCTCGGCCTTCACAAAGTCGAAGAGGTTGTGGTGGATTCCGGCCATTCTTTCGATTGTGAATCGAGTTTGTTTTGTGTATTGGTTTAATAACTTGTCTAGCAACTCGTTATTAAACAATCCCCTCATTCGATTTGATCGTGTGGATACCGTTGAGGCAAAACCAATCGAGTTTTGCTTAGGGACTCGGAGAAGGCGTAGGACGTGGTGCAGCTCCGTGGATTCGGCCTCAAACACGCTACAAGGGTAAGACACTTGTAATTCTCTAATCCGATATGATTCCCTATGTATAGATCGCTGGTTTGTAATCCCAAATTTTATTCCGCTGCGCTGTTTGCTCATGGGGTTACTTACAGAGGTTTCCTAGTTGGCCTTTGGTGTTGGATAATATTGTGAGAGTTTATGCCATTCAAGTTTCTTTATCAGTTATTGACTCTATGTTGTTCTTGTTTGAACATTCCATTGCATTAGAAGACAGTAGTCTCTTCGACTTTGTTGTAAACCTTATCCTAGGTTGGTTTCTTTCGTCTTGGCCGAAGATTGGTTGGTTTTACGTTGTACTTGTGGCTGTTTAGTTTTATATAATGTCTGTTATGATCAAATATATATATATATATATGTTGTTGAATGCAAGCATAACTATTAAGTCATATGGGTGTATACTCCATTGATGTGATTCGAGATTTTGACTATAAGGTAGAATAAAGTGTTAATGCAAAATAACGATAAACACACCAAGATTTTTTACGTGGAAAACCCTTAAATCGAGAGAAAAATCACGGGACCTAGTCCAATATAAAATTTCACTATCTCGTCGATGATTTACAAGACTCTCTGGACACAAATAATAATCGCTCAATGACTTGTACGAATATTTTTAGAAAAATAACAAGAAAGACCGAACAGACATAAATTTGCTCTCTTCGGAGTCTTTTTGCCCAGAAAAATCCAACCCCTGCAATGAGGCTATCCAAGGGTATTTATAGGGCTGTCCTCAGTAACTAACTCGCGGGAAATCAGCAACATGATTTCCTCGGATCGTGGCTTGACTAGAGCCAAACGTGTCCGAGAAATCCGCCCCATTAATGCACGTTCAATCCCAGCCGGTTAATTAGTTTTAATTATGACCGGGTCTTCCGCTATACTTTGACCAGAATCCCGAAAAGGGTTTAGCAGTTGTTCTGCTCGGTGATTTTAGAGTTTGTATCTTCATAACTGATTTTTACCCGAGAAAATCAATATGTCATATGACATCACCTCACCCCCTAAAGTAAAGCAAGATGAAAGTAGTGAAATCTTGGTTTATTGTCTTCGGGTAAAATCCTGATATGCTCGGGATATTTTTTTACCGCCTAATTTTCCCGCCTAAAAATTTCAAAAAATATTGCGACGTTTCGTTTCCCAAGGCACATCTATAACCGTTCATGGGATTTATTTTGAACGGTGTCGATTCAACGACTGTTCAAGTGGGCCCCCTATAAATACTCGCTCATTTTGTCGATTTAACTTACTTTACTGCAATTTGCTTCCGAGCTAGCATTAGACGTCCGACCAACTTTTCTTTCATACTTATTTTCTTTCCATTCATCGAGTATGTCTTCTTCTGACGATTATTCAAAAACTATAGACATGTTCGAGGAGGAGGGTACCCTGAGTCCCTCTCCTCGACATTCTTCTTCCTCTGATAGTGAGGAGACTTCCAGCTCGTCGTCAGCCCATGATGCTCGTAGAGAAGAGCTTCAGGCTGCGACAGAGCAGGACCTGATAAAAGCCCGCGTTCCCTGGTTTGAGATATTTGAATCAGGGATTAAATCACAATGGCACCTATCCAGTATCCAAACTAAATGGGGGATTTCCGAGGGGACATCTATTATTGTTCCCCCTCCCGGATCTCGCCCCCACCTGCCTCCCGAGGGTTATTTTCCCTCTACATAGACCAACTCCGAGGGGGACTTCGTTTTCCTATTCCTCCTTTTTTGTAGATGTTGCTGTCACGCCCCGCGCCCAGGCCCGCGCAAACGCGACTGCACAATGGGCTCTTATAGCAACTACTTCGTATCCGTCCTCGCTCTACGAAAATGGTTAACCCAAGTTACTATAATAGTCCATTGTAAGCCTTTATAAACCACTTTAAATTTTCATCGACAACCAATGTGGGACAAGGGTATTACAATCACCCCTCCTTTTAGAACGCGACGTCCTCGTCGCGACCTAACTCATCGATCCACCGGCACCGGGAATCTAGAGGTGGCTCCTACAGGTTCAAGAGGTGGCTCCCGTCATGTAGCACTTTGCCCCGAAGGTTCAAGAGGTGGCTCCCACGCACGTGGCGCTTTGCCCCGCAGGTTCAAGAGGTGGCCCCCGTCGTGTAGCACTTTGCCCTTTAGGCTCAAGAGGTGGCTCCCACGCATGTAGCACTTTGCCCCGCATAGCACTTATCTCCCGGTGTTTTCTGCCGGTGACCGGCTCTGATACCATTCTGTCACGCCCCGCGCCCAGGCCCACGCAAACGCGACTGCACAATGGGCTCTTATAGAAACTACTTCGTATCCGTCCTCGCTATACGAAAATGGTTAACCCAAGTTACTATAATAGTCCATTGTAAGCCTTTATAAACCACTTTAAATTTTCATCGACAACCAATGTGGGACAAGGGTATTACAGTTGCCTCCTATTTTGCCATCTCTCTAAGTCAGTTATTCCCCAAAAGTTATCGATTGTTGGCGGGTTTCTACATAGTCTTATCATTTTTTGGTTTTTCTCCGACTCCCGAACTTTTTCATTGTTTCTTTCAATTAAATCGAAAGGAGATCGGGCTTTTTTACTTTTCTTCTCGGACAGGGATGAGTTTTCTGAAAAATTACCCATCTTCCATAAAAAATTGGAAAAGATTTTTCTTCTTTGCTCGCCCACTCCAACCCTGGGATTGTCCCATGGAGTGGAAAGAAAACTTACCGAATGGCAAGTCGATCAAGGGGCTACTTGAGGGAGAAACATATCTATCGGTTCGTCGTAAGCTTGGCGATCAGTGTTTTAACCTTGGGGAGCTGATTGACGACGAACTGCTGTATTTGTTCCAGCTTAGTCCTAAGGGTGTTTCCCTAAAAATGCCCCTCGGTGAGTATTTACCGAGCATCTTGCTTTGTTTGCTTACTTCGTTTTAACATGCTTGAATAAATGCTATGATGTTTCTTTCTTGCAGAAACCAAGATGCTGAAAGCCAAACAACTAGAAGGTATCGGCGAGGAGATGAAGAAATCCATAAAGTTACTGGAGGAACGATACTCTGCTGCTGTTGCTACTCGGGATAAGACAGTGGAGGCTCTCGAAGAAGCGCACAAGAAATTAGCGACCTTGAGGAAGCTAACACCACTTTATCCGGGCAGTTCAGGTCCGTGACTGAAGAGAATAAATCCCTCTTAGAGCAACTTTCACAGGAGAAGTCATTGCGGGCTGAAGAGAACAAATCCCTTTCTGAACAGCTTGACCAGGAGAAACTATCTCGGGCTGCTCAGATCGAAGAATCCTGGCTCATCAAGAAAGAAGAGTTTATGAAGTCTGAAGAGTATGTCGATATTTTGGGCGAACGCGCTGCCAAGTTCCTTAACTATGGCTTTGAAGTGTCTGTTCGTCAATTTAAAGCCGCTGGGTATCCTCCTGAAGGAACTTCAACAGACTTTATAAATGTTGATGAGGCCCTGAATACCGTCCCGACGAGTTCCTCCAGCTGTAGATTTAGGGACGTCCCCCTCTTGTTTTAACTTTTAAAATTGTAATCTCTTGGGAATGATATTCTGACTCTCTTTGTCTTCTTACAATCTTGTACAAGCTAGTCTCTCCACCAAGAAAAATTTTAAGCAAATAAAGCTCGGTTGGAAAATATCCCGAAATAATGAATATAACCGAGCTTAGGGAAAAGACATCCCGAGCAGATAAAATACGGTCGGGCTTTAGAGAGAACATCCCAAACATAATAACATGATACATTTAAGTTTAAACGTTGACCAAACATCCCGATCCAACGAGTAAACGATGGTATTTTTAAGTTTAAACGTTGACCAAACATCCCGATCCAACGAGTAAACCGAACATTGATCGCTACCCCGAGCACAATAACTTAGTCCCATTTTAGGTTCAAATACAGACCAAACTTCCCAATCCTGTATTTAGCCCGCCAACAATGGATTATAATAACATAAGCTCGCTACCCCGAGCACAATAACATGGTATTTTTAAGTTTAAACGTTGACCAAACATCCCGATCCAACGAGTAAACCGAACATTGCTCGCTACCCCGGGCACAATAACTTAGTCCCATTTTAGGTTCAAATACAGACCAAACTTCCTGATCATTTATTTAACCCGCCAACAATGGACTATAATAACATAAGCTCGCTACCCCGAGCACAATAACATGGTATTTTTAAGTTTAAACGTTGACCAAACATCCCGATCCAACGAGTAAACGATGGTATTTTTAAGTTTAAACGTTGATCAAACATCCCGATCCAACGAGTAAACGATGGTATTTTTAAGTTTAAACGTTGACCAAACATCCCGATCCAACGAGTAAACCGAACATTGCTCGCTACCCGAGCACAATAACTTAGTACCATTTTAGGTTCAAATACAGACCAAACTTCCCGATCCTGTATTTAACCCGCCAACAATGGACTATAATAACATAAGCTCGCTACCCTGAGCACAATAACATGGTATTTTTAAGTTTAAACGTTGACCAAACATCCCGATCCAACGAGTAAACGATGGTATTTTTAAGTTTAAACGTTGACCAAACATCCCGATCCAACGAGTAAACGATGGTATTTTTAAGTTTAAACGTTGACCAAACATCCCAATCCAACGAGTAAACGATGGTACTTTTAAGTTTAAACGTTGATCAAACATCCCGATCCAACGAGTAAACCAAACATTGCTCGCTACCCCGAGCACAATAACTTAGTCCCATTTTAGGTTCAAATACAGACCAAGCTTCCCGATCCTGTATTTAACCCGCCAACAATGGACTATAATAACATAAGCTTGCTACCCCGAGCATAATAACATGGTATTTTTAAGTTTAAACGTTGACCAAACATCCCGATCCAACGAGGTAAACGATGGCATTTTTAAGTTTAAACGTTGACCAAACATCCCGATCCAACGAGTAAACGATGGTATTTTTAAGTTTAAATGTTGACCAAACATCCCGATCCAACGAGTAAACCGAACATTGCTCGCTACCCCGAGCACAATAACTTAGTCCCATTTTAGGTTCAAATACAGACCAAACGTCCCGATCTTGTATTTAACCCGCCAACAATGGACTATAATAACATAAGCTCGCTACCCCGAGCACAATAACATGGTATTTTTAAGTTTAAACGTTGACCAAACATCCCGATCCAACGAGTAAACGATGGTATTTTTAAGTTTAAACGTTGACCAAACATCCCGATCCAACGAGTAAAACGAACATTGCTCGCTACCCCGAGCACAATAACTTAGTCCCATTTTAGGTTCAATACAGACCAAACTTCCCGATCCTGTATTTAACCCGCCAACAATGGACTATAATAACATAAGCTCGCTACCCCGAGCATAATAACATGGTATTTTTTAAGTTTAAACGTTGACCAAACATCCTGATCCAACGAGTAAACCGAACATTGCTTAATAAAAGGAAATTTATTTAATTAGGAAATGCATATGAGAACAACAACGATAACTGAAAGATTACACGAAATACTTTTTTAAATTATGAATGTTCCAAGGTCTCACCAGTTCCCGACCTTCATGATCTTCCAGCCTATAGGCTCCTCTTCCAATCACCCCTTTTATTTTATAGGGGCCTTCCTACTTGGGTGCTAACTTCTTTACTTCCCCCGCAGGATTGATTCTTCACAGCACTAGATCTCCCACCTGAAAAGTCCTCGGGCGAACCCTCCGATTGTAAGCATTGGTCACCCTTATTTTATATAATTCCACTTTAGCCAAGGGTTTTTCTCTCAACTCCGTAATCCCATCTAACTCCAACTTCCTTTTTTCTTCATTCTGATCGGGGTTATAGCTTTGTACCCGAAGAGATGCCACTCCAATTTCCACCGGGATGAGGGCCTCAGATCCATTTACTAAGCTATAAGGAGTTTCTCCTGTAGATACCCGATGAGTCGTTCTATAAGCCCATAAAACACTGGGTAATTCATTTACCCACTCCCCTCGAGCCTCTTGTAGTCTTGTCTTGATCCCGTGCAATAAAATCCGATTAATCACTTCCGCTTGCCCATTTGCTTGAGGATAGGCTACTGAAGTAAAGATTTGTTTAAGTTTCATATCTTTGCACCACTCTTGTATTCTCCCTCCCTGAAACTGTCTTCCATTGTCGGAAATTATTCTTCGAGGTATTCCGAACCGGCATACTATGTTTCTCCATAAAAATCTGATGACTTCTTCCTCAGTTATTTTAGCCAATGGTTCCGCTTCCACCCATTTAGTGAAGTATTCAACAGCTACTAGGAGAAATTTTCTCTGTCCTGTAGCGGGAGGAAATGTCCAACAATATCCATTCCCCATTGGTCAAGGGACGGGAAATGATGCTACTTTTAAGGACTTCCGCAGGTACATGGGATAAATTTGCATGCCTTTGGCAATTAATGCATTTCTTCACAATTTCCTTTCCCTCATCGTCGACCAATAGTACCCAGCTCGAATAGATTTCTGATACAACATGTTAGTCCCCACATGATTTCCGCAACATCCTTCATGAATCTCCTTTAATAAGTGCTCTCCTTCTTGCCTCGAGGCACATTGTAAAAAAGGAACTGAGAATCCTTTCTTGAACAACTTGCCTTCTATCAACACAAATCAGTTCCCCATTCTTTTGACTTTAGCAGCTTCCTTTGGGTCAGGAGGCATAATCTTTGTCTTCAAAAATTTAATAAGATGCTCTCGCCAATCGGACATAATACATGGCTCCAAATTCATGATGCTATTGATTGATATATGGGAAATCAAAAGCTCTTGTACGAGCACATTCCTGTTCTTCCATTCGTGTACTGAACTAGCCAATTTTTCTAATTCGTCGGCACCAGTATTCTATTCCCTTGGTATTTGCATTAATTCCACCTCTTGAAATTGAGCCATCATTGCCCCCACACTTTCCACATACTTTCTAAGCTTCTCTTCTTTCACCTTATATACCTCATTCACTTGATGAACAACCAGCATTGAATCCATAAAAGCTTTTATCCTCTTGGCTCCAGCATCCAATGCTATTCGGAAGCCTGAAATGATAGCTTCAAATTGAGCTTCATTGTTTGAGGAAGGAAACCCAAACTGGACGGCAACTCTGATTTCTTCCCCTTCGGGACTAATGAGTATGACACCTGCTCCACTTCCCAATCGGGTAGATGATCCATCTACAAACAAACTCCATTCTTTTTCCTCCGGAGTATGAGTGACTTCTACTAGAAAATCTGACAGTGCTTGAGCTTTGATTGTAGTTCGGGGTTGATAAGTAATATCAAATTCACTCAGCTCTGTGGCCCATTTTACCATCCTCCCTGATATCTCGGCTTTGGATAAAAGTCTACCCAAAGGAGTGTTTGTTATTACCATGATAGGATGAGACAGGAAGTATGGCCGAAGTCTTCTCGCTGTAGTGACTAGAGCTAATGCCAACTTCTCAATTTCAGGATATCGTTGCTCGGCTCCTTGCAGGGCTCGACTGAAATAATATACGGGTTGCTGTTGTCCTGACCTTTCTCTGATTAACACGGAACTGATTACTTCTTCGGCCACCGATAAATAGACGAGAAGCGTTTCTTTAGGATCAGGCTTGTTTATCAAAGGTAACTGAGCCAAATAATCTTTCAGATCCTCGAAGGCCTTTTGGCATTGGTCATTCCACTCGAACTTGACTCCCTGCCTTAACGCTTTGAAGAAAGGTAAGCTCCGATCAACTGATCGGGATATATATCGGCTCAGTGCCGCTATTCTTCCTGCCAACCTTTGCACTTCATTTAGTGTCCTTGGAGGGTTCATTTCTCGTATGGCCCGGATTTTCTCCGGGTTAGCTTCAGCACCTCTTTCAGTGACCATGTACCCCAGAAACTTGCCACTACGAATCCCGAAAGTGCATTTTGCAGGATTCAACTTCATGCCAAATTTTCTTAAAGTGTTGAAGACTTCTTCCATATCCTTGACCAAGTCCTCGGCTTTTCGGCTCTTAATCAGGACATCATCCACATACACTTCCACATTCCGACCAACTTGTTCTTTGAACATTTTGTCCATCAACTTTTGATAAGTGGCTCCAGCATTTTTCAATCCGAAAGGCATTACCACATAACAAAAGGTTCCCCCTGCTGTAACAAAACTAACCTTTGATTGATCTTCCTGTGCCAAAGGGATTTGATGATATCCTTGATAAGCATCCATAAGACATAACAATTCATGTCCGGCAGTAGAATCTACGAGCTGATCGATCCTGGGCAGGGGATAACAATCTTTGGGACATGCTTTATTCACATCCCTAAAATCCACACACATTCTCCATTTGTCTCCGGCTTTAGGCACCAAAACTACATTCGAGAGCCATGTAGGGAAACCGCTCGCGAATATGGTCTGTCTTTAACAACTCTTCTACCTGTTTGGCAATGACAGCGTCCTTTTCTGGTCCAAAATGCCTCCTCTTTTGCTTTATTGGTCGAACATTGGGGTCTACATTGAGGTGGTGTTCGGCAATCTCAGGTCTCACTCCAACTAAATCAGATGTACTCCATGCAAATACATCCACATGTCGATTTAAACAATCAACCACTTTTTCCCGTAATTCTTGATCAAGTTGGGATCCCACTCTAGTAATTCTAGTAGGGTGACCCATCTCGATATTGAGGAACTCCTCTTCGGGTGTTACTCGTTCCTCCTCGTCCCGCTTCCTCTTTTCACTTCCCCCTCGCTCTCTTCCTTCTTTATTCTGTTCTCTTTCTTGCCTTAACTCTTGCACATAACATTTCCGTGACGAGCTTTGATCACCTCTTACCTGCCCCACTTCTTCTCCTACTGGAAATTTCATGGTTAGATGATAGGTGGAGGCAACGGCTTCGAAGGCGGTTAGGGCTGGTCTTCCCAATATTACATTGTAAGAAGATGGTGCATCCACAATGAGGAAATTTATCATCTTTGTTTTGATCTTTGATTCTTCACCAAGTGTAACTGGTAGAGACACCTGCCCTATCGGATTTATGACTTCCCCTGCAAATCCGTGCAAGGACGTATTCACCTTCAGTATAGGTAAGCTCCCCAAGTCCATTTGGTTTAACGTACTAAGAAAAAGTACATCCGCTGAACTTCCTGTGTCCACGAAAATCCTCTGCACATTATAGTTAGCTACTGTAGCAGAGATAACCAACGCATCATCATGAGGAAAATGGATTCCTTGCAGATATGCGGGCCCAAAAGATGGACGGACCCTCATGTACATGATTGGGGTTAATAGATAGTACTTGAAGCTTTCGGGCATGATTCCTTCTTGCTCTGTTCGAATCTCCACCCGACATTCCTCCGGATATCATGTGTATGGTTCCTCGATTAGGGACATTGTTCAAGGTTTCTTCTTCTCCCTCTACTCTTTCTCCCCGAACTGACCAAGGAACTGGCTGAGGCGCTCCTCTTCCGGGATTTATGTTAATTTTAGGAATGAAATTATTATCTTTGAACTCCTCGTTAAATCCCCGCATTCCATCAGACTCATTGGATCTTCCACCTCGGAAACCTCCTCCTCGATATCCTCTTCCTCGGAAGGACCCTCATCGGAACATTCCTCCTCGGAAAGGTCCCCCTCTATGAGGTCCACCCCGTCCTCTTTTCGGCATACTTTGGTTCATGGCTACTTCCCGATGAGGTCTCATCGGGAGATACTGGTCAAAACTTCTTTTGATTGGCTCCACTGGCTTATTCTTTCTGTTCACTTCTTCCCCAATTTTACCATCTCTTCTTTGCTTCATCCTTTGGGCCTCTTCCAGATTAATGTATTTGGAAGCTCTTCCCAACAGCTCATCATAATCAGAAGGTGGTTTTTTTGCCAAAGATCGGAATAAGTCTCCCTCTTTTAATCCTTGGGTGAACGCACTGATGAGTATTTCAGAAGTGACATGCGGAATGTCAAGACATGCATGGCTGAATCTTTTCAGAAAGTCTCGAAGAGATTCCTTCTCCGTTTGTTTAATCCCGAACAAACTAAGAGTTGTTCTCTTGCAACTCCGACTGCTTGCAAACTGATGCAGAAATAGAGAACTAAACTTCGGAAGGAGTCTATGATTCTCGCTGGCAACTGATTAAACCATGCTTGCGCCGCCCCAGATAATGTAGTCAGGAAAACCCGACATTTCACTCCATCCGTAAGTTGATGAAGAAGCGAAGCGTTTTCAAATCGAGACAGATATTCTTCGGGATCTGTACTACCATCGTAATTTCCCACATTTTAGAGCCCTGAAGTTTGGGGGCAAAGGATCATCAACCACATGTGGAGCAAATGGAGTGCTCCTTTGCGGAGGATACAGACGTCCTTCCATCTTATTACGCATCTGCTGCATCTCACTTTTCAGCTCTTCCATTTGGCGATTTAAAGCTTTATCCGTTTCATCATTCAAATGATTAGGAATATTTCTAACTTCCTCAGGCCCTTTTTCAGGCTCCTGCATGGAGGCCAAATCTTCCTCTTCTTCTTCTTGCATAGTGTCTGGTTTCTGGGGAGGGGTCATAAATTGCCTCATGATCTCTCCGACAGTTTTAGTTATCATTTCTGCCAAATGCTCCATGGGCATTCTTCTAGCAAGAAATGTCCGAGGAATATTTTGAGATGATCCTGCATCTTCTGGCCCTTCTCTGGGTTCAGCGAACGAATCTGGATGAGAATTGGATCCATTTCCCCTGGAAGCTTGCCCCCTACCTCTACCTCTGGCCATCTTGCCCTTTTATTTATTTTCTGTTAGAAAATTCGTCATACTTCAACGTCTTTGGCCTAATTTTCCCACGGACGGATCCAATGATGTGATTCGAGATTTTGACTATAAGGTAGAATAAATTGTTAATGCAAAATAACGATAAACACACCAAGATTTTTTACGTGGAAAACCCTCAAATCGAGAGAAAAACCACGAGACCTAGTCCAATATAAAATTTCACTATCTCGTCGATGATTTACAAGACTCTCTGGACACAAATAATAATCGCTCAATGACTTGTACGAATATTTTTAGAAAAATAACAAGAAAGACCGAACAGACATAAATTTGCTCTCTTCGGAGTCTTTTTGCCCAGAAAAATCCAACCCCTGCAATGAGGCTATCCAAGGGTATTTATAGGGCTGTCCTCAGTAACTAACTCGCGGGAAATCAGCAACATGATTTCCTCGGATCGTGGCTTGACTAGAGCCAAACGTGTCCGAGAAATCCGCCCCATTAATGCACGTTCAATCCCAGCCGGTTAATTAGTTTTAATTATGACCGGGTCTTCCGCTATACTTTGACCAGAATCCCGAAGAGGGTTCAGCAGTTGTTCTTGTCACACCCCGGGCCCAGGCCCGCGCAAGCGCGACTGCACAATGGGCTCCTATAGCAACTACTTCGTATCCGTCCTCGCTCTACGAAAATGGTTAACCCAAGTTGCTATAATAGCCCATTGTAAGCCTTTATAAACCACTTTAAATTTTCATCCACAACCAATGTGGGACAAGGGTATTACAATCACCCCTCCTTTAGAACACGACGTCCTCGTCGCCACCTAACTCATCGATCCACCAGCACCGGGAATCTTGAGGTGGCTCCTACAGGTTCAAGAGGTGGCTCCCGTCATGTAGCACTTTGCCCCGCAGGTTCAAGAGGTGGCTCCCACGCACGTGGCACTTTGCCCCGCAGGTTCAAGAGGTGGCCCCCGTCATGTAGCACTTTGCCCTTTAGGCTCAAGAGGTGGCTCCCATGCACGTAGCACTTTGCCCCGCATAGCACTTATCTCCCGGTGTTTTCTGCCGGTGACCGGCTCTGATACCATTCTGTCACACCCCGGGCCCAGGCCCGCGCAAGCGCGACTGCACAATGAGCTCCTATAGCAACTACTTCGTATCCGTCCTCGCTCTACGAAAATGGTTAACCCAAGTTGCTATAATAGCCCATTGTAAGCCTTTATAAACCACTTTAAATTTTCATCCACAACCAATGTGGGACAAGGGTATTACAGTTCTGCTCGGTGATTTTAGAGTTTGTATCTTCATAACTGGTTTTTACCCGAGAAAATCAATATGTCATATGACATCATCCATATTAAGTTACCTCATTGGTCTTTTATCCTAGTGACGACGAGAGGACAGAGAATAAAGAAACTAATTACCTTCTTTATGAAAAATAAAATATAATTAATAGGTATCAGACAAACATTAATTATTAAATGTTTGCGCACAACATAAGCACTAAAGTTCACGTTATACTATATGTCTATATCACCATTCATTCAATCTTGGCTTTGGATACACAATTTCATGATGTTTGTCATTTCATACATTTAAAAATCGTAGGTCAAAACATGTAAGAGAAGCCACGGACATCTAGCCAAGTTGGCACATTGATCTCCAATTTGAAATTTGGTCTCGATTTTGAGACTTGTTGTATTCGAAATTATAATCTTTGAGCCATTTACATGGTAGGAATTATTTGCAATTTAAGAAAAAAAATATAGAATTGATGCGTAACGTAATATGCAATATCATATAATAACAAATAAATGTAATGGTTATAGAAAATAATATGAAAAAATCTTATTCAGAATCACTACTAAATCTTAAACGTGCAATCTATCGATACGAAATAGGAATTCCAGTTACAATCCCGTTCACCACCTTATTATCCATCGGAGCCCTTATCCAGGGCCGCGAACAAGTCGCGGCGCAGCCACTATTTCCACCTCCCTTCACCTTCACTGACAGATTAATAATCCCATTCTTCTCCCCGTTGGCGTCCCTTAGCCTATAACTCAGGAAACTCAAATAATTCTCCGGTAGATATCCACCCGAGAAATCCGTGACCGGAATATTTACGGATCCTATGACCTTGCTGCCCGAATGCGCCTCCACCGTGATGAAATGGGCATGCGCGGGAAGTTCCATCTCTAGCTTCTGGTTCCACGAAGGGTAACTCCCGCCTTCAGAATCCATATCCGTTGATATTGGATTCCGGGGGTCGGATTTCACGACAACGAATGCGTTTTTCTTCACGGGTTTTCGACGATTCTCGAGTAAACCTTCAGCAGATATGACGGTAACTTCAATCGCTTTTGACGTACGTACTTCCATGTAGGTGTTGGTTTCCATGTTTTGAATCGAGAACTAGCGTTTTGTGTGTGATAATATTGGTTGTTAAATCTGAATAATAACGGAGGATTTGGGTGTAACCGTTTTATAAGCAGGTTCTGATGAAGGCAACAGGAAAGGATGGGGAAAGTGGCGGCGCGTTTCTGTTCAACAACTATTTCTATTTTCCACGGCAAATTTTTTTAGTCTAAAGAATATTATGAAGATATAAACCATTTGGGATATATATTGAGTAAACTCTCGAAGATCTGACGCAGTAATTTACAAATCATTTTAATCTGGTAATTGAGTAAACTTCTGATCTGACGCGCAGTTACCTAAAAATCACCCCAACCTGGTAATTGGGTAAACTCTCGATCTGACGCAGTTATCTACAAATCATCTCAACCAACTAGGTAAATCGTAATAGACAAACCCGGTGTGACAGACTCATACTAAGAAAATATTGACAATGAGAATTGAACTAATGACCTTAAAATCCCGAACTAATGACCTTATATTTTATATAACAAAAACACTTGTATATTTTACCAGTATGTTCCGAAAAGCCCCACCAACCCACAAAAATTCAACACCTCTAGAAAAAATAAAAATAAAAAACCTACAATGGTAAATTCAGTAGGATATATAGTTATCTCAATCTTATCCAAACTTGATCACAATGAGGTTTGTTTCAATCTTATTCAAGTTTTAAATGACAATATCACTCACAATCTTATTATAAAATAAAATACTATGAAATTTTAAAAATAATATTATCTTACTTAAACAATATTATAATTAATCTTTAAAGAACTTAGAAAAATCATCTACCACGTTATTTATTTAGTTATAATATTCTAATATTTTTTCAGAAAAAATATTATAGGCAAAAGAATTAATTTATTCACACATAACCTATGCACATTATTAGAAATATAAAAAGAAATTCCCTTAATATTTCTATATTCAATAATTTTATTTTAAATGCATATATTTAAAAAGCTAAAACTTTTAAAACCCGTGGATGCGCTACTATTAGTTCTGCAATTTTAGTCGTTGGAAAAAAAAAAAAAAACTTTAAAAATCAGAATTCAACGTTGGCGTGTGGTTCATATATCGTCAAATTTTGGGAAGTCTTTATGACCTAGTTTCATTGATTTTTCCATATTTATCCATTTGATCTAACAATGAATACTGAGTGGAGAAAATTTCTTTCTATGTAATATAGATTGACTTTCTCAAAATTAATCAGGAACTTACAAGTAATTATTTATTTTCCAAATTAATCTATATCATAATATAATTTTGACCTGTTAAGAATGTGGGGTTAATACTTATGATCAACTGGTTATGATAGGAGCAACCTAAAATCTTTTAGAGTCGCATTTATTCGTAAGCATACTTAAGTAAAACTAATACAAGAGATGATATTATACACACACTACATTTCAAAGCTGCTAATCGAGTTTTATTTTCGCATGCATAAGCAGGGGCGGATCTATTAAGGGGCAAGGGGGGGAAAGTGCCCTCCCTTGCCCCAAAAAAATAATTTTTTTTTACCTTAGAACATTATTTTTTTAAAAAAAATTTACGATTTTACCCTCAAAAATTATAAATTGCCCTTTAAACATTACATTTTGCTCCCCCCCTAAATTATATTTTGATCTCTAAATATTTTTTTGGCCTAAATTTTTTATTTTAAATTTTTGTGCCCTCCTTCCTAAAAATCCTGCATCCACCACTGTGCATAAATCTAAGTTTGAGAACCTTATTTTTGTTTTTACTTCATTAAGTCCTATCAATTTGATACCAGAATATGTGTTCTAAGTTTTAAATCTCTAGGACATGATCAATGATGGTTTTCCATTAAGTTGTGAGTAGAAAAGTTATGTACATTCCATAATGTTCTTGTAAGTTGGATATATCATAAACAGAGAATATATGAGCTCTTGAGCATAACTCAGCTGGTAAGAGTTCACCTCCATTTTGGAGAGTAGAGACTCGAGTTTTAGTCCTGAAAAATATTTAGCACCTCCCTCTCTAAAAAAAGAAAAAAGAAGCATATATAATATATTCCGAAAACATTTATGATATTATGATTGGTATGATTTTATTGTAGTTAAATATTTAACTGTACGAAATATTGCCTAACAAAGTTATTCCTAGATTATTTGACCATTTGGTAATTGTACTCTAAATTAAGAGAGGTTAATAAGAGTTTTAACATTGTGGCATGAAGTCAATCCATTAGAATATGTGCAGGATCCTCATAATCACACTGATGCACTTATAATGCTTAACAAAGAAATCACAGATGCTCTTGCCCATGATTCTGGTTCTTCCTCTAAAGATTCCCTTCCAGCTGTTGATAATATGTCTAAAATTGCTAATAAAAATCTGGACATTTGGATCATGTGCACACTGTCAATTTGGATGCTACCTCTCCTCAAGTGCTCTCTGATGTTCCTCAAAATGTAGCTCCAGTGACTCGTGTTACGCGTAGCCGTGCCAAAAATCAGGTTACCTCATCCTCTTCTCATTTTTAATGAAGGGTATCATTTGGAATATTAGGGGAATTGGTAACAAAGCTTCTCAGTTAAGCTTAAATTTCATTCGTAAAAGTATTAAACCAAATTTCATGGTGATTCTTGGACCTTTTATTGATCTTGATCAAAATTCATGAAGTTTAAATTTAATTTCCCGTTTGTTACTACACACACATCTGGGAAAATTTGGTTATTTTGGGATGCATCGATATCTGTTGAAGTGGTTTCTGATCAGGCTCAGGTATTACATGTCCAAATGAATTCTCCAGCATTCCCTTGTACTATTTTTTCATCTTTTGTTTATGCAAGATGTTCTAGATCTGGTCGATTGTTACTTTGGGAGGAACTTCTTTCTCATAAGCCTCTTCCTGATGCTCCTTGGATAATCAGAGGAGACTTTAATGTTATATCAGATTTGGATGAGCAATTTCTAGGTAATATAGCTCATACAGGTGCTATTGAGGACTTCACTAATTTTATAGTGGAGGCTGGTCTTGAGGATGCAGGTTATGTAAGAGACAAATTTACTTGGTCTAATGGTCATGTTTGGAAAAGATTGGATCGAATTCTTTTATCTACTTCTTGGTGCAATGTGTTTCATTCAAAGTGGAACACTTGCTTAGGATTAATTCGAATCATTGCCCTTTATCAGTATCAGCTCATATGCTTCCTAAGCCTACATCTTCCTTTCAATTCCAAAATATGTGGGTTGATCATTTGGGTTTTTTACAGACAGTTAGATTAAATTGGCATAATCCTTGTTCTCTTCAAGGAATGCATCGTCTATTTGTGAAGTTGAAGAGATTGAAGCATCATTTAAAATGTTGGAATCAAGAGGTTTTTGGTAACATTCATGATAATGTCGACAGGCTGAAGTTCAATTTTCGGATGCTCAACAGGCTTATGATCATGCTCCAACTGATGAATTGAAAATTACTCTTTTCCGCAAGCAATCAGAATTAAATAAAATTCTTAAGATGGAGGAAATATCTTGGAAACAAAAATATGCTTCTAAATGGAAGATTGAAGGAGAACGTAATACAAAGTTGTTCCATAACATGGTCAATAAGAAGAGTGCTCATGGACATATTTTTCGAATTTGGGATGATGGAGAATGCCTTAATAATTCTCTCTTGATTCAAGAATCGGGTGTTCGTTATTTTAAAAATCTTTTGGTTGGGGAAGATAATGTTTTAAACTTTGCCTTAATAAGACTCCAGAGTGTCAAAACTGAGCTATGGAAGTTTAACATGATTTATAATAATACAGTATGAAGGCCTTACACTTTTCTTCGAGAAAAAATGCAATCACAATGAATATTGCTTGAGAATGCCTCTCATGAACAAAACATGTTCTTGTGAACGATATCTTAGGAATCTGTCTGAGGAACAAAAATTGATTCCCCAGAAACTTTACACCAATATTTTCAAGAAAAATCTTGTTTGAGAATGCTACTAAGAAATCAGATATTTTGTCGTCAACGATATTAAGGAATGATGTAAAAGTTTTGAACGATACCGGTTAGAATGTAAAAGTTTTCTCCCCAAAATTTGTACACAAATTACAAAATAAAAGGTAGTAGTAAAACTTAACCATGGTTGAAAGTGTGATGAAAAGTTAAAAGAAAAAAATTGTATTAATAAATTAATAAATTAGACATATGTCAATAACCTTAAGGTAGCATCAAATCACCCTGTATATGCATTAATAAGTGCAGAAACTCGCACGCATCACAAGTTCGTACCATAGCCAGTAAGCACCAGTAAGCACCAGCGCCATTGTCTAATTGTTGTTGCATACGGGCCCCCGATGTGATGCATCTCCCCACGGGTTTCATTATTGCTGCCCTTAAGGGTACTACCCTCAGGGGCATTATCCACCATCCATTTAGAATCTTTTTTTTTTTAAAAAAAGATTCCAAATGAATGGTGATGATGCCCCTGAGGGCACTACCCTTAAGGGCATCATCAAACAAACCCTCCCCGCGGTAACGCATACTCGGCTTTTCTGCTACCTGAATTTATGAAATGTAAAATGTTACGCTTCAAAAACTACAAGTTGCGAATTAACTTAATTGAGTAAGAACTGATAGTTTTTCGTGCATTTGTTGCCATTAGAACTTTAGGTGCCATATCTGAAGCTTCGGATGGTTTTTTTGTGAACCTGTTGATTGAGTCAGAAGTTCTATTTGGAAATGAAATATAACCCGAAACAGCTGCCCCGTGGACCTGATTCCGGATCGATTTATGCCTGATCCGCCCCGAAACTATCTTTTTGTCTTTTAAATGTACAATTGTACACTATTGAAAGTACCAGATAGTATTTTTGGAGAAATGTTTATGGTAACAATTTTAAATGATCTTAATGTTTGCACAAAAATTTATAACATGAACAAATAAATTTGGTGATATCTATGGTTTTGATATCGTTTATTGGCAATTGAAATTGAAAAAAAAATTCAATCCAAACGACATCCTATCCTTATAAATGTACAAAATCATGCCTAAATTTATTGATAATTTTGTCGACTAGCCATCAAATTAAATTAAACAAATTGTGCTTATATTTTTGTGTTGAAAACAAAAGGATTGAAAATGACTTGGAGGACGAATGAATGAACCAGTTACTTGCTCGAGGGAGACAATATCAGCCTACAAAATGTGATTACATTTCGAACTCGACGTTGTTTTAGCCTTCTGTCCTTTTTATAATCTATTAATAATATTTTAAAATAAAAAATTTAAAGAGGTTTGGGTTCAATCTAGGGGTGTAAACGAATCGAACATGTTCACGAATTTTTTGAGCCGGCTCAAAAAGTATTTGATTCGTATTCGAAATTCTCGAATTCGAGCCGAACTCGAACATGTTAAAACTTTTTTTCGAGCCGAACTCGAGCCCAAATTACTTTGTTCGATAGTTCGCGAGCCGCTCGCGAACTTTAATATTTTATTTATATAATATAATTATATATAAAATAAATAAATTTCGAACCTTTCGGGTATTTATTTTCGAGCAATAGTTCGAATAGTTCACGAACATGTTCAAATTTTTCGAGCCGAACTCGAGCCAAATTTTTAAAATTATTTGAACTTCGGATCGAACTCGAGCTCGAAAACAACTATTTCGAGCCGAATTCGAACCTTAAAATTTTCTGCAGATTCGGCTCGTTTACACCCCTAGTTCAATCTATTCAAAATCTATAATTTCTCAAATTCAGTATATATTATTGTACAATGCAGAGGTATATTTGATCTTAAACAATAAAAAAATTCCACAGACCTAATGGAAGCCATTGCCGAAGAAGTCGCTGAAGGGCATGGTGATGTTGGGCACAACCAACTGTCACACATGTCAAAGGTATAGTTTGTATATTTCCAAAAATAACATCCAACCAAGAAAATATTAACTTTATTAAGATGTTTTTCCACCTAGAAATTTAGTGAAAGGTTTGTTATGTGTATAATGTATGTTATGATCAATATATATATACCATGTATCTTTTTTGGTTGAATGTAAGCATAACTATTAAGTCATATGGGTGTATACTCCATATTAAGTTACCTCATTGGTCTTTTATCCTAGTGACGACGTGTGTTTTTTTTAAGTTTGGAGAGGACAGGGAATAAAGAAACTAATTACCTTCTTTACGAAAAATAAAATATAATTAATAGGTATGATATAGAAACACACACACAAACATTAATTATTAAATGCTTGCGCACAACATAAGCACTAAACTTCACGTTATACTATATCACCATTCATTCAAGCTTGGCTTTGGATACACAATTTCACGATGTTTGTCATTTCATACATTTAAAATTCGTAGGTCAAAACATGTAAGAGAAGCCACGGGCATCTAGCCAAGTTGACACATTAATCCTTAATTTGAAATTTGGTTTCGATTTTGAGACTTGTTGATAACAAAAATTTCCCGCAACGTATAAATATGTAAGAGATAAAACTACATGTTTATGCAATTGCATTTGATATTACAAAGAATTGATGCGTAACGTAATATGCAATATCATATAATAACAAATAAATGTAATGGTTATAGAAAATAATATGAAAAATCTAATTCAGAATCACTACTAAATCTTAAACGTGCAATCTATCGATACGAAATAGGAATTCCAGTTACAATCCCGTTCACCACCTTATTATCCATCGGAGCCCTTATCCAGGGCCGCGAACAAGTCGCGGCGCAGCCACTATTTCCACCTCCCTTCACCTTCACTGACAGATTAATAATCCCATTCTTCTCCCCGTTGGCGTCCCTTAGCCTATAACTCAGGAAACTCAAATAATTCTCCGGTAGATATCCACCCGAGAAATCCGTGACCGGAATATTTACGGATCCTATGACCTTGCTGCCCGAATGCGCCTCCACCGTGATGAAATGGGCATGCGCGGGAAGTTCCATCTCTAGCTTCTGGTTCCACGAAGGGTAACTCCCGCCTTCAGAATCCATATCCGTTGATATTGGATTCCGGGGGTCGGATTTCACGACAACGAATGCGTTTTTCTTCACGGGTTTTCGACGATTCTCGAGTAAACCTTCAGCAGATATGACGGTAACTTCAATCGCTTTTGACGTACGTACTTCCATGTAGGTGTTGGTTTCCATGTTTTGAATCGAGAACTAGCGTTTTGTGTGTGATAATATTGGTTGTTAAATCTGAATAATAACGGAGGATTTGGGTGTAACCGTTTTATAAGCAGGTTCTGATGAAGGCAACAGGAAAGGATGGGGAAAGTGGCGGCGCGTTTCTGTTCAACAACTATTTTTATTTTCCACGGCAAATATTTTTTAGTCTAAAGAATATTATGAAGAGATAAACCACGACCGATGCTTTTGGGATACATATTGAGTAAACTCTCGATCTAACGCAATAATTTACAAATCATCTCAACCTCGTAATTGGGTAAACTTCCGATCTGACGCAGTTACCTACAAATCATCTCAACCAACTAGGTAAATCGTAATAGACAAACCCGGTGTGACAGACTCATACTAAGAAAATATTGACAATGAGAATTGAACTAATGACCTTAAAATCCCGAACTAATGACCTTATATTTTATATAACAAAAACACTTGTATATTTTACCAGTATGTTCCGAAAAGCCCCACCAACCCACAAAAATTCAACACCTCTAAAAAAAATAAAAATAAAAATAAAAAACCTACAATGGTAAATTAAGTAGGATATATAGTTATCTCAATCTTATCCAAACTTGATCACAATGAGGTTTGTTTCAATCTTATTCAAGTTTTAAATGACAATATCACTCACAATCTTATTATAAAATAAAATACTATGAAATTTTAAAAATAATATTATCTTACTTAAACAATCATTATAATTAATCTTTAAAGAACTTAGAAAAATCATCTACCACGTTATTTATTTAGTTATAATATTCTAATATTTTTTCAGAAAAAATATTATAGGCAAAAGAATTAATTTATTCACACATAACCTATGCACATTATTAGAAATATAAAAAGAAATTCCCTTAATATTTCTATATTCAATAATTTTATTTTAAATGCATATATTTAAAAAGCTAAAACTTTAAAACCCGTGGATGCGCTACTATTAGTTCTGCAATTTTAGTCGTTGGAAAAAAAAAAAAAAACTTTAAAAATCAGAATTCAACGTTGGCGTGTGGTTCATATATCGTCAAATTTTGGGAAGTCTTTATGACCTAGTTTCTTTGATTTTTCCATATTTATCCATTTGATCTTACAATGAATACTGAGTGGAGAAAATTTCTTTCTATGTAATATAGATTGACTTTCTCAAAATTAATCAGGAACTTACAAGTAATTATTTATTTTCCAAATTAAACTATATCATAATATAATTTTGACCTGTTAAGAATATGGGGTTAATACTTATGATCAACTGATTATGATAGGAGCAACCTAAAATCTTTTAGAGTCGCATTTATTCGTAAGCATACTTACGTAAAACTAATATAAGAGATGATATTATACACACACTACATTGAGAAGTTGCTAATCGAGTTTTATTTTCGCATGCATAAGCAGGGGGGATCTATCCTCCCTTGCCCCAAAAAAATAATTCTTTTTTACCTTAAAAAAGTATTTTTTAAAAAAAAAAATTACGATTTTACCCTAAAAAAATATAAATTGCCTCTTAAACATTACATTTTGCCCCCCCCCCCCTAAATTATATTTTGATCTCTAAATATTTTTTTGGCCTAAATTTTTTATTTTAAATTTTTGTGCCCCCTTCCTAAAAATCCTACATCCACCACTGTGCATAAGTCTAAGTTTGAGAACCTTATTTTTGTTTTTACTTCATTAAGTCCTATCAATTTGATACCAGAATATGTGTTCTAAGTTTTAAATCTTTAGGACATGATCGATGATGGTTTTCCATTAAGTTGTGAGTAGAAAAGTTAAGTACATTCCATAATGTTCTTGTAATTTGGATATCTCATAAACAGAGAATATATGAGATATTGGGCATAACTCAGCTGGTAAGAGTTCACCTCCACTTTGGAGAGTTAGAGACTCGAGTTCTAGTCCTGAAAAATATTTAGCACCTCCCCCTTTAAAAAAAAAAGAAACATATAATATATTCTGAAAACATATCTGATATTATGATATATATTTGGTATGATTTTATTGTAGTTAAATATTTAACTGTACGAAATATTTCCTAACAAAGTTATTCCTAGATTATTTGGTAATTGCACTCTAAATTAAGAGAGGTTAATAAGAGTTTTAACATTGTGGCATGAAGTCAGTCCATTAGAATATGTGCAGGATCCTCATAATCACACTGATGCACTTATAATGCTTAACAAAGAAATCACAGATGCTCTTGCCCATGATTCTGGTTCTTCCTCTAAAGATTTCCTTCCATTTCCCGTTTGTTACTACACACACATCTGGGAAAATTTGGTTATTTTGGGATGCATCGATATCTGTTGAGGTGGTTTCTTATCATGCTCAGGTATTACATGTCCAAATGAATTCTCCAGCATTCCCTTGTACTATTTTTTCATCTTTTGTTTATGCAAGATGTTCTAGATCTGGTCGATTGTTACTTTGGGAGGAACTTCTTTCTCATAAGCCTCTTCCTGATGCTCCTTGGATAATCAGAGGAGACTTTAATGTTATATCAGATTTGGATGAGCAATTTCTAGGTAATATAGCTCATACAGGTGCTATTGAGGACTTCACTAATTTTATAGTGGAGGCTGGTCTTGTGGATGCAGGTAATGTAGGAGACAAATTTACTTGGTCTAATGGTCATGTTTGGGAAAGATTGGATCGAATTCTTTTATCTACTTCTTGGTGCAATGTGTTTCATTCAAAGTGGAACACTTGCTTAGGATTAATTCGAATCATTGCCCTTTATCAGTATCAGCTCATATGCTTCCTAAGCCTACATCTTCCTTTCAATTCCAAAATATGTGGGTTGATCATTTGGGTTTTTTACAGACAGTTAGATTAAATTGGCATAATCCTTGTTCTCTTCAAGGAATGCATCGTCTATTTGTGAAGTTGAAGAGATTGAAGCATCATTTAAAATGGTGGAATCAAGAGGTTTTTGGTAACATTCATAATAATGTTCGACAGGCCGAAGTTCAATTTTCGGATGCTCAACAGGCTTATGATCATGCTCCAACTGATGACTTGAAAATTACTCTTTTCCGCAAGCAATCAGAATTAAATAAAATTCTTAAGATGGAGGAAATATCTTGGAAACAAAAATCTGCTTCTATATGGAAGATTGAAGGAGAACATAATACAAAGTTGTTCCATAACATGGTCAATAAGAAGCGTGCTCATGGACATATTTTTCGAATTTGGGATGATGGAGAATGCCTTAATAATTCTCTCTTGATTCAAGAATCGGGTGGTCGTTATGCTTTAAAGTTTGCCTTAATAAGACTCCAGAGTATCGAAACTGAGCTCCAGAAGTTTAACATGAATTACAATAATACAGTATAAGGGTCTTACACTTTTCTTCGAGAAAAAATGCAATCACAATGAATATTGCTTGAGAATGCCTCAGATGAACAAAAACATATTCTTGTGAACGATATCTTAGGAATCTGTCTAAGGAACAAAAATTGATTCCCCAGAAACTTTACACCAATATTTTCAAGAAAAATCTTATTTGAGAATGCTACTAAGAAATCAGATATTTTGTCGTCAACGATATTAAGGAATGATGTAAAAGTTTTGAACGATATCTGTTAGAATATAAAAGTTTTCTCCCCAAAATTTGTACACAAATTACAAAATAAAAGGTAGTAGTAAAACTTAACCATGGTTGAAAGTGTGATGAAAAGTTAAAAGAAAAAAAATTGTATTAATAAATTAGACACATGTCAATGACCTTAAGGTAGCATCAAATCACCCCTGCATTATGCATTAATAAGTGCAGAAACTCGCACACATCACAAGTTCGTACCATAGCCAGTAAGCACCAGTCAGCCAGCGCCATTGTCTAATTGTTGTTGCATACGGCCCCCGATGTGATGCATCTCCCCGCGGGTTTCATTATTGCTGCCCTTAAGGGTAGTGCCCTCAGGGGCATCATTCACCATCCATTTAGAATCTTTTTTTAAAAAAAAAAAAAAAAAGATTCCAAATGAATGGTGATGATGCCCCTGAGGGCACTACCCTTAAGGACATCATCAAACAAACCCTCCCCGCGGTAACGCATACTCGGCTTTTCTGCTACCTGAATTTATGAAATGTAAAATGTTACGCTTCAAAAACTACAAGTTGCGAATTAACTTAATTGAGTAAGAACTGATAGTTTTTCGTGCATTTGTTGCCATTAGAACTTTAGGTGCCATATCTGAAGCTTCGGATGGTTTTTTTGTGAACCTGTTGATTGAGTCAGAAGTTCTATTTGGAAATGAAATATAACCCGAAACAGCTGCCCCGTGGACCTGATTCCGGATCGATTTATGCCTGATCCGCCCCGAAACTATCTTTTTGTCTTTTAAATGTACAATTGTACAGTATTGAAAGTATTATTGTCCATTTTCAAATCCAGATAGTATTTTTGGAGAAATGTTTATGGTAACAATTTTAAATGATCTTAATGTTTGCACAAAAATTTATAACATGAACAAATAAATTTGATGATATCTATGGTTTTGATATCGTTTATTGGCAATTGAAATTGAAAAAAAAAATTCAATCCAAACGACATCCTATCCTTATAAATGTACAAAATCATGCCTAAATTTATTGATCATTTTCTCGACTAGCCATCAAATTAAATTAAACGGATTGTGCTTATATTTTTGTGTTGAAAACAACAAAGATTGAAAATGACTTGGAGGACGAATGAATGAACCAGTTACTTGCACGAGGAGACAAAATGTGATTACATTTCGAACTCGACGTTGTTTTATCCTTCTGTCCTTTTTATAATCTATTAATAATATTTTAAAATAAAAAAATTAAAGAGGTTTGGGTTCAATATAGGGGTATAAACGAATCGAACATGTTCACGAATTTTTTAGCCGGCTCAAAAAGTATTTGATTCGTATTCGAAATTCTCGAATTCGAGCCGAACTCGAACATGTTAAAACTTTTTTTCGAGCCGAACTCGAGCCCAAATTACTTTGTTCGATAGTTCGCGAGCCGCTCGCGAACTTTAATATTTTATTATATAATATAATTATATATAAAATAAATAAATTTCGAACCTTTCGGGTATTTATTTTCGAGCAATAGTTCGAATAGTTCACGAACATGTTCAAATTTTTCGAGCCGAACTCGAGCCAAATTTTTAAAATTATTCGAACTTCGAATCGAACTCGAGCTCGAAAACAACTATTTCGAGCCGAATTCGAACCTTACAATTTTCTGCAGATTCGGTTCCTTTACACCCCTAGTCCAATCTATTCAAAATCTATAATTTCTCAAATTCATTATATATTATTGTCCAATGCAGAGGTATATTTGATCTTAAACAATAAAAAAATTCCACAGACCTAATGGAAGCCATTGCCGAAGAAGTCGCTGAAGGGCATGGTGATGTTGGGCACAACCAACTGTCACACATGTCATAGGTATAGTTCCAAAAATAACATCCAACCAAGAAAATTTTAACTTAATTAAGATGTTTTTCCACCTAGAAATTTAGGGAAAGGTTTGTTTTATGATAAATTTTATGCACACACAATGTGTGTCTGACTTACCAAGCAGATGTACAAGTTTTAGCGTATCTAATGATCACTTTGAATGCAGGAAGAGACCGTTCAATTTGTTAAAAACAGCATGCGGTTTCCGGTTTACAGCCCACGAGAAGTGAAGAAACTTTTTCTCACCATTAAAGGCAATCTTTTTCACCTCGAGGAATTAAACAAATAGTAATATTTGTAAATTTCTCCCACTGGATTTCTTTTTTTATTTGTAAAAAAATATTTATTTTGTGATCGATGGACTAATTACAATTAGACATAAAATTTCTAAAAAACAAATTTAATTTAGTAAACATATATCAAATATGATAAAAGTTCAAGTTTCTTTTATCGGGAAATTTAATTTACCCTCAGTTCTTGTTTGTTAGGAGGGTATCCACCTTGGCATTGCCATGTATACTTGCAAAACAAAGACAAATGCAAATACACAATATGCAAATATAATACTAAATCCAAAAGGATATTGAGTCAGGCTCAGATCTGTTGTTTTCCAATCTACGTCACGGAGACTCCTGACTCCAAGGTAAAGGCCGGAAGGTGAATGTCAAAACTCACAAAGAGTTCTGCCTGAGCACCGAGAAAAAACCACTGCCACACCTCTCACCGCCTCACCACAGCCAACACGATGAAACACAACACAAAGCTCAAGACTCACGGCCAGGGAGCTTACAACCAGCAGCCTCACCAATGCCTCGCCTGAACCACTCACCAGAAGCCGAAATGCACACAGCAATCACGTCTGGAACCACCCTCACAAGGCTCACTGCCAGAAAGGGAAGCACAACACTCACACCAGAAGCACAAAGCTCACGGCCACCACCTCTCACCGACGCCAAAACCACCGCGAAGCACAAAGCTCACGCAGAGGAATCGGAATAAAGAGCGAGAGAGAGAAGAGAGGAAAAAGAAGCGTTCCAATCGGGTCAAGAAGAGGAGTGAAGGAGGCGGTCGAAATCAGAGACAGAATGAGGCGCTTCACTTCAGACGTAATTAGGCTTAGGGTTCGTAAATGGGGGGATTAGTTTAGGTTAAATAAAGGGTTAAGAATAATGGGCTTGGTTAATGTTTGGGCCACAATACCCAACATTGTTAAGCCCTTAATAAGCAGCAGGAAATGTAGCCTGATGAATTGTTGTCAGTGGGTTAATTTATGTGTTACTCTTTTGTTTTGGTGGTGGCTCGTTTTGTATGGTTCATTGCTGGAGCATCATCTGGTTTTGATTAAGGAGCATGTCGATTTAGTGCGTCATCCAGTGATATGGCTTTTCGTTAGAGTTTTGGATGTGATGGCTTGTGCGTTTGTCGTAATTTTATCCGTTTATGATCTTCGACTATCCACATATTTACATTCACTTGGTTTGGAAGACAGTTCTCTTACTTGTCCATCCTATGAAATTAATGATTTGAGGGGATCGAGTTTGGCTTCAGTGGTTCATGCTCCTTTCTGGTCGAAGACATGTGATCTTGCAGTGATTTACTTTCTACTTTCACTTGGAAGCCCTGCTTTCGCTCGACGGCGGGTTTTGTTTGACGTTGACTCTTTGGTTTTATCTATTAGATACATGTGGTTATTACGGGTGTTGGTATTTATGAACTTCGATATAATTACCACGCCGGCTAACATTTAATTAATATATTTTATTGTTCAAAAGGCAATGCAGCCCGATTAAATCCACACTATAAAGTATAAATAAATACAGGGCAAAGTTGCAATATTAGAAAGTAAAGGGGGTCGACAAGAAATAACTATAATTTAGTGGGCATTCACTTGTTACTATAACTATGTCCCACTCCACACAGCCAAGTAACGGCCAGTCTTATTGAGATCAATTTTGTATATTCGTTTCAGCGCTCTCACTTCATCTACCAAGGTAATGATGCCTTTGAACTGAATCTTTTGTTATTTGTTTTGAATTTGAAGAGATAAAAGACAAAAACTTGGGACTGTAGGAAAAAAGAAGGCGTTCATTTTGATCATGGAGGTTGTCAGGAAACCTGGTTTGATTGCCCTTTTCGATGTCGACGGAACCCTTACTGCTCCCAGAAAGGTTTCATTTTTGTTTTTAACGTGATTTTTTAGGAATTCTTACCATTAATGGTTCGGTCGATGTGAAGAACATTTGTTCCGATTCAAGTAAATGGATTATCTGTCATTTTAATTTAATAATTCAAGAGCCGTTGCCATTTGCTTTCTTAATTTTATATAGTGTTTTCTTGAGAAAGCACAGGCGGTTTATGGGGTTTTTTAGATGCATGGAAAACGCTATATGATATAGTGATTATCAATGCATCTCCTGTGTATACTAGATATGACACTGTAATTCCCGGTGTTTATGTTAATAATACGTGGGGTTTCAACTCAAAACCAATTGTCAGGAGTAACACATGTATCTTATAAAAAGCTAACATAACTTGTAAATTCTCAATATGTACAACTCTTCGACTGTTTAGCCGCAACAAGTTGATACTATCAAATCTCAAACTGAGTAGTTTTTGGATGATGAGGAGACATGGAATACATGGAGTGAAATGTGTTAACTGAGTGAATGGGTAGAAGTGGTGCTCATATGTGATATATGATGTTTGATAGTTTTTACTTGGCAGTTTTGAAGCGGTGCTTACGTGATATATGATGTATCATAATTTTACTCGGTGGTTTGAAGCGGTGCGTATGCGATATATGATGTATGATATTTGTACTTGGTATTTTTGAAGTGGCACATATGCAATATGTGACGTATGATAGTTTCCTTGGTAGTTTTGGAAGTGCGCTTATGTGATATGTGACGTATAATAGTTTACTTGGCAGTTTAAATGCAATTCATGCCCATTATTGTTGATTTTTAATATTCTCCTAAGTCAATTTATGCTTTTAATTTGTATGTTATAGGTGACTACTACTAAGATGATAGAATTTATGCGGGAACTTCGGAAGGTATTCAACTTATTAATTAAGTAGCTCATGATCCCAATGTAGGATAATGTCATAGTGTATCGTATTCAATCATGGTCTCCTTTTTTAAAAGTCACATAGAAAATAGAAAATGGTGCTTTAATCAATGAAATCTTTTTTTCCAGGTTGTTATGGTAGGAGTTGTTGGAGGATCTGACCTTGTTAAGATATCGGAGCAACTTGGAAAAACAGGTCACCTTCATTTAGACCTGGTCTCAAATGCTTGATCATTTAGTTTAGTGAATCAGGAACTCGTCGCAATGAGTCCACACCGGCATTTTGATATGTCCTATGCAACAAAAGAAGGAAAAGCAGTATAAGATGTCATCAACAGAATATATGTTTACATTTGATTTTTAATGCTGGATGAAATAGGGAAATCTATCATACATTGTTGGTTTAAAGCACCGTTACTTGTTCTTTCTCCATATTTATGGTTACTTTCAATGTATTTTTGCAACCGTTCTGTTTATAGTCTCGTAAATTTGAAGGATGTGGGTTTTCCTCTTGAGGAATATTGTAATCAATATGGCTTCCTTCATTCTCAATGTTCTGAAGATGGTATATATTCTTTACCTATGCAGTTATTAATGACTACGACTATTTGTTTGCTGAGAATGGCCTTGTGGCTTACAAGAATGGCATGTTGATTGGAACACAGGTATCATCTGAGAATTGTACGTTCTACTTTAATTATTTTTTCTTAGAAGTTTGCTGTTTGTCACGTCAGTCTCTGTATTAGAGAACTGCAGGTTTGTAGTCTGTAGACTTTCTTTAATTTAAACTCCTTAAATTTTACATTTGTTAGCCACTTCTTAATTTGACCATATTATATATCTCGAGGCAGAGCTTGAAATCATTTCTTGGAGAAGAGAAGCTCAAGGTTAGAACGTACCAAATTGTTTTTGAACTTTTTATTATAGTCTAAGAATCATATCCAAAGGGTTGTCATTGAAGTTGTTTGATTTCTAAAAAACAAGATTATAGGACTGTCTTTCGGAAATGAATATCTAATGGCAATAGAGCTTTTTATGGTTGCTCAGCTTGTCGTGGTTCGTTTTTTAAATGAAAAGCGGCATAATGACCACGATGTGTGTTTTGGTAGCTTTTATGTTGATTTATTGCAAACAATGGTGCAGGAATTTATTAACTTCACGCTCCACTATATTGCTGATTTAGAAATTCCTATCAAAAGGTAAGTAAAGTAAATCTTAAGTAGTAACTTTTCATCTATGATGTGTTTGTTTGGTTATTCTTTCTTCTTCTAGGGGAACATTTGTTGAATTTCGAAGTGGGATGCTTAATGTATCTCCAATTGGACGAAACTGCAGCCAGGAAGAGCGAGATGAGTTTGAAAAGTATGACAAGGTAGGTATATCTGTCAAACACAAATATTTAACAGTTAAAAGATGAGGGACCAAACAATTTTTCATTCATATATATCAATTTCAATAGTGTATCGTTATCATAAGAACTCATTTTCTGATTTACTCTCTCCCTATGAAACTAGTCTCGATTTTGTGTTGTTTCTGATGGAAAGAGTTCATAATGAATCAGGTTCACAACATACGCTCAAAAATGGTGTCCATTCTCCGTGAAAATTTTGCGCATTTCAACATAACATTTTCCGTCGGGGGCCAAATCAGTTTCGATGTAAGAAATATCGACTGTTTCACCGTCTTCTTTTTATTGCTGATTTTATCACATTGGGTCAGGTTTTCCCTCAAGGCTGGGACAAGACATATTGCTTGAGATATCTGGAGGAATTTAATGAAATACACTTCTTTGGAGATAAGACATACAAGGTAGGTTATCTAGCCATCATTGTGATATTAATCCTCCGGTTTTCTACTTTGTGAAATTTGCAAATTATTGACCACTGACTGCAATAAGAAACGGATCGATTATTCTTTTTGCTTGACATATGCTGCTTCCACTTTGGGCAACCTGTGAGATTTTTCTTTTCTTTGTTTAACTTGAACAGGGAGGAAATGATTTTGAGATATACGAGTCTGAGAGAACCGTAGGTCACACAGGTCAGATTTTCTTGATATCTTTCATGTCATTATTTTCGTCATCATCTAAGTGGCAATCCCAGTCTATATCTGGGTCGGGTATTTAGAATGCAACTACGGCTTTTATTGGCATTTTGAATTGATCTATTTATTTTATTAGTAACTAACCCCGTAGACACAGTGAGGCAGTCTACAGCTCTCTTCTTGAACGAGAACAATGGAGGTCTCTGACCATTGCTCCCTGGCATAGATCAATTGTATTTGATTTACGTTCTGTACACATGAAAAGGCCACGCATATATTTTTTTCACGGGCCAGTACAGGTCAAAAGCATTTGTAATCTAATAATGTCTGGTACCCAAGATTCATAGAGAAATAAGGGTGGAAGTATTCTACTATTAATCATCAATATTTTCGTAGAGAAATGAGAGATGATTGTGTCACTCTACCCCCGACAGGTACTCAAACTGGTATTGGCTTTCCTTGTTTTCATACAGCTATATCCACTTTGGTGGATATCTATTAGAAATCGTTATACTTGTTAATTGAATTCATTTTCTTTAAAGAGTACGAGCAAAATGCACGTATGTCGCATGTGAATTCTCCGATTCGTGATTGGTTGATTATATCCAATTATAGGAATTTTTATAGCCATTTTCTTCTTAATCTATTTCTCGAATTAAATTAGCTCTTAAAGAACATACTTTTTTAAGGACTAGTTTGACGCGAATGCTCGTTATCGGTTAATGCTTGTTGTCCTTTTTCACTTTTAAAATCGCTTATTTGTTTTTCAGACCAAAAAAACATATTTTGAGGGTTTTATTTCATTGCTTCTGCGATTGCTTCTTTAAAATAAGTATGTAAAAGCAGAAGCAGAGAAGCAGATCATGAGATGATTTTCACTGTTTTTACTTAAGTGGTGGCAATTTTGTAATAATTTCAAGTTTATTAAGCTTTTTTTTTTAACAACAAACATTCAATGCTTTTGCTTGAAATCAGTTTTTCCAACTTTAAGTAAAAGAACATAAAATATTTTAAATAAGCAATTGTAAACACACGCTTAAGATTGTGGATTTGGATTTATTAAAATACGATTCTGAGCATTCACAAAAGTATAACTATGTATGAAATTTATTGGAAATGTCAAAAGTTGGCCGTTCATCTTATGTTCTATGGCTAGTGATATTGCCAAAGCACAATTTGTTTTCGCCAAAAGAATTTTTATGAAATTCCAATTTTGCCCTTGTTTTATAAAACTAACCTTATAAATTCCCACGATACCATTCCTTACAATTGATCTTATAACAAATTAAAAATACAATATATTACTTTAGAAATTAAATTTTATTATGGATGAGTATATACTATATGATAAATTATTGCATAATCTCATAACAAAATTCTATTATTTTTCAAATGATAATATATTACACAAACATGTCTTAATTTTAAGTGTTATTTGTGATCGTCTTTAACACTTACTATATGATACTTATTTATTATGTAATTTGAGAACCAATGCAAATGTTGAGTCTACCGATGCATGTAATTTACATGCACCGGTAGACTATCGGTGCATGTAAATTACATGCATCGGTAGACTAGGGGTGCATGTAATTTACATGCACCGTGTTGCTTGCTTGTTGATCTTATAACAAATTAAAGATACAATATACTGGTGATGAAGACCTGAAAGGATTTTATACTCTCTCCGCGCTTGTACAAAAGAGTAAGTGATACTAATTTGAAAAACAATGCAAATTTTGAGTCTACCGGTGCATGTAATTTGCATGCACTGGCAGACTATAGGTGCATGTAAATTACATGCACCGGTAAAATTTTGAGTCTACCGGTGCATGTAATTTACATGCACCGGCAGACTATAGGTGCATGTAAATTACATGCACCGCATGAGTCGTTGGTGTTGAGGATTCTGTTAACTCTTGATCATCTGTCATAGTGAAACCACGGGCACGCTTCCGTAGAATTAACTCTGTTGGTTCCTCCAATCCTATATATGGAGGTTGTCGCTGCATGTCTTGAAGCACTGTTGCCTCATGTAGGTCATCTTGTTCTTCGGTATGCTCAACTTAAATAACAACTTCCTCAAAAACATCGGTCTTTTCTTCCATATTTTGCCCCAAGTATTCTGTTTTGGTAGAATTCGTAGCACCCAAAATTTGCACATTACTGCTTGAAGCATCATGTGAACCCAAATTATTGTGGCATCCTTCTTGGTTGCAGAAACCTCACTTTCACCTTCCTCTTCAATCTGAACTTCTGCCAAATTAATGCCTTTTTTCTAATTCCATGTCCTCGACCAGTTCTTCTTCCGTGGAAAACACCTCTGGACCCAATGAATGGCATCACAGCAAGACGATGAGTGTTCCTTGGCCACGCTTTCTACCTCTTCTGTATCACTAAATTCGTTTGCGGCAACAAACACACTAGTAATTTCAGACGCAATAATCGGAACACCATTGCACAATTCCACCTCATCCACAACAGGCGTGGATTGATAATCTGCGAAGTGATCAGCCAACATTACTTTTATTTCATTCATTTTTGATGCATTAAATTGATGTCTCCTTACGAAGGTGATTCGGTCTTGACTAAGCTCTGCATCGCTTTAATCTTTCTTTGACGATGTCGCGATTTTATCGAATCAGTGTGAGATTTGAAAGAATATTTTCGTAACTCACTTGACTTGACGCTGGTTAGGAAAGCCTCACACGACCACCGTGCCTCTGGTGTCAGCCGCATGAAGCATCGTTGGTGTTGATCGGTCATCTTTGCTTCACGTGTACTTTTCATTGCAATTTGTATCTCAGTTAAATAAACTTTCGTTCACGAATCGATTTAGATGGGAAATTATCTATACTTTTTCATATTATTCATTATTATTGTATATTAACGAGTCTGGATATGGTTTCTAAGGTAAAATGGTAGATGAAATAAAGGCTGGGGATGAAGATGGGTATTTTAGTCATATTTAATGGATCAACTAGATTAGGGTTTGATAAAATGGATTTATTTGAAATAAGTTTCCTAAAAGATGTATTTAGTTGAAAGATGTTTTTTTTGGGTGATTTAGCTGAAAGATGTTTTGGAAAGTAGTACATTTATGTAATTTTCTCTATTAAAATAATACTATTAATTTTGTTGTATGATTTATCTTTTTAACTTCTATTTTTAATCCAAATTTATAAGATGAAAAATAAATATATTTTTAAAGAAATGTATCTTAATTAATCAATTCTATTTTTTCTTCAAAAAATACTTTAATTAATTATTATTTTTTGGAAAAAATTATTTTTATTCAGCATATCCTAAAAATTTCTAAATTTGTTATAAATCACCATGTAGGAAGGATGTTTCTTTTATCAATATGTAAAATCATGCATAAACCTTGCAATCAAACTGATCTTAATGCAGATTGTGTTGCATCAAACCAGAGCTTACATGACACTGGGAAAATTACAACAAAATAGCCCAAACTGACACGATGGAAATAAATAACCCACAGTAAAGAGAAATGGCGACAAGCTGTAGCAAAAACAGAAATAATGAGCAACCAACTTCATTTAGCCATGGAAAATCAAAACAGAAGATTTGGAAATATTTCGCTAAAGAATGCCATGTCAAAACAGAAATAATGAGCAATCAACTACATCACAGAGGCATTCAAAATCATCAAATTCTGCAATAAAAAATGACATGTCAAAATCAAGTTTTGGACCACCAATTCTTTAACAACTAAATCATCTCATCAATTTAAATTTGGTACATCCTGCAATGCACATGAAGACACGTCTCCAAAAACAATGGATTGCTAGTAAGCAATTCATTTGAGACGACATCTTAAATGAATATCTGCACAAAAATAAAAAAGGAGTAGATCAAATGAACATTTACAAAAGTTATATATATTTGCAATAAGTTATGAATACCTACATTTTCATAATCCCATGAAAAATCTTCACTTGAAATAGGCATTGTATTCAAATCAATGCCCAATGAGCTTTCGTCATCGGTCGCAAGACTAGCTTTTGTCTTATGTGCACATGAACGACTATTATGCCCCACACTTTGACAAGTAGTGAAAGTTTTAGATGCCTCGACAATCTCAAATTTTGAAGGATCTCACTTAGTGGAACTTAATGCCTTTCGTTTTTTGCCTTTTGGAGGTCTTCCTTTACTAGGTTGAACAATTGGTTCGAAAATCAATTGTTGTCCACTAATAACTTGAGATATTTTGTTTCGAGCATCATCTTTCTCAACACTGGTCCAATATTGATAATTTTCATGTAACTCATGAAGCAGCTTTTCTAATGCGCTATGTTCATCATTTGACACATCTTCTAAGAGAAGTGTTGCTCTCGTATCTATGCGCCACTGTGAGTGTATAGAGTTAAGAGATAATATCTTATCCCTCCAACTATGCATTGTATGAACACAAGGAAGACCCATGATTGCTGTATACTGACCAGTACATTCCAATTGCATCATACCCTTCTTCGCCAAATGTATTTGTCTATCCAACTCTTTTAGCGCAAATAATGATACCCGAGTGTGAAGCTCCTTAAAAAATGGAATATTACACTTACGAGGAATATGAAGTCTTTCTCTTGCCAACTGTGTCCTTATCTCTTTGAATTCATTTTCAAGCATAAGACACATTTTCTCTTTTATAGTACGAAGATCCCCGGTAGATATCATTAAGTATTTCTTAAGCTTTGAATGTGCACCATCCGCTCTTTGATGAAGCTCTATTTTTGAAATGTAAGTGCTTCTTCAAATTTAATTTCACTTGCACAATTTATAACTTCATTCCATGCTGCCAAAATCCATCCCACTCCTCTAACTTTCCGAACCGAGACTTACAATTTGCCACCAAATTCGTTTCAATGTGCCACACACAAAGAATGTTCGCGGCTTTCGGGATGGGATTCATAAATGCTAATTCTCTATCGAACAGAAGGTTCACAAAGGAAGAATAAAATGATGTATTGAAACTTGTAATTCCAATAATTTCAAGTTGCGGCATATGATATCGATTTGTCTTATATGTGGAATCCATCACAAACACGGTTGAATAACTCTTACTTAACTTAATAGACATAGGATGTGCAAAAAACAAGTGACTCAAGTGACCTTCTCCATCTCGCTGAATATCAAACTTAAAACCACACTTACAAAGTTCTTCAAACAAAACTTGAATTTCTGAACGCCCTGCTAATGTTTCTTATGCGGATCTTCACTTTCATATTGTATATATTTATTGATATTGCTTGAAGATTTGGGTTCTCTCGCCGAAGGGAGCTTACAATTTGACGTGGTGTTATCCCTCACTTCGTCATATCATCAATAGTAGATATCTCTTCTTTGAAAAATGCCGAGTAGTGGGATGTCCACGCATATCTATAGAAGCTTCGTGGTTATGAGAGTCATTCCTCATGAGAACTTTCCAAAGGCCATTCCTTGTACTTTACCTTGAATTTCAAATGGACTGTTTTATAAGGCGAGTACTTGTGTTCCGCTCGCGATGCTCAATTGAAATGTTCATCCGATCTCTATAATGGCCTCCTCGATCACACCCAATAGTTACATACTTATCCTTCCTAGAACCTTTGATCGATAAAGCATATCCTTTTTTTGAGTAAAAGCACCTCACAACCCTTAATAGATCTTCACGAGTTGCAAACTTTTCTTCGAGGAGTTGAACATTATCTCCTTCGTCGATTAGCTTCTATAGTTGCGGAATACAAGTTACTGTATTGTTTTGATCACCCATTCTCGAGAGGATAAGGATTATTAGTTTTAACAGGTCACATTATATCTCTGTTTTGCACATTTCAATTATGTGAAGAAGTTAAAAAAAAACATAAATGCAGTCCAATATGAATCCAAATTTGCAATTTTTGTGATCCATTAAATTGTTTAAAGCCAGCTTCCATTTTAAATGTCTAAACATCTATTGACACTAAGGCCTCCATCTCTAAACCTATCAATATTAATTTTTTTTCCCAACTATAAACCATTTTTTTTCCATTTTTCTTCATAGCACTTTCTTCTCCAACACTAAGGCCTTCATCTCTAAACCTTCCAGATACATTCCCCCCTTGGGCATCCTCAAAAACCACATCTTTCTAACTAGAATTGACAAAATCTAAACTTTTATTACTCCTCACAGCGTTTACTTCAAGGGTTTCATTCGTATCATCAATATGAATGATTTTTCAATAATTAAAGAGTCATTGCTTACATTTGAGGTATTATTAAAACTAGAAGAGAGCTAAAAAAATAAAAAGTGTTAATACTGCGGAACTAAAACCAATTGACCCTTGAAATGCAGGTTAAAAAAAGGAGTTGTGAACGAAATATTAAGCATAAACAATACCACAATAAAAAATATAAAGGGCAAAAAAGTGCCAAAACCAAATTGTGAAACCGCCCTTCTTCTAGGAGATGCTGACAAGAAGAACTCATTTAAATCATAAAAAATATCTAAATTGCTGCAACATCTTCAAATGTTGACATGTAACCAAATAACACTCCGATAGATTTGAGAGGAAAAGGGAATAGCACCAACGAAAATTAGGATTTTTAAGGAAGGTTAATTGGGTTTTAAAAGGGTGTTGTGGAAATTTAAAAGGTTGTTTTTAAACAAGGGTGAAATTGGAATTTTATAAAAAATTGCTTTGGCAAAAACAAATTGTAGTTTGACAATATCACTAACCATATTCTAGTCATGCTTCTATTTCTATTCATGTTCAAATAACCGTTGCAAATTTGATTGAAGAATCGTAAAATCAAGAGCTTAGAAGAATTCATTTGAAATTAAAATGGAAAGATCAAAAGACATCACAATTATAACTCGTAGTAGTATTATTAGTGATATAAATAACTTTTAATTATTAAATGTACACATTTTATTTTCCTTTCCATTTATTAAGATTGAAATTTTAGATAAGTAAAATTAATGGTAGATAACTTCTAGAATATTAATTCCCTCCTTTATTAAATTTTAATTACTGCAACATTCTAATTGAATGCTGGATTGATTACTAATAAATTAGATTAAATATTATTAACGAATTTGATAAAGTTTTGTGATTCTTTTATATGGTTTTAAAGTATTTTTATGATTAATGATTTTGTTTTAACTCTTGAAATTTCCAGTTTTCCACCAATTTATGATATTGAGATTCACATACCTCAGTTACTAACTGCTGTGGCATTAAATTGGTAAATTTTAAGACATTTGATGTTATTTTATATGCATAGTATAAAACATATGAAAGCAATTGTAGGTATTGAAGGGTAATAGCCCAATTAATTGTATAATTAAATTGAATTATTAGAGTTCCAAGTAGAAATTAATATAAAATTTTGATTTCGCACGTATCTTCTTGTAATATTAGAATTTATATAGATCTCCCGTTATATCTTTTGATCTATACATAGAAATGGAATTAGCATTTTTTTTTTGCCTATGCTCGTCCAATCAAGATTTGGCCCTACCCGTGACGACACTACTTATTCTTATACCCTAACGGAGTTCCTTGGGTTTTAGAGGCTTGCTCCACAAAGAATTAAGGAAGATGGGAAACTATGGCGGTGTTTGATTGAGTTTGGATTGTTGTTTTCTTCTCTCTTTTTAACATTTCACATCAACAATTTTACATAATCATGATCTATTTCCACTTTCTACCAATCAGTTTATTATTTTTTGAATTTTCTAGTACAATTTAATGTTTTTATAAGTGAAAAAGCAATATTCGAAATCTATAATCATATAATTTTAAGATTAAATTAACACCACGAAATCCTACCTAAAAACTTACAGGTTGAAATAACTAAAAAACACGCCAAATGACAACTCTAGTTTTAATTTTCGGCAGGGGCTCCTGAGATAGACCTGCCATTTGATCTATTTTATTTTTTAAAATTAATTTACCTGAATTACCTCTCATAAACCTCTCTTGTTTAACTATAATTGATTTTAGTGACATTCAACTGCTACTTAGTATGTATATCAATGTATTTTTATCTAATATTTAAATTAAATTTTAAAACAAACTATGATTTACTAAACATATTATTTTTATCATCAAATGTTTATCCCCAACTCAATTCGGTAACCTCATTTTACCTCAGGAAAGGTACAAAAAAAGGATCATATTTAGAAATTTACACTATCATTAAAGAAAACACACGATCCATAAGATTTTAAAATCCTCCAAATTTCGCTCATTAAAACTCTTAAAAACTTTTAGCAAAACGACCTTCAAGCAAATCCAAAAAAATGTCAAGCAAATACAAAAAATAAATACCAAACAAATGTCAAAAATTCAAAATGTTATATTTCAAAATCTTGGTTTTAAAATAATCTCATCATATAAATAAGATGTTGGCCTAAGGGAAGAACCCGATATCAAATAAGGAAACAAACTAATTCTTGAAACGTAATTCCTGTTTTCGAATGCCAAGAGTTGTATATCAAAATTTACGGAAGGAAGGAACGCAGTTTTACCATTCTTTCCATCATCTTTTTTCAGTGCGTCCTGCAACTGCTGATGCTATATATTTCTGTATAAATGCTCAACACTAGGGTAAAACGCTATACAATTTTCATATCCTTTTCTTCATTTTAATCTAAGGTTAACTGTACCTCTGTTTTTGTTTTTTGTTTTTTTCTCTCCCCCACGATAAAGCATAATATGGGGAGAATCATATTGCTAGCGTTCCTTCAATGCGTTTGTTCTCGTCTGAAGAATCAGAATGCTGAGATTTAGGTTTACTCATCATTCGGGAAAACCCATAACCAAGTGAGCTTCCACTCGTTTCACAAAGCTGTGTAAGAAGAAAGGAAGATACGTTTAATGCAAATCTTCTTTATTAAATCGATGGATATATATATATATATATATAGGTTATGAGACCTCAAACTGAACTACTGCATCTATCAGTGCTATAAGATACCTCTGTGAGCTCGGAGAGATGTCGGGATCTAAATTCATTAATTGTAGCTGCTATCTCTGATGCTGGTAATTTGGCCTGAAAAAGAAGTTCGTTCGTTAGTTTACACTTTTATAATAAGCCAACAATGTCATGCAATAACAACTAAGGTCATCACAAGAGCAAGTCATGCCTTTCAAATAACAACAATATGCCACATGCTAACTGCCTAACTCCACCTAAAATTATCGGTCTCGAACCTGGATAGATGAGACAAGCAGTGTAAAATTATAGATCACTTTTACGATCAAACTATTGTTGGTGCATCTTCTACTAGCACCGAGCTAGACCAATCTATGATCGTGAAATTATCTACATGAATGTAGAATGTATGCAGATCTGGAAGTAGTACTTAAACTTGGAATCCTACAGAACTCTAGTCACGCCAAGTAAGCTTTTCTAGTTATAAAAATTGGGTTGATTCATCATAGTTTTTTTTCCCAATCTCATTAGCAAATGAAGAACAAACAAATTTGAACTCAGAAGTCAGATCTGAGAACAGTACGTAATAAGTGATTAAAAAGAAGTGACGTCCTATCATCTTCCCTAAGTAAAACTCAAAAGAAAAGAAAACGCCAGAAATTAGAGGAAAAATAATCATTTTGATGCATTGTTGAAAATATTAACGAAACAATAAATATAAGGAATATCTTCATTTCAAATACGGGTGAATCAATGATGTGGATGTCAATCTACTTACTTGTGCAAGGACAGCAGCTGCCAATTGCAAACTAGGTTCCAAAGTCTCAGGAACAACCTGTTAAAATAGTTTGCAACTCTTAATACGCTAACTTTACTCAAAAAAGTATAATACAAGGGAAATGATTCCAAATCATTAACTCTAAGACTAATCTGGTAGTTAAACAAGAAGAAAAGATAAAACAGGAAAAGAAGTCACAGAAACATACCGCAGTTGCCCCAGCCTTTTCTAAATTTAGGCCATGATCAACATCATGAGCACGGACAAATGTTTTCACGTTTGGAAAGTGCTTGCTCAAAGCCCAGACAGCTCTGTAATTTGCTCCAGGACTATCTAAAGTTACTGCCGCAGCACATGCTCTTTCAGCACCGATTTTGTGGAGGACCTGTGACAACCAAAAATTAGAGGAAGTAACAAAATGCCTTTTTCCCCATAAATAAGCCTGATCAGATTAATCTAATTTAAGTGCCGCAGCACATGCTCTTTCAGTCACCTCTCGACTACCCGCATCGCCAAAGTATACAGGAAGGTCAAGTGCACGTCCAACAGCAACTCGATCACTGGAATGATGAAAGTTGAAGATAAGTATCTACAAGATACATTAGTTAGCCAACTCATCCAACTTGACTTGTGTTTTTTGTTGAAAGAGATTCAAATATATGACCAATGAAATATCCACTCTTTGTTTGAAAAATGTTAAAACTGTCCACGGCAATAGAAAACTAAATGCAAATTACAAATCATAATGGGCGAACACCAAATGCATTAGAAAATGTCTAACCGTGAACTATGGAATTTCCTAATCAACAGGTTAATGGGCATACCTTCTTACATCAAGCGCAACAAAAGGAATCAGTCGTTCAGAAAGAAGCTGGGCAATAATCTGTAAGATTAAAGACGAAAAATCATCTACTTAAGAAATGTAATATTCAGATCACATGCTAAGTAGGTGATATTGTCCAATGAAAGCATTTCTACTATTCATGAAAATTGTACAGCATTCTACTATTCATGAAAATTGTATAATACCTGACCAACACGTCCAAAACCACATATAATTATATGGTCTTGTAGATCATCTGTCTGAAGAAATCGGAAATAAAAAATTAGAGCATTTCATACTAGACACAGACACGTATCAACTGACATAAAGATAATTAAGGAATGCCAATAATCTCATAGAACCACCTGAAGCAGGACTATTTCATTCATTTAACTGTGTGAATAACCAAGTCACTCAGCATATTATACACAGGATAAATAAAGAAAGAAGTTCAATTGACTTGTTCATGAAGTTCTCTAATGATGAACTTACACGAAGAGCATATTGTTGTAACCACAGAGTTCAGATTAAAATGTATCTCATGTGTGTTACCAATCAGCAATCAAAAATCACACCAGTCATGTAGTTATACTAGATGCTATTCAATGAAGACTTCTTGAAGCTATCACTTAACTGCAGCCACAACAATCAGCAATAACTAAATTATCAAATATACGCAAATGCTCGTGTATAAAGATTAAACTTCATGTTTGAGGATACAACTGTACCACATAAAATTGAAAGTAAGACAAGACAGTAAAGCTTGCTTCTTGTTCTGAATAGGACGAATTGAGGGTTACATTGGCTGAGATGAAAAAACAATCATTCAAATAAATAAGGCACTAAGACTAAATAGAGTTCCTAGGATAGTTAGCATCATCATCATCTAACATAGTGCACAAAAAAACAAAAAGGTTTTACAATTTACCTCATTTTCATCAGGTAATAGACTTCGAACATCCTGCAGTTCAAAGCGAGTTGCTATCAATTGGCCTCCAGCAGCTAACCATGGAGTGAGAGCCATTGAAATTCCAACCACAAGAAACAGCAATGATGACAACTGGGAAGACATTATACCCTGCCAATAAGGACAAGCAAATAAACAATCAGTTGAAAACTTGGATCAATGGTAACAACAATTTGCACTAATTTTCATATCTCATCTAAGTTGGCAGCTACGCCTCCTATCAATTAGACTCCATCCAACTTGGCGGCTACGCTTCCTATTAATTATACTCTAGTAAAAAATGCAACTAAATATCTTAAAAAAGTACTCCATCTACACTGGTTCACATCGAAACCAAGAACAGCACAGTTTAGCCAGGACAAAAACGGGTACAAAAGGCCTCACACTGCCATCCAATAGCCGCTAAAAGAGGAGTGAGAGTGGCAATTTTATTTTATTATTCACTATGGTCTACTTTCCCAATGGTACCGGCTTCAAAATCCAGTTCAAATCAAGATCCACAAACCAGTCAAGTGTTGAGTAATGCGGAGTACTTCTCAACCAGTAAGCAGTACTCTACTGAAACTATTTTCTAGCGAAATAAAGATTTCATATCTTTGGTGTGAATCTTTAATTTAGCTAACATATCAGAACCGAGCAACATGGTAATGGGCAGGTGTAAATTGTAAGGAAAACCTGGTTAACAGCTTCACCAAACGCTACAAATGCAAATTCTCCACCAGGTGCAAGTAGAAGGCCAACTCTTATCGCCGATACCATTGACATGCCAAATATTCTGCCAACAAGTGCAACCAAGATGGTTTTCCCAGCAATTAGAAGCCCTAATGATCCGGCAATAACTGGGAAGTTTGAAACTAGAAGTTTTGGATCAATGGACATTCCAACCTGTAAATGCAAACAACTTTCTATAAGTGATAAAAAGTAAAGAAATGGTACAAGCACTCACTTTACTCTAGAAGATCAAATTACTCATAAGCAACAGAAACTTTTCATGAAAAACGGAACCAAATGCAATAACAGATGCAAGTACACAAAATAGAGTGTTCTTAAGTAATAGTTTAACAGATAACAATCATTTTTAAAGTATCTCAACAAAAATCTCCAAGAGCTGAAGGACAATGAATTACTAGTTGATTTTACAGTAAATCAATATGAGAAGGTGAAAGTATACCGTCATAAAGAATAGACCCAATAGGAGGCCACGGTATGGTGCAATATCGGATTCAACCTGTAATGAGAATTCGGTTTCCGCTAGAAGCAAGCCAGCCAAAAATGCTCCTAAAGCCATTGAAAGGCCGGCCTGTTTGCAAATAAAGAATGATAACATAATTAGGACAATATGCAAGCATGATCAATAATAAAAAACAACAGCTAAACAGGAGCTTCCTACCCTGGCAGTTAGGAGACTGGTTGCCAGGATGACAAGAAGTGTATTCGCAGAAAATATTTCAGCATTTTGATTCTCAGCGATTTGCTTGTAAACTGGGCGAAGCAGCTGCACAAAGGAAGAAAGATGGAATACATTTTCTTTAAAATAGTATATATAATCACCAGATGCGTAGTTTATGTTATAGCATAAATATTAAGGTTCCCTACATCACAAAACATGTAAAATGTTATGTTCAACAGAAATATTTGGCAAAATTGCCTGAAAATAACTCTAGTTCAAATAACATATTCCACAATCTGGGGTAGCTCTTCTTCAGCACCTAGGAGAATTACAATACTTACCAATCGTCCTCCAGCAATTATGGCTGAGATGGCAACTACTGCCTTCACAGCAGCCAATCCAAGAGCTTCAGCAATGGCTTGGAAACCAACCTAAAAACCATAGGGATAGTTCTTATCAAAGCATCATCAATTGACGTGGCAACAACAGATGTTTCTGATCATTACAATTGAATATGCAACTATAACGCATACGTGGTGCCAAATAAAGCGTGTAAATAACATTCTTGAACTATAGGACAACGCAGGGTGAAAATTTAAAATCATGTCATTTATTTCTCTTCAGCTGAGTAAAAATTAACAGTAATAGAAAATTATTACCCCTCCCTTGGATGAACTCGGTGAAATGAGTGGTATTAGTATCAGCAAAACCACCACAGCCAAATCCTGAAAATTGCATAAAAGGATGGCTTAACAGATTTCAGAAGAACAATAACTAGAAAGTACTCCACAAATAAAAGGCAGAAAAATAAAGAGAAACAGAGCAAGAAAGAGATAAGAGAGAATAGGATGGACTACGGACTAGTACACAAATACCTGGAAGAGTCACACAGAAAATGTATACCTGGAAGAGTAACACAGAAAATGTAGCTCTCCCATGCCGCGATGTACTCTCTCCACGTTCTTGCAGTACCTATAGATATCCCACAGATACATTTGATATGCCTCACGGTACTAAGAGTTGCTCTTATAGCTTATTGTATATGAAAAAAGTCAACAAGACTAAAAGATTATATCTAAAATGATAATAAGGAGAAGCATAAGTTCTGTCCCAATTTTCCACAAACTAGATCTTGTAATTGGAAAAAAATTCAAGAAGACCAAAACACGACATCTAAAATGAAAAAACAAGAAAAAAGCAGCACATACAGTGTCCCAAAGTTTCAATCAACTAGATAAAAAATCGACAATGTTTACCTGTAGCACAACCGCAGTTGAAGATAATGCGAGGCCATTCCCTATGACAATTGCAGCAGGACCAGGCAGCCCAGACACATACCGAGCAACCACACCAACAACCACAGCTGTGACCAAGAACTGCATTTTTTAATGCAAGCAGACTCGTGTTATGTGACAGTAATACAATTAAATTTACAATATTATGCAGTGTATAATCACCTGAGCAGAGCCCAATCCAAAAACATATTTCTTCATTGAACTTAGTCTTTCAACAGAAAGCTGCAAGAAACAATAAGGTGAAGGTCACTTCCCATTGCCATATAGCTGTAATGTGTGGAAACTGAATGCTTTAACAAAATCCAAATTGGAAAAATTCATTGCATCTACCTCAAGGCCAATATTGAACAGCAAGAAGACAACTCCAAACTCAGCTATTGCCTTAGTTGCATGTACGTTGCGAATAATAGAGAGACCATAGGGACCAATTAAGATCCCAGCAGCTAAATATCCAAGGACAGGACTGCCTGAATTGCAGAAGAAAGAAGATTTGTCAGTAGTCGCAACTATGGGATATAAAATTCACGGTGGAATATGGACAGCAGAAAAATGATCTACTGTTTTTTATGCACATTAGAAAGCATGAAAAAAGCCAAAGAAAAGACAGAAACAGGTTCCCATTTGATGCAAGAACTATAGTATTATCATATTGCCCTTTCCATATTTATCTAAGCCCACTAGGTTGGGAGAAAACATACTCAAATTCCACATACCTCCAGGGATTTTCTGGAAAGTGGGAACAAATATAACACTTGCAAGTAGTAACCATAACACATCAAACAGGGAGGCTTCCTCCTCATTTATCTGAAAAAGAATAGATGCAGTCCATATTAAGAAACCAAATAGTGCAAAAATCATAATGCATACAATGTAATGACACGTTTTAATCAATTAGACAAGTGCGAGTCAACTGAAGTCATGCCTCTTGATGAGGAAGCATCTCCATTAGTTTCTTCATTTTTTGAGGAAGTTTTCTCAATTTCCTGACCAGAGGCTTTCCTGTAGCTGACACTTCATCAATGCTAGTGGTCATTATGTCTGGTTGCTGAAATAGCTGGGAAATCTTTTCACCTCGGTTGATGTATAAGGAAATTCTGTAATTAAATTAGCAGCAATTGAAATTTGAGCATTTTTCCACTGTACACACACATAGCAGAAGCAGCACCATGTCCATAAGAGCAAACTACTATAAATAATTGACAAATTTAAGCATGTATGTTAAGTAATTAAGTTTATTTCTACAAAATACTGAAAGTCTCCAATAAATACTAAACATACCCTACTCCGACAAGCAGTGACCCAAAGACCAACTTGGGCAAGTGCTTGCGAGTAGACTCCACTACACCATGAAAAACTGAAGCTGGAGTGAACTCTTCCCCATTCGCAGCAAAAGAGAAAAACGACGCAGAAAAGAATCGGGATGATTTCTTCAATAATGCTTTTGGAGCGCTCAAAGGTGAACTCTCCCTAGTTGACTCCTTCTGCATTTCCTGTATCTTACTCTGAATAGTTTTTAACTTCTCGGTGTCTGCTTCAATGCCCTCTGATAGGCCTGCATTTAACTTTTCACTCTCTTTGTCACTCTCGTCCAATAAAATTCGTTCCTCCAGCTCACCATCTGGCATAGGTTCAAGTATCTCCATGAATTCAGTTTGCACCTCCCTATTTTTCTCAACAGCATCATCTGTAGGACTTTCTAGAGATACCAGTTCAGTGACAGTTCGCTCAAAATCCACTGCAGCGACACTAAAAAGATCAAGGTTCTTCTCTGCTCTCTGTAGTGCAATATGTGCATCATCGACACGTTGTGCAGCCTCAAGTTCGTGAGCAACAGCTTTCTCTGCTAAAAGCATTATGTTTGCCACATCTTCCTCTGCTTTAGAAACTTTGATTTGTGATTGCTCTGCAACCTCGTTCAACCTGTCCACTTCATTTTGCAACTCTTCTTTCCTGCTTTGAACCTTTTTGAGTTCGGCCTCACAATTTAACATATGTTCTCGACACTTTGTTCTTTCATGCTGTTCAGTCAAGAGTGCTTCCTCTTCACTTGATTCTTCCCCTTCAATTTCAAACTCAGAATCATTTACTTCAGAATATTTAGGAAAACCAATTTTTTCTGTTGCAATTTTCTGTGAATTCACAGCATCTTGGAGTTTGGCCTCAGCCACAGAAAGGGCATTTGTTGCCTTCTGGACACCTTCTTTGGCAATAACCTCTTCATTTAAAATTTCTTGTACTTTACTAAGGGCATCATGTACATCACCCCATGCTTTTGCAGCTTCATCCTTCAACACTATAGAAGCTTCTGATATTCGCTGGGCCTTTTCCTCAAAAACTGCGCTGTTATTGCGTGTAACTTCCAACTCTTTTACAGCTTTCTCTAACAAGTCCCTCAGTTCATCCAAATCTGGAGCCTCCACTCCTGCTTCCCCTGATTTTTCAACAGAGACATTAGGTTCAAAGCTTGCCTCGATATTTCGAATCTCACCCACTTCTACATCGCTTCCATTTCCATTTATATAAGCTACTGATTCATTTCCCTGACACTGTGACAAACCGACAGGCCTTGAAGTTTTAAAAATATTTCCACATTTATAAAAAGAAGAGGTAACAGATCTATAACACCATAGCCAAAAAGTGTCTTCATTGAGAATACGTGGACTGGCAGCATGAGCATAATATCTTATGTTTTTCTTCAGCTTCTTTCTTGAATGTGCTTTTAAGAGAAGTCTTGTATCTCCAAAAAATTTACAGCCTCCATAATTCAAATTTGTTGTCAAATTCAAGCTTTCTGATTCCCTGAAACCTACAGCTTCAACTCCATAAATCACATTTGATCTAGATATACTACATGCGATGTCCATCACTCCTATGTTTGGAAAGAGTAAATAGTCATTTAGAAAATTCACAACAATAATACAAAAATCTCTAGCTTCAGGTCAACCTGACAAAAACAACAAAGATACAGAAAATCTTCACAGAAAAATGAGAAATTATAAATAACCAAACTAAGCAATATAACAGTTGCGGTTTCATTTGGCTGCCTTACAATCTTTTTACTAAAATAAGCAGATGAACTAATCAAGTCCACTAGTAACTGTAAAAATTGCAGTTGTTACTTCCAATAAAATCTATCAGCTATTTACCAAGATAAATCTGATTAAATACTTTTAGCACAGGCACCAGCACACACTCATTCAGATAAAAAATATCATTACTTAGAGAAAAACCAATTTCATAAATTTTAAGCTAAAAGAATAATAAAAATACAATTACCAAAGATATCACACAAAATTCATTACCTCAATTGGATCAAGTGTAATTGCGTATCTCATCACAGCTTCCGCAATTTAAGTAATCACTTTAACCTATATTCTATGACGCATGATGCACAGGACTGATCACATTCATACACATATTAAAATCATGTCCGCGAATATATCAACTGAATCACGTGTAAACTTCTTGAGGTCGCAAACACAACCAACGATATATTTCCAGTTCGCACTAAGGATTATCCTCCATCGACCTCGTAACAAACACTTGGAACCACAAATTAACTCCACCAAATTCACAAGATAAACACAACGAATCAAATCAAACCTACGTGTTTCATAATTTTCGTACAATAATCGAGACAGAATAGCGTGAAAACACATTGACTGTGTCTACGCGAGCTAAAATGGAGAGTAGAAATCGCAACTTACCGATGAAGAATGGTGCCCAAGGAGAAAAAAAATGGAGGCGGAAATAACCAGGGGGGGGAACTTGAGAGAGGAAAGAGACGGACGTTATAACGGAAGAAACTTTGAGCTTCGAAATTTGTCTCCTCTAATCTCTGAAGTCTGAATCGCTAATTTAAGGCTGTCTGCACTTCTCCTTTTGGGCAAGCTAGAGCCTAACTCGGAAATTGAATTTTTAATTTGGTGGGGCACATGGATAAATAGTACTAAACATAATTAATTATTATTAATTAATTAATTAATAATAATAATATAATAATAATAAAAAAGCCGTGGCCCCTGGAGGCATGACTTGTCCGTGCATTTTTGGCTTTTGAACATATCGAACGGTAATTTGCATTGCGAATTAAGTTTGGTGTTAATACTAATTAATATTAGAATAGTAACACGTGAGGCATATTTTTAAATCTATATTCACTATGTCAAATGGAGAATTTTATTTTCTGTTTTATTTAATTATATTTTTTTAGCTCTAAGATATTATTTTAAAGTTTGTTATTTAAAAATATCTTTATAAAACACCATTTTTACGCAAATATTTAATATGTATGGCACAAAAAACCATCTTGGCTCAAATATTTAATATTGATGCGCTCAAAGTGTGCATAAAGAAGTTATATTATAATATAATATAAGGATAAATTTAAAAAATGTTCATATATAATATGGAACACGTCTCAAATTTTTTGGACAAATCAAATACATAAATTATTTTTAATCAAAAATAGCTTCATATAAATATTTTTAATAAATTTAGTCCAACAAAAATTAATTTGTAACAAAAGTTGTCTCGTAATTGAATAGGAGCTTTAAAACTATTTTTGATTAAAAACAAAAGTTTGGGGTTAATACTGATTAAAAAGTTTGGGATTATTTTTGATTAAAAATAATTTTCATGAGACTTATTTGATTAGTTCAAAGTGTTTGAGACTTGTATTGCGAAGATTCTTATTCTATGGGGTCATTTTTTTTTAATTTACCCTATAATATAATATTGTCTCTACGTGTTTGAGCTATTAGTGTGTATTTGCAAATGCTTCTGCTTTTCAGATAAAAATAGATTTTGAGTATCTAATTTTCTTGCTTCTGCTTATTGCTTCTCTAAAAAAAATTAAAAAAGCAAATCATAAAATACTTCTGACTGAGTTGAGCGGGATAATTTTACAATTAAATGAACTTTATTAAGCTGTTTTTTTTTAATAACAAACACTCAATATTTTTTCTTAAAAGTAATATTTTCAATTTTAAGCCAAAATAACATAAAATTTTTTAATAAGCATCGCAAACACACCCTTGGATTGTTTGAAACGATAGCTTTTTACAAGAATCATGTTTGGTGAATTTAACTTGATTCATACAACATTAACTTATATGTTTTGAAAGAAAAAAAAACTTGTTATGTACATAATATCTCAATAAATTAATAATATTTATTTATTCACATCACAAATTTCCAAAATGTGAACTTTGATAGAATACATAAGTAGTGTTTATTTAAATGATTGCTTTGATATATGGTCAGTCATACGGCGATGAATACGTTCTCCCTCTAGAAGAATTTTAGTGATAGGTTCAATTCAAAATTGAAATAGAAAAATACTTCACAAACAATGCATTTATAAGAATATTATTGTTTTATATTGTTTTTCAAGCATATCACATCCCTCTTCCTTTATTCAAATTTCAATGCAAATACACCAGAGATAGAATCAACAGATAGCGAGTTAGTTATCAATTTGAAATTTGGCAAACGAAAATGTCTTAAATATGCATGCATTTACTAAACACATATCGTATTATAATATTATGTTATCGAACAATCAATATATATTGTATATAACAATAATGTCTGTTGACAACCACGAGAGTGACCTAATGATTTGTCACTTTCTCCCTTGTATGGGTTCAAGTTCGAGTCTCCCTCCACATAGATAGATTGATAAAAAAAAATAATGTATGTCATGAAACCCAAACTAAAATTATGTAGATTAAAATCAATAAATCTGTTAATCTACTCAAAACCTTAACTTATCATTTGAGATGAGAGGATAGTTCTTAAATTTTGTATATAATGTGAATAAAATGTATCTGATACTCTTGAAAATAGTGATGACCTCAAAGTATCAATAAGATGCTAGATTACCTCTCTATCTTTTTCCAGGAACCAGATGACAAAGATAGATCTTAGATAGACCTGCTAGGATCATAAACAAATGTTAGAAGGGCGCCGGAAGATTTTTCCGACGGTTCCCTCCGACGCTCAAGTCAGGTGATGGCAGATCGGGAAAAAATATGTAGATGATTGGCTAATGTATGTAAACGTATATAGGAAACCTCATACCTCAAAATCTAGAATGAGCCTGCTATTTATAGGTATTACCTCGCCAATGTGCAGATTGGGCCAGTAAGACCATGACTTCCATTACTCCTGAAATTTCGGAACACGTCGACTGACTACTCAGACCACGACTCACTCCACTCCCTCAAATCTAGGGACATGCCAATTCAGCGGAGGTTTGGTCAAAATACTCTTAGGTGTGAGATGTCTGAAGATGGTCAAAGCTGATGAGCATCCTCATTGATTAGCAAGATGGGAGTTCGGAGATAAAACCACCCTGCATGACAGGTAGATCGGTAGATCGGATAAGTAAAGGGACCGCGAGTATTGGTTTCCATGCATTAGGTCAGCATGTCGGTGCTTCATCTCATTGGCTGGTTGAGTGAACTCTAGTTAAAAATGAGGTTACCTGGAACTCCTGAGATCGATCGAACGTTCTGACCTCGTGAGATCGGGAGGTCGGCCACATGCTTCAAGCTGTGGTCTACGCTTTGTCTCACTAAGGTCGGCAGGTCGACCAGATTTCATAAGGGATGTTAATACTTTTCTCCCGCGGGGTATCAGTATCTAAAACTGATAAATTGTATAATTTTTTTTCAGTTATAATACATAAAATTATCTTTTGGTTTGCCACAAATCAAGAATAGAAAGAAGAAAACTGAGAACTTCTGTGATTTATAGCACTGACTAGAAAAAAATTGTAAATGCTTTTCAAGATTGTTCTTGTGTCTTCTCAGATTCTAATTCGATTATCAGATTTTGACTCGCCTTCTTCATTCTCCTCCATTTTTTCATGACTGACGGTCTCGGTCTTGGTCTTCGTGGACTCTATCGGCTCTACACCACTCTTTTTATTAGTGGCGGCATCAAGAACATTTCCTCTCTCCATGGATCACTGTCAAAAATGGACCTTGCAGTATAGGGGATCCCGATCAATGACTCTATCCGAAAAACGAACAACGTACCAACGAATTTTCCCTCTCAGATTTTGCACCTGAAACATTTATAAGAATCCATAGAATAATGAACATAGTAAGACAATATGAATATATAATCAAGATCAAGAATAGTATAAGGGTTTAATAAATATTAATTAAATAAAAAAAGATGTGTTACAAGTTTGGAAATTGTTGCTAAAATTTCCAGACTCCTTGAAAAGTTGTTCAAAATGAGGCTTGCAGTAGAGACTCCATTCATGGAAAAGTAGTTGCTCATGCAAAATTTAATCTGTCCTAATGATATCATCCGAATCCTGGCTACCATTGTAGCACTAAACTCAAAGATTACATACCACCAGAGTCCCTTTACAATGGCTGCATTTGAAGCAAGACATGTGATAATTCGTCCCATCTGCGGATAACAAATCAACAAAATATACGGTCTTATCACAAGCCTTGCATTTATCCAAAGTTCCCGTGAACGAAGCCGCCATTTCTTCCCTCCTTCCCCCCCTCACAAAATCTCTGCAACTTCTACACGGTTTTTAATTTCTTCTTACATGCACAGAGACGAAGACTGATAAAATCCAAGGGGAAAGCAAAATATTTGGGTTATCTGAAAACAAAAGTCAATTTTATCAGCCCTGTTGGGTATTGTGGCCCAAACATAACTAAGCCCATAATGTTAACCCTTATCTATCCTACCCTAATCTCCCACTTAAACCTTAAGCCAAATCTAACCCAAAACCTAAGCCTAATTAGCGAGCCGCCTCCTTCTTCTCGGTCTGGAGATTTCGTCCGCCTCTCTGTCTGATCTTCACTTCCAGAACGTGTGCTCCTTCTTTTCCCTTCTCTACCTTTTGTGGTTCAACGGGTTGAGCGTGGTGAGGGATTGAGTGTGAGTTTTGTTCTTCGCTGGTGCGTTCTGTGCGCGTCTTGTTTGGTGCGTTCTGTGCTTAGCTTTGTGCTGTGTGGGTGCACTGGGTGAGTGGAGGTAGCTGGCCGTGTGGGTGCGGTGGTTACCTGGCCGTGAGCTTTGTGCTTTTTCTGTTGAGTGGTGGTCGTTGGTTGTGAGTCCAGTGGTGGTTCTGGCAGGGCGTGAGGTTCTGGCCGTGAGAGTTTCCTGTCCATTGCTGTGTGCTTTCCTTGGACAGTGTTCGGTTGAGTGGGAGTGGTGTTGGGTGCTGCCTTCACCTTTCGGTCTTTGCCGAGGTTTCTCCGTGACGTAGATTGGGAACAGCAGATCTGAGCCGGAATCTATATCCTTTTGGATTTAATATTATATTCGTATATTGTGTATTTGTATTTGCATTTGTCTTTGTTTTGCAGGTATACATGGCGATGCCAAGGCGGATACCCTCCTAACAAGCCCAATAATAGAATTTCATTTTCTGATTGGAGATACCATTTGTTGTGAAGCAATGGAGGATTGATAATGCCTTGGAAAATTGTTGGAATCCGATTAAAGTGGATGGAAAATAGCTGGGATTCTTCATTTCTTCCATTCCATTAAAAGAATGTGGGAGGAAATTTTTTAGAGGGGAGAGTGTTCCGTGTGGTAGTTATGGTATTATAAGAGACGTATATATAAATTATTTGATGAAAACCTTATCAGATGGATCAAGTAAAAACCACGGCAGTGCTGAGAAATCATCTTTCCTTTTTTATTTTTCATAATCTTTTTATTAGAACTAGAGTCTTGGAAAGCATAATGGACCCGATTGGTATGGAACCGATCCGAAATCGTTCCGATTATAAAATCCAAAACTGAAACCAGATGAGCGTTTTTTATTCCAACACAACCTGGTCTACTACTATTGAATCGAATTGGAGTTTCGAATTTGGATTCGAAAATCGTTAAGACATCGGAACCAACTCAATCCAATTCGTTAATTCAAGCCGACATGAAAACTATTGGGACCCAACTAATTCAAATTCAATGGAATTAGTCCAACCTGGATTGATTTGATTCCAATATTCTGTTGTAGTAAAGTGCATTGCCCTGCTACATGTTGGCACAAGATTATGAAATTGTTCAAGTGCCATGATGCCATCAACGGCATGCTGTTAAAATCTGCTTATTTATGTCATTTGATTTGATATTCTCCTCGGTCCTCTCTGTCTTTAATCTCTCACATTATAAGCTACTTTGGCATAGCAAGAAAATAAGGGGCGTGTGTCGTTTGTGGCATCACAAACTATTAATAAAACTTGTTACTACACAACACAACAGAGTAATCAATAACTCCAAAATCAATCTGGTAGTCGGAGCTTACTTTTGAAGTACATATATCCTATTCAAAAAAATATTATGGAAACCCCCATAGTGAAGCATCCTACAGCCACCCATGGGCTCAGTCTTTCACCTGTTGCACGGGAGCAGAATCCAGTTTTAATTGGTGCAGAAAAAATATTTAAAAGTTCATGAAAATACAAGCACCAAATATTCTTGAGAAAAAGCTCATTAAACACATAATCTATATTATAATGGTTTACATTTCATAGAGCAATGGATATATATCAAAATTGAAGAAAAAAAAATGAAAGATCCTCTTTCTTTTGTTACATCATGTGGTTATAGTATGACACTCCGGCATACAATCAAATAACATTAAGCAACTGAGTTGTCCACGCAAAGATGACTTCACAACTAGAGATTGTTTGATGTGGTTCTAAAACTCGAAGCATTATTAATAGGTCTAATATCACATGTTCTAGAAAATTGAAGGGCTGAGCTATTGTAATCACAATGGTTGTACGGGCTTATAATTCATTTGAACCTGGTCCTCTACCCTTTCATCATACATATTCTAGAAGTTTGTTTGCATAAATCAAATAATTCTTCATAAATATTCCATAATTATATGACGAATGACAGTCCCCAGCAAGAAAACGATCACTGATCACACATTAAAATATATAACGAACCATACCTATTCTAGCAGCCTTCCAGAAGACACCTCGAAACCTGTCATATTAAAATTATGTCAGGAAGAAGTGTATACTTAGAAAAAAAAACGCCCAATAACAAAAGTAAAGATCATAAATATATAGTATAGAGATAAAGGAAGAGTAACAAAATATAAACTACAGCAGGAATTTCCTATATTGACATTCAACTACAGCAAAATGATATAAACTTATACGAGAATTCCTGAACTAATAACCACAACTAAGCTACCAATATCATAAGTAATTTCCAGAACTACATCAATGGGCACCAAAGGGCAGCAAATAGCAAACTATCACATTAATTTTAGAATTTGAGTTTCATAGGATGGACCCTTAAGTGAATGCATTGAGTTGTGATCAATTTTGAATTGCTCATATGTATTTTCAGATAGGGCATCACTTACGAAACTTAGTTTCGTTAAAAAGCACAGAACCTAGGCATTGTATCCTCAAAGGCGAAACTACTACAATGATCTAATGGTTAGTATGCTGAGATTAATGAGAAGCAACAATTATGACGCTAGTTTAACTAGCAGAGCAGAAAGGGTCACATAATGCGACATTTGAAGGAGTAGGCAAAAAAATTTGGTAGAATCTTTGCTGAATGTAAGTTGGTAGGGACCAAAACAAGGCAAAAGGAAGAATGCTTGTGTTAAACAGGGTAAGGTAACATTACAAGGATCGATTTCATAACATTTCCTAACTTGAAACAAATTTGTAAAAATTATTGGAAGCAGTAAAATGACATGGCTTTTACATCAGTGAAGCAATAGCTATCCATAGCACATTATAACCTAGATAAAGTTCACTCATTTGTTAGCCATTATCCGTCGTTCTACTGCATCACCAGGCTCGACCAATATTTAAATCACCATTGTTCGTCGAATCATTGGAGGAGAATTTGTATCTTTAAAAATATAGAAACCATTACAGCACAAGGGAGTATGCAGGCTCAAGATCGGAGTTTGAAACAAGACATCAAAGAAACACTTCAGTAAATGCATTCGACTAGAATACTTGTCTATCGTTCATGCTAATGACACTTGAATCTTAGCCCAATCGGGTAAGTGAATCAAGGCGCAACAGTGTTACAGCTCATCTGAGTTGAGCATTTACTGATTGGCATTACCTTTATATTATCAATCGCCCCCCAACTTTATCCATGGAAAATGGTATATGGAAGATAAGAAACCCAATCTTGAAAAGATCACATTACATAGAAATGGTTTGCAAAATTTGAATCTGCACAAACTCAACCATGACAAGCAGACTCACCCAGTTCTCTGTTCAAGAAGTGCCGGAAATTGAATCTTTACATACGTGCAGGCACAGATGCCTAACAATACTACTGTTAAGAAAGAATGGAAATTGAAGAGTGCCGACTGCCAATATACAAGCAAACAAGATCATTTCTTGTAAACTATGAGAACGAACAAAATCTTAAAAGCGTAAAATGTCGTGATATCAAAATCTAGAGATTATCTTACCATTTTAGATTATCCTCGTCGACAATCTCGTGGATCCTCGTATTTCTACATATACGAGAAGCACGCGTAAGTCATCAACACATGCAGATTCACGAATTGCATCACAATTTTGTAAATTAAACAATTTAAAAATCAATAAATAGCATATATTACCGGAAATTATAAGTGATTATCGTAGTGGGTGCGGAAGATCGAAGCTTTCCTTCGAGGAAATGGTTTCGTTTTATACAATCTTTACCTCGCAGGCGGAGAACGGAAAGGGGGTCGAGTACTGGATCCGGCAAATCATGCTTGGACACGTCACCAATAACGTAGTGTATGAGATGCAGGAAATTTTAACCTACTAAGAAACATGGGCCCTAAGAAATTTATTATGGGCTCGTGTTTGTAAGATGTATATTCCTTGAAAATTTTCGACCCAATGTCTAATTAAATCTATCATTCCAATTATTCTTAATTCTTAATTGAATTTAATCAGATATAATCACTTAATCGTTTTTGAATTTCATTTTTCACCTAAAATCGCACATAGAAATCAAATTATATTTCTAATCAATTTTATTATATGTTGAATGACGTCTTTGTTGCTATATTTAATCAATCATCTTCCGATTCGAGATTATTCAACAAGCATACAATAAGTACTCAAGTTAATTACAAGAAATATTAAACCAACATCAATCAATCATTAATTAAAGCAAGATAAATAATTTATTGAAAGATAACCAAAGATCAAAACATAGTATTGTCTTACCCTCCCTTGATCTAAAGAAATTATTCCATAAAATCAAAACAATGTATAGACACAAAGTTTGAATTCATGAAAATAAAATTAAAAAGGAAAATCATAAAATCTTAGCGTGTTGGCGTGATTCCCCTTGAATTTGGCTTCCTCCTCTCTCAATCCTAGCCGTCGAGGATTAATCGTCAAAAGTTCACCAAAGATCTTCGTCCAGTGTGTTCGGCCTTCAACTTCGGTTATGTTTATTATTCTTCCAAAAAGTGTCTAGTGGCTATCGACTTCTTCCTCTTTTAAAGAATATGTAAGAGTCTTCAAATCCTACGAGGACTCTGAATTGTATTTTGCAAAGATATGCCAAGATATTTCATTATTTAATGTTTTATTGCCTTTGAAATCCTTGCAAAACTCAATTTGGAAAGATCAAATTTTTTATCAAATATTTCTTTGATTATCAAAATCTTGTAAGATTTGTAGGTATCTTTCAGATTTGTCTATTATGGGGAGCATATATTCTTCTTTGGTCCTCGGGCTTTTGATTTATTTCTTTTGTGCTTCTTCCTCGGTTCTCGGGTCAATCCTACGTGGCCTAAAATTGTTGTCCATTTTCTATTTTTTAGTCACTTGTCCACAATTTGGTCAAACCTATAATATAAAATAAGATTTTTTAAGCGTAAAATTAGGAATAAAAACACAAGATAAACACGAATACAACAAAATAAATCCATAAATTATCTATAAGATTTGTGTTTATCACTCACCCTCAAGAGTATAACTATGTATTATGCTTTTGGAAGAAAGACAAAAAGTTCATTATTGCCTCGATACATTTCAAAGGTTCAAATTCTTGTTTTAACGAGCTTCCGGCCTTAGGCGGTGTGCATAAGCGCATCTTCCCTTTGGGGAAGACTCGAGTTCCTGTTTTAGCATATGTATTGCCATCTGTGGTTCTGACCGACAAATCTGTTTGTCTTTGTGATGCAGCTTCAAATAAACCAGTTTATTATTTTCTGCAATTCCGTGAGTCGAGTAGAGCTTCTTACCGAGAAGATTTTCTGCAATTCCGTGAATCGAGTAGAGCTTCTTGCCAAGAAGATTACGGAACTTGGTTTTCCTTGTTTCTATATTCACGCTAAGATGCTTCAAGATCATCGCAACAGAGTATTTCATAATCTCCGCAATGTTGTCTGCAGAAACCTAGTATGCACTGGTATGTCTTGTAGTAGGATCCCTTGAACGCATTTTCTATTCTTCTCCACAGTTTAGAGTATTTTTCTAGCCATAACATTGCAGTACACTATATAACTCCATTCTAGGGAAATATCACTTATGATTCTTATATAGGGGACTTGTGTATGACTTTGTACTTGATAAACAATAGGAGAAAAGTGCAACTTATGTTGCCCGCTACTGATTCTAATCTCGTCCGATTCTGTTTTGGTCTCTCCTTTTAGTTACTCTATCTGATGTCCTCTGTGTGTCCGTTATGGGGTTGTGTATTTCTTGAGATTCGTCTTTTATCTCCACTCAACCTTCATTTTTCAGGTATAGGATTGAACAAGAACCAGGGACAGAGATTAAGCAGATCCCGCCACATATAGATCAAGCTACATATTGCCAATTATCTGTGATGGCTGCTATTTACTAGTTGATTGAAAACACAGGTGAGTTATATAACCCATGGATATTGTATTTTTGGCTTTTACATCCTTTTGCAATTGTGCATCCCTCGTACACTGCTGGTTTTACCATCTACTCGTTACATATCGCAACATCAAAGCCGTTTTCACAAGGCGAAAAGTACTCGAACTATATATAACACACGAGGAAACGTAACAAGGTCAACACCCAGGATTTTTTTTACACAAAAACACCATATGAAAACAACAATATTTACAAGGAAATCTTGAAACTTTGTGGGGGTTTGCTAAACTTAAGATACTTCGCCTTAAAAGCATCCAAAGGATTTCTTAGGAATCTGCTTGGTTGTCCGGTATGTACTAGCCGCCTCTGTCGCATTGGATATGTCATCTTGACGTGCAGCTTCAACCATGGCTCTCTTCTCTTCTGCCTCCTTGTGAATTAGTGCCACCTTGTTTTTAACTCTTTCTGCATAATATGCCTTCTTCTTCTCTAGTTTTTCCTGTAGAGATACAAGCCTAGTTCAATATGTTTTAACATTTGATGTCTATAACTTTCTAACTTTCTTCAGGATTTTACGGCAGCAGATGTGATGAATATGAGTAGCTTTATTGCCAAAAATTCACATTAAAGCACATGACAATTTCGAAGATACAAGCGAGCAAGTCGAACTTAAATGTTTTTACCTCAAGTTTTCTTAGTTGGGCGTCAAGAGATGCCTTCTTGGTGTTTTCCCATGAAGATATCTCTGCAACCGTCTTTTGAGCCCTGTTCCATCATATAAATCGTGATCACAACTAACCAGCAGGCTCTTACAGCATAAAATGGAAACTTTCCAAGAAATAAGAAGATATTTTCTTGATTGGCATTGGCAACAAATTTAAAAGTAAATCTATGAATAAACCACTGATGCAGTCAAATTCCCCTGGTGTTCATTTTCACCGATGCCTGTTCTTTTATCTGAAGCAAGTTTACAATCTCAAACAGTTCCAAGTTCAACAAAAAAAGTTATAAATCTTTAAAAATAAAGAATATCATAGTTGCAATATGAGTTCTTATTCCACAGGAGATTGATATATGCTGACTGAAAAAGTAGAACTTGATGAATATTAATACTCTGGAGAGTTCAGAGCCTTACTTGTTCTCCACTTTGCTTTTTTCATTTTCCTCCCACGCCTTGATGTAAGAACACCTCTTGTCACCTTCAAGATTCGCGAGAGCAATATCTGTAAAATATTTTAGACACGAGTGATTCTTTTGCATCTACACAATTTTATTTTATTCTTTTGATAGGGGAGGGGCGAATTTTTTTGCGCACACCGCGACTTGAACTAGAGTCTTCCCCGAAAGGGGAAATGTGTTTAACCACGGACCAAGGCCGGAAGCTCGCATCTACACGATTTTATTTGTTCTTTAAATAATTTAACCTCCATCCATCAAATCGAAGCATGTGCATACCTCTATCAAGGGATCCTTTTGAGCTTTTCTTTGCAACAGGTTCTGGAACGTCTGCACAAAAATTTGGACAATAAGCTTAAACAAAATCATCATTCGACGATCCCTTCTTGAGCTTAGATGCGAAATTGAAACGCCTCATAAAGTATTTGAAGTTTTCTCAAAGGGATCAATTCGTTAATTTCAGTTGCGAAAATCTTTAAAAACAGGTGTAATTTTCCAAATGATTCGGATCAGATTTTAGTTTACCAACTCCAACTTCACAAAAAATTGCCAAATCAAAACCCACATGTCTTCTAAATTTCTACTTTTCCTTTCTTAGCTGAAACGTGATACTTAACAATAAAAGATTCTTAACAAGAAACAAAATTGACCAGATCCAACATACTTCCATTCAATCTGCCAGCTTATAAGATCTTCTCGGCACAGAAGATCAGAGCAACTTAGCAAGTTAATTAATTTGTCGAGGCGTCTGATACTACAGAATCGTTCTTCACGAATATTTTAAAAAAAAAAAAGAGAAAAGAAACAGGGATTTATTTAATCAATGTTACTTGCGACAGGTTTAGCAGCTTCGGCGGGAGGTGGCGCGATGACAGGCTTATCTTCAACAACATGGCTCGGCTTCTCAACCACCGATGCAAGCTGTGGCTCTGCCGCTTCAGGATTCTTCGTAACAACTTCGGGGGGAGGTGGCGCGATGACAGGCTTATCTTCAACAGCTTGGTTCGGCTTCTCAACCACCGACGGAAGCTGTGGCTCCGCCGCTTCAGGATTCTTCGTAACAACTTCTGCGTGAGGTTGAGGTGGCGCGATAACAGGCTTATCTTCAACAGCTTGGTTCGGCTTCTCAACTACCGACGCACTCGGTGGGTCCATCGGTTCAGGATTCTTCGTAACAACTTCGTCAGCCACTGTGGTCGCCATGTTTATGTATAAATAGTAATACAGTGAAATCTAGAGAGAACGGAGGTGAGACCTCTGACAAGGTAGAAGAGAAGAACTTCAAGTTAACAGAAAAATCTACACTGGCGAATATTGGAGGAATATAATATGCAGAAGAAGATAAAAAAATTTATTATTAAGAAATAAAAATAAATAGTTAAAGTAAATAAAATAATTAATTATGGACCCTCACAAAAAGAAATAATTAATTTTAAAATACTCACATTGCCGTAGAAATTTATTGTATTTGTAATTTTTACAGCTTATGCGTGAATTTTTTTAATTTTGAAAAGTGGATAGGATATGATAGTTATGTGTAAGCTATAAAATTTAATAAAGTAGATTTTTATAGTATTTTTATTAAATAAAAAAGGATCAATTTTCTAATTTAAAAAGGGTATTTTTTAAAATTCAGTTAGCGTCAACCGATAACTCTTTACGTGGGTGTTAGAAATACTTTTACAAACTGTTTATCACCTTTTCAGATACAAAAGTAGGTTTTGAGTGTTTTATTTCCTTACTTCTACTATTGATTCTCTTAAAAAAAACAGAAGTACAAAAGCAGATCATGACATATTTTTTACTGATTTAAGTTGTTTGGTGGCAATCTTGTAATTAATTGAAGTTTATTAAGCTTTTTTATTTTAATATAACTTTTATTTAAAAATAACTTTTTACAATTTTAAGCAAAAGTAACATAGAAGTGTTTTTTGAATAAGCAACAACAAACATAGCTTATATATATAAATATAATAAAAATAATAAAGAAAAATTACGGGCCGGTACCGTTTCCTGAAACATAATCTATCCTAGCCCAGCTAAAAAACCTTAGTTCAATTAGGTACATTCTTGGTCGAACGACAATAATAACCACATGTGGTCCACGCGCTCCAACCAACTTTTTAACCCAGAAATTGTTTAAAGAACAAATATGCCTCTATATACTGTTTATCATATTCTTTATCCTAATATTCACCAAACAGTAGCATTTTATGAACATGAAATCCTTCAGTTTCTGTCATCTCGGGATGAACCCAAGAGCATATTTTTGCAAAGGACTGTTCATATATCGTTCTTCTATTTATAATTCAAAACCCGATTTGAAGATCATGTTAAAAATAAATAACAGGCCCATCATGGTTCCGTATTACAATAAAATTTTAACAAACTGAAATATACCATTTTGACCATAACGGCACCGGGGAGGTGGGTCGCAAAGCCACTAGTCGAAAAATTATTGACTCCAGACTGTTTTACGAATGGCTCCTCACCATCCAACCTCAGCTCACATGCGAGGTTAGTCTGCCAGTTATCCGACTCCTTCAGAAACCGTACATCACAACCTAATTCTTTTCCTACCTTAGGGCATAAGGTATAATCAAGATATAAGAAAGATTTAAAAAATCTGGGAGATAGATGGCAACATCCTTATTTTTATTCTGGAATACTTATAATATCTAATACATTAAAATGTCTCATTTTGGGAGGAGACAGACTTCTTTAGCCTGTCATATAGATGAGGCTTGACGCAAGAACACATAAACTAAAATCAAACAGAACAATATTACAAGATTACAAAAGAAAGAAAGAAAATAAATATTACCAAGTTATAAAAGTTGAAATATTACAAAGCTTGGAGACTCTAATTTTTATTCTCAGAAAATTATGGAGAATTTTCGATTTCCTTTGCTTCCTGAATGAGTGCCCTTATATAGGCATGAATCCGGACTTCGACTTCGAATTTCAAATCTTGATAATTGTTAGGTACGCCCGTGAGTGCTCCTTAACTTTCACGTGGTTTTGAATCTTTGTCTGGTTATGCCAACTTTTTCTTGTGAGCGGTCCATTATTTTGTCTGAGTATCTGCACTAATTTTTAATGATCCACACATTTTCCTTTGTCGGAGAATTTTATATTATTGGTTTTTGTGGTCCCTGAGCTGTAGGAAAACGGGCTCTCTTGTCATCAGGTCTTTTGTCTTTTCCTACCTCTGATCTGTCGGGTTTGGATCAGAATCCTTTCCCGAACTCTGGCTCTTTCTGCTTCGGGATGCTTGGCAAATATGGTCTATCCATCGGCCAACGTGTGCCATGTTGTAGAATTTTCGGTAAGTTTCTTTCCTCGCCGGAATCTTGTTTTCCCAAAGAACTCTTCTTTCGTTTCAAAGAGTTCATCGATAAATCTTGTTGAGGTTCATGTCATGGAATTCAATATGAAAGTTTCGTTGGCTGAATTCTGAAAGAACTTGAATGAGTATTTGGCTATGTCCATTTCTGTTAGACAAACCCAAAGACCACATGCACGTCTGGTTGAAACTTCATATTCCGTGATAGTCCAGCCAAAATTGATATACCTTCTGGCGCCATTTTTACATTTTTAAGGCGTTTTCGTCTGGTCGTCTAAGCTTGATAAAATGAAAAGCTTCAATGAAGCCCTTCTTCGCTGGTTCTGGAGCAGCACTGAAAGAACTCAAATATATCTCCTCTGGCCAAATGTGGATTATTGGCCAATGTCTCGTGAACAGCTTCTCTGATCCATTTTGCTAATTTTGAAATTTCAGAGAATGCTGGTGCAACAGTATAAACCGAAGCCCGAGCTCTGAAATTATACCATTCTTGAACTTCATTTGGATGGCTGCCTGATTTCATCTAAGCTCTCGGATATTTTCCTGAGATATCAACTATAGATTTATTTGGGTTGATACCTCGTTTGGTAATTAGTTTCTCCCAAGTACATTAGTAATCCTGCATAGGTGAAGAAACTGAATCATCATTAGTTTGAACCTTAGAATTGCCAGTCATTGACCTAAGATTCAACTCTCCCTCTTTTACCCCAGAGGTGCTGGGTTGACTTGAAGGTTCAGATTGTGATACACCTGACCTTCAACATTAACTGCAGTTTGTAAACCTTGAGGAATGCATAATTTGCAGCACTCGTGACAGGGGTGAATCCTTTGCCTCCTGATTAGATGAGACATGTTCTCTAAACATTCATTTCTGCACCGTTGAAGGTGCGGCCTGGAGGATGGGTCATTTCAAGACTTCAAACAAATGTTCATGGTCTCGAAATCATGCTTGTATGTGATCAGTAACAAGTTTCTGATCTGCTCGTTGAAGTCGTCATGTGACCTCCGCATTGAGACAAAGTGTCTCAAAGTCTCGTTCCAGGATCTCCATGTTTTCCCTGAGGTTCCTAACTCGTTTGAGGGTATCGCTAGCAGTGTGTCCCTCCATCTCGTGTTAAGAAATATGCAAGAACATTTTTATCAGATTTCAATATGACAATATCATAATCATAATATTGGCATTCAGATTGCCATACTAAAGTCTAGCCTTTTTCTGGTTTTGATTCAATCTTATTTTTCAAAAAAGACTTGACACTCGTATTATCTATTTTTAAGATAAATTTCTTTGCAAGTAAAAATAATGGCAATTTTTTGAAGCCTTTCGAACTGCAAAGAACTCCTTCTCGTTGATATGACATCTGAAAAATTCGCTGCTATCAAAAAGACCGCTGCAATATCTGCATGACACTTCTCTCTCTGGTGTGGCTTTCATAAGAACTGCAGCCCACCAATGATCAATGGCATCTGTATATAATACCAGTTCATCCACGTCGTTTGGAATTTCAAGCTTTGGTAGTTGCCTGCAAACTTCTTTAAGCTGTTTGACAGCTTGTCTGTGATCTTCATTCCACTCAAACTTAACATCCTTTTTTAGTAGAGGACTGAACATTTTCATGTGGTTTGCTAGGTTGTTGATGAACATCCCAACAAAACTAACAACTCTCAGAAAACTCTGAAGCTGCTTCAAATCCTTGAGATCATCCGAATATCCTTGTACTTTTTCAACTGTGGTTTTGCAAGATGATTCCTGATTCGTCAATCTCAATTCCAAGGAACTCGATTTGTCTTGCGGCAATTACTGCCTTCCTTTTGGAGAGCACTAAGTCTTCCTTGTAACAAACATCCGAAAAGATTTCCAAATGTTTTAAATGTTATTTCATGTTTCTTGACGCAATGAGGATATCGTCAATGTACACGAACATGAAGCTGAACTAATCTTTGAAAAAATTGTCTGTCTTCCTTTGATATATCTGGGGAGCATTTGCCAATCATTTGGCATGACATTCCAGATGTAGTGTCCATGTGGTGTGGAGAATGATGTGAACCATTTGCTTGCTTCCTCCATCTTAATCTGGTAGAATCCAGATTTACAATCGAACTTAGAAAACACTTTGGCAGTCTTGATGCTATTTACCAAATGTTCTCTGCTTGGGATATAATATCCATCTAATTTCAAGATCTTGTTGATGCCTTTGTAATTGATTGTCACTCTTGGTTTTTTCTCCATGATTTCGTACGAGAAATCCCATACTGGTGTATGGAGAAATACCTGCTGAGATTAACTTAAGGTACAAATGTTTCTTAAGTATCCTCTGCATATCTTTGCAATCTTCTTGGTTCATGGGGATCGGTTTGTACCTTACGAACTCGTATTCTCTTCCAGTTTTCACCTTCAAAGATGTTGTAAGCCCGTTTCTGTCCCACCATGCTAGATGATCCTTATTGTAGTTCCTCTGAATCTTCATTTTTACTTCATCTAGAGTAATCTGCTTTTTGAGGGTAGCTTCAGGTTGCATTGGTTCCTCATGTAATGCTTTTTTTAGTAACAGTGGGATTTCGAGATTGACTTCTTTTTCATCTTCATCCATATCTTCATTATGTTCTCTAAATGACAACACATTTACACCATCAAAAGATATTTTTCTCTTTTGACCAGTCCCTTGTTACCTAAATTGAAGAACCCTTCACCAAATCTCCGATGATCCTTCATCTTTGAGTGTCAAAGTTTTCCTTCATCACCACGCTTGCTACGAAAACTAATGGGGAATTTTCTGTGAAACGTCTCCCTTAGTCTCTCCACAATAATCTTATGATCACAAAGGGTTGTGAAAATAAGTCTCCTTGTTTCGTTCTCCTGACTGAACCATTTGAATGTCTGTAGGAAATTGTTTCCTAGCAGCATATCAGCACTTGTATCATGGAAATAAATAGGTGGAGTTTTGACTTTGTACCACGGGGTACCGCCTGCTCTGCCGATGATTATTTTTGCTCCTTGGACTCCTTCATTAAGGATAAGGATCCACTTGGAAATGTCTCTTCCGGCAATGACTGGTAACTTTTCACCAACCTCTTGGGGGAAGATATCGTGCCTGATAGTACATATTCCAGATTTTGAGTCAATGTAAGCTGCAAAATATTATGCCCGATACTTTGCATATAACACCCCGACGGAGATGTATATAGAGAATGGACTAGTGGTCATATGATCCTATATCTTTTTCCTTCCACCGTAAATTCCATTCCGCATTGCAATCTTTCCCAAGTTTTATGTTCCTCCCTAGAATGAGCTGTTCTGGGATCATTCATGCAGTTCCTTCAATTGTTAGATCAATTTCGCCAATATAAAGGTTTCCTTGACACTTGACAACTGTAGGTTGTTGCAAATAATATAGGACATCGCAAGGGAAGATATTGTTCTTCTCAATGATGTCAAAAATTATCTGCACTTCTCTCCAGCCTTCTGGGCATTTCAACATTTCTGTTGTTTTAAATACATCAGGAACTTTTTGAATTCGTCTTGAGAAGACTTTCTGCTTTTGTAAGGACCCTCGTGCCCTTAACTCGTTATTAGTGTATTAATCCAAGCAATTAGTGCACTTAATCAAACATATAGGGGAGAAACCACTTATCACCATACTAATTCATGCCAATAATAAAATTCTTTACATTATTCCATATGATGTCTAGTTTTTCCCCAACCAAGTCCACATAAATATCATGCACCAATATAATACACTAACATGTTCTCTGTTCATTTAGCAATTCAATAAATAATTGCGTGCAACACATAAATGAAGAGAGAAAGACCCTTGCCTTTTTATACATGCCATATACACATAATAGTGCTCACAGACGAGCGTCAAATATGTATGTGTGTGTCAAATGTATAAAATATGGTGCTCAATACCGTCACTGGTATTTCGATCCCTGTAAGCACCTCCAATCCATAGCCCGAGCTCATCTCTAAAGCCATCGATGTACCTAATCACCTGCCCCAACAGAGACAGCCCCCACACGGGGTGAGCATACCAATATCCCAAATCTAATAATCATAATGATACAATTCATAATTTACAAAAAATGTAAATGCTATGAAATATAAAAGATGCTCCCTGGATGGTATCATCCTCATCCGGGATTTCCTGTGCCGTCCCTGTTCTTAAAATAACTGAAACCATCAAATTCCCAAATGCCAGTTAATCATTACATTGATTAACAAACTCAGTTGCCATATACCGCTATCATAATCAATAATACCAAATCATTAAACAATGATTACAAATATTCCATGTATCTCACTTATGGTTCCATCTTTCTATTTCATTGCTTGCTCTACAATAGCGGCATTTCATTCTCACGATGCTTAACAGCAGTGGCGTCATAACCGATGTTCGCTCAAAGGCGACAACATCCAATCATTGCTCGCTCAAAAGCGGCACCATATAATTCCCAATGTATATATATATACATTTGTAGCAAATACCATGCACCATGCATTTCCATATACATTCAATGCAATACAGTGTGCCAAGCACTCAACAATTGCAATTATATTAAAGGGCTATGCTCGTACGTCATACGTACCTTATAATCCGTGGTTCGAGTCCAACCTTGCCTGATCCCACGACCCGATGAGTTTAAGTGCTAACATGCAAATAACTCTCAATTAAACATAGGCATGCAATCACGTGCCCAAGCACGTTCACAACATCCAAATCTATCGTCCATCCATGACGATTACAAAAAATAAAAGCCCAACGGCTAAGCATGCATAATACCCAAAACCAAAATATTCCATTTTATAGGTTAAAAGATAGCCAAAAACCCAACCGAGAATTCTGTTTTATTAACTTTGGCTCCAACCAATCATTTTTAAAAGTATAGCATTCCCATTGGAATGTAGACATTGCCCCGGAAACGGGCCATTTAAACCTCGATTTCAAAATCCCAACATTTTCTAAAATTTTCAAAAAAATAAAAATTTGCAAGCGGCGATCGATCGCCTCCATCCAGAGGCCAAACAGTGCTCATTCGCGATCGATCGCCAATCCTCGCGATCGATCGCCGAGGCCACGCGATCGATCGCCCGTACTGTTCATCGTCACCAAAAATCGAGCTGCTCGTCGCGATCGATCGTCCCTCCTCGGCGATCGATCACCAACTGTGATTTTTCAAAAAATTCGAGCTTCCATGGTGTTTTTCACACCCAAACTCAAAACCAACACCCCTACACCTTCAACACCTCAAAAACACCCTTAAAACTCAATAAAAACTCCAACAACAAACTTTAGGATTTTTTCCCAAAATCCACAAATCAAAATCTAATATTAATACTCAACCAAAATCAACAATACTACTACCAAATCGAAGACAATGACGAGGGGAAGACTAATACCTGATTATCTTCTAGAAGGCTCTCGAGCCAAGCTACCAACAATTTTCTTCCAAGAGGAAAAGATGGGAAATGGGGGAAAGGGTTTGAGCGTGGAGAGAGGAAAGAGAGAGAAGGGTTCCATGCCAAATGACGGAATACCGAGTCCACTTGGTATATATAGTACCAAAACTCGAAAAATACCAATCCCTTCACAAATACATGATTCATTAAATATCATCTGTTTTTAAAAATCATCTCTCTAACCTCAATTCACATTACCAGCCCCAGTACAAAGTACTCCGGACCCCAAATCCCACCAAAGACCAAATTCCAAGGTTATCACCACGATGAGAATACAATCTCATCCCTTGGATCCAACGACTCCAAAAACAGGATTTAAAATCCCCGGGAGCCCCAAAACCACAATTAATACACGATTGCCACAGTTAAAATCCATTAAGGATTATTACCACACCTGGATTAGTACCAATAATTCCCGGGTATCACAGCTTTTCCCCGGGATAATTACAGATTAACCTATCCTGTTGGAAAGACATCCTTCTCAGCTTGATCATAAGGCTCCTGCTTCTGTTTAGAACAGACTTGTCTTGTATCCTCATGTCGATCTCTCTTGTCGGAGTATCAATAATAACCGGCAACACTACTTTAGCTAAATCTTCGAAGATTCTGGGGACTTCGATGAATTCCTTTCTCAATAATACTTCTGAGTGGTGAGTATTCGAGAGTGCATACCACACCTTGTAGGTTATTGAGTAAGGCATGCTCCCTTCTTTCATCAAATCACTTCTTTTAAAATCTTGATGAAGAGTGAGAACCTTGTTGAAGTCTCAATTTCCCAAATTGTATGCAATCCTCGGATAGATGTTAAAAACCATCTTTCCTACATACAAATTTCCTGCAACTGCTCCCAAACAAGAATCTTTGAGGTTCCGGATTCTCTTGTCAAATTGTGCTTTCATCTGAGGGAATATCCTCAAATTGATACACCTGTACCAAATCCTGGAAATAGACAGCATCTTCAAATTCTTTGGTATGCTCGAACTGTCTTATTCCACGGGTTTGGTTTTCTGGACAATATGTAGAGATATTTCCTCTTTCTCTGCATGTCCAGCAGTTACAATCTTTGAAACTCTCATTTGCACGAGTATGTGTGCATCTGAAAGTTCTCTTTGTTGGTGTTCTGCTAGAACTAGCTTGATTAGAACCTGTTGACGAGGTTTTACTACTTGTTGGTCTTGATCTTTGCCCAGATCTGTAACTTCGGGCTTTCTACTTTGACCAGAACTTTCTAGGTCTCCATGAAGACCTACTTCTTCTTGAACTACTTCCTCGGGCATAAGGATCAGCTCTGTGCTTTTTCATCTTTTGCCTCTGGGAGTAGTTTTCAATGATTGTAGGGAATCATTCCATGTACAGCAAAGAGGAGCTGTTTTGTTGATTCCTCTAAGCTTTTTGAAATTCTTTTGGAGTTTTGCTTGGTAGCACCACTCCGTGAGCTTTACTTTAAGAAATGACATTCTCATAGACACCGTCTCGATTGCATGAGGTTTATATTCCTGGATAAACATTTCTCTCCATGGACTCGGTATTTTGGCAAAGAACAGTTCTACTGCATTTTTTTCTTCTATCTTTGCCTTCCATCGATACTCTGTGAAGAGTTTGATGTACTCGTCTACATAACAGATATCATGTAGTTCCAGGCTAATTAGAGCTTGTCTATATATTTTAGCCTCATCTTCCTCCATTCCCTCGACGTAAGTTACTCCAATGAAAGTGGTTTTAAAGAATTTTGTCATCTTGTCCACCATTTCTTTTAGGGACTCTCCGGCTAAAACTTCTCCCTTGGTACCTGGGTTGCCCACTCCCTTGGTACATGGGTCTCCCATATCCCAGGCAATATTGAATGATCCTTCCAGACTCATTTTAAGAAGTAAAATGAATCATTCTTTACTTAGGTCAAGCCCATTCATCAATAAGAACTTCTCTATTTTTGAAATCCAAGATATCCATGTTGATCATAAATCCATATGGATGGATTGGATCTAACTGCGATTTTTCGTGAGGCGTTTGATGTATATCTGGCCTGCGAAAATGGTTCCTTGTTCCAACTGGGGGATCCAAAGTTGCTGAAGTGAAATCTTCCCTGTGTGGCATACGTTGATCACCTTCGGGTAGATTGTGTGACCCGAAACTCTCTTGTGGTGGAGGTCTTGGTACAAGCTCTCACGTCTTAAATTCTACGAGATTTAATCCCACACACGAATCAGCAAGATCTTGCAGATCTTCCAGGTTGATTCTTTCCATTACTTTGTGTGAAGTATGGGTTCTCCTCGTATGACTGCAATCATTTTTTCGGTCATCATCAAAGTTCTTCGGACCTCCTCTGCTTTCCATTTTTGGTGTAAAAGGGGTTCTGTTCAGTAGGACGGCGGTAACCATCCTTTGTTCCTTCTTCCTGTAGGACTTGGTCTTGACTCCAACTCCTTGACTCGGGTTTGAACATCTTGAAGGTTTCTAAGAATTTCCTCCTGATATTTAATCATAATCTCCATCTGACTCTGAATCTGATAGATCTGTGCAGGGACATGGTATTGTAGGTAGCCATAATGTTGCACTGTCTTCTGGATTTCTCTAAGATCTTGGGATATCTTAGAAGAATTTGTTTCTATTTCTCGGAAGGTTGGGGCTCCCATCCTAATCATCTGGTCCAGACCCTGTTGGATCATTGGTCGCTGGAACCACATCTTCATGTTCAGGATGATCGTCTTCCTGAAGTTCGGCTAACTCGAACTGTAGTTTGAGGTTCACTTGATGGAGCCTATTAGCCATCCTTTCGAGTTTCTTGTAATGGGCTATGTCAGGTGTGCATAATCCTGTTCCTCGTAATAGTTTCCACTTATGGTTGAAGCGTTGATCTTCTGTCATATGCTCTTGATTTAGTGCTTCCAATTTTTGGAAGTATCACCTGTAAGAATGACACTTCTCGAACATTTGTTCGGGTCCATATTATCTTGAATCATCTCCTCCGTATTAGTTACAAATTAATATTCAATATATTATTTAGCATTTTCAGAATAAACTTAGGCTCTAATACAATTTTGTGCAAGGATCGCAAATAACGGGGACTTGTAAAAAGAAGAAGTTAAATGCCACTTTTTTATAAGTGTAAGGATATAACAGATAATTAAATATTATATAGAGACTTCTTTATAAATAAAACAAAATTTTAGGGGGTAGAATGCAACTCACCAAACCATCGAGGAGTAAAAGAGTCAAAATAAAGCACCAAATTGATTTGAAATTTTGAAAATTGGACCTATTTGAATAAAAGTTTATCATACTTGTATTTTTCTGCACTATTATTTTTTCTCAAGACTTAATTAAATTATATTTCCCAAAAAAATACTATCTCATAATTTTCCCTAATAATAATAATAAAAATGGTGTCCCCGATATATATATTTGAGAGTGTGAGCCACGTAGTGGATTTCCAGATAAGAACAAGATGGTGACTTCCACAAAATTTGTTAGTTTTAATTTTCTAAAATTAGTAACTTTTTAATGTAGAGAAAGATGCGCACACACGAGGGCCTCAAATTATCAACTTAATTAAATTTATAAATATTTAATATTAATAACCTCGGTGGCACTTTTTCAGCTTAGAAATGAGCTGTTCCCATCGAGGCTATACTATTCGTCTTTCCCGTGTCAGGTTTGAGGAGTAGGCATACATCCTCTTGCTTCCTATATACGGGGCGCCGTCTTAACCTTTTTTCATTAGGATCACTCCCACACTTATAGCGTTTGTGATCAGTATCCTCAACTTTGTATCGATCGAAAAGGATGGCGGCACAACCCCTGTCTAATGCTGGCTTAGACAAACTAGACTTAGATGGTTTAATCAACTTCTAGATGCTTGATTTCAATTACCCAAAATGTTCCACAGTTCTTATTTTAATTCTCGACCATGGAAGATTTCTCGACGATGGAAGATTTTTTTAAAAAAAATAATATGAAAAAATAACAGGCAAATTTAATTAAAAAATATAAAAATAAAAAAATAAAGTAAAAAAAAAAGGTTTACGTTTCTAAGTTAAAACACGAACTCGGTTCGTGATTTACTGTTTACGTGTTTTTTGTTTTTACAAATTATTCACAAAAAAGTGATGCTAAGATAAAACGTGAACTCGGTTAGTTATTTTTATTGTTCATGTGTTTTGTTTTTTTTACAAATTATTCAATTTTTTGTAAAAAAAAATTTGATGCTCGAAAAATTTAAGTCCATCAACGAATCCCTTAACCCGGATTGTTGTTTATGTCTCTTTAACGACATTACGAATAATTCTCTCGGAGGAGGCAAAGTGAAAGTTGTACGCTTTTTGAGACTTTTCTACCATTATTTGAATTTACGTTTAATAAGTTCTTGGTACTTGGTAGTTATAAGAACATAAATATGTCCAGTATTCCAAGGAGTTACGTTTAGTAGGTGCAATTTTTATTTTTTGGTGATATCATATACTATTTTTTTATGTGGGGGTGATGTATTCTATATTTTTTAAATAAAAAAATATTTTTAATTAGGCTTGTTGTATAGTTTAATTACAATATCTTTTCTGGATTTTTTTAAGTGTGAATTCTACACTTCTGGAAGAATTTTAGAAGAGAAATATTATTTTTGTGGATAATTTCATAATTTGTAAAAAAAAAAAAAAGTAAAAATCGCAACCCGAGTTCGTGTTTTACCTTAGAAATATAAACCTTTTTATTTTACTTTTTTTTGAATTTTTTTAAAAATTAAATTAGCCTAAATAACAAATGGGAGGTTGAAATTTTAGCTAGTGTACTGCCATTAAATGAGTAATAAATCCAATCCCGAACCTCCAACGACTTTTAGTTTCTAATAATTTTTGCTACTGTTTTCTTTTCCTTCTCTTGTTTTTCAAGTACGGTAATTGGAGGGTACTTTTGAAATGAATGATAGGATAAGTACTATGATGATAATGATATAAGATGATCATAAATTATAATGACGACTTTTCACAAAATAATCTCCGAGAAAGGGGCCGTGCCTAAAATGGCCACGTTATTTTGAAAACGCAAACGTCCCTATCTTGAATTCTCTACCTCAAACTATATTTAAAGAATATGCCTTTTTATGAGAAAAAAATTATATCAATGTTTAAATGAAAGAAATATGAGATCAAAATATATTATTATTATTATTATTATTTATTCATTTTTGAAGTGAAAGCGGGGTGAGGGGCATGGCTTCAACATGTGTTCGAAAACGTAGTATCTGGTTTCAAGAGAGGCGCGGTATCATTCAACTGAAACTTGTTTACAATGGAATTGGGCCGAATTTAAGCTTAAGGAAACAGTTTTTAATAATTGGGCCACACTGGACGGATTCAGGCCTTTTCATGGGCCCATAATTCACGCCGTGTTCACCTGAGGAACCATAAGGGGAAGTAGTATTGTCAGCTTAAATTTCTCTTCCCCATAGGGTCATTCTTCCACACACCAAAGTGTAGAGTACACCAAGGCGCACACACACATATACATATACATATGTGTGTATGTATAGGTGTAAAAGTATTTTCCCCAAAGTGGAACAACCATACACTTGGTATATGAAAGTATTTTCCCCAAAGTGGAAGCCTCAAGGACGTGATTCGTGAAGTCATTGTTTTTGCAGCGTTTCATCTCTACGGCCCTGTTCAAGGTTTGCCAGTGCAGATATTATCATAATCCAAATCTTTAATTCCTTTTTTGTTGTTTTTAACGTTTTGTTTTCAAAATATTTGTTATCATATATCCAACCCGGGATAGTTTGAAAAATAAATTTGGTCAAACATTATTTTTTATGTATATATGTGTGTGTGGTGTAGGTGTATGGAGGTATTTTCCCCAAAGTGGAAGCCTCAAGGACGTGATTCGTGAAGTCACTGTTTTGGCAGCATTTCATCTCACGACCCTGCTCAAGGTTTGTCCATGCAGATATTTTCAAAATCAAAATCTTTGATTCATTTTGCTGTTTTTAACGTTTTATTTTCAAAATATTTGTTATCATATATCCAATTCGGGATAGTTTGAAAATAAATTTGGTCAAACATTCTTTTTTTATGTATATATGTGTGTGTTGGTGTACCATGCACCTTGGTGTATGGAGATATTTTCCCCAAATTCGAAGCCTCAAGGATGTGATTCGTGAAGTCACTGTTTTGGCAGCATTTCTACGACCCTGCTCAAGGTTTGTCCGTGCATATATTATTAAAATCAAATTCTTTAATTCCTTTTGCGGTTTTTAACGTTTTATTCTCAAAATATTTGTTATCATCTATCCAATTTGGGCTAGTTTGAAAATAAATTTGGTCAAACATTCTTTTTTATGTATATATGTGTGTGTTGGTGTACCATGCACCTTGGTGTATGGAGGTATTTTCCCCAAATTGGAAGCCTCAAGGATGTGATTCGTGAAGTCACTGTTTGGCAGCATTTCTACGGCCCTCCTCAAGGTTTGTCCGTTCAGATATTATCAAAATCAAATTCTTTGATTCCTTTGCTGTTTTTAAAGTTTTATTTTCAAAATATTTGTTATCATCTATCCAATTTGGGGGTAGTTTGAAATAAATTTGGTCAAACATTCTTTTTCATTTGTAATTTTTTTTAAAGATTTTTTTACAAAATTATCTTCAAATAATACCAAAAACAAAGATAGTTAAAATATTATATTTCAAAATCCAGTTGTTTAAATAATCCTACTAAAAATATCCCATCGCGTTACTTAAAATCACATTTGGCCATCTAGCAACAAATTTTCCAATTCAGAATATTGAAAAATTCAAAATATTTAATTTTACGTTTATAGAAAGTTAATTCTTTCTTATATACCCTTTTCTATGTTGAATGAATAAACAAGATTCATCAAATTATCTAGAATATGTTAGAAGTTTCTATACATGGACTTGGAGGAAAAGGTATCAAGGAAATCAGCATGTAATTGCTAGAAAATCAAGCCTACATTTTTTTGAACAAGCACACAATTTGGACAACAATTAACACATGTTTTTGTTTAGTCAAATTTGATGGGTTTGATTATGTAAACAATGAGATATTATTTTTCTTCTTCCCTAATCTCCACCTATAAATACACACACATTCTTCATTCTAAAAATATCCCACAAACACAAATCTTTCTTTTCCTACAAATGGAAATGTTGAGGTAAAAGTAAGATTGAGTATTAAAATTTCTTAAGGAGATTTTTATCCTTGGAAGGAATACGATTAGTGGAGAGATATCAGAGTGCTCTGAGTAAAATACTTTGTATTCTCAATTCTCGTGTCTTCTTTGTTATCAATAAAGAAGTAATATTCTTAAGGGCTTTTGAGTGGATGCAACTCAATTTGGGATGAACCACTATAAATATTGGTATTCATCTTCTGCTGCATTGTTACCTCAGTTATATGTTGATACTGGTATCAGAGCCAGATCTCAAATACTATAGGAAGTCCTCGTATGATCTGTGGTTGCAGCTTAGTCTGAACTTCCACATCAGAGAAGGCTCTAGACAGTATTAGGTAGTAATTTCTTTTGTATTCAAGCTTTAACGATTAATTTGTTGGTAGTAGACACAAATGATGGAGGTACTTACAAGCAAGATGATTAGACTTAATGGTTCTAATTGTCAACTTTGAAAAACAAGATGAAAGATATCATGTTTGTCACCAAGATGTACCTACCGGTATTCAACGAGACTAAACCAGAAGAGATGTTGTAATGTCCAAAATAAATTGCTATGATGCCCGAAAATTATTTATATTTAAACAATTGATTAGTGTGGTAAATTATGAAATAATTTACGGTATTAAATTCTTGGGCATCGTATCTCGGATCGGAATTGGAATAAATAATTCAAGGCTGTATTGGGCTTGAAAATCATGCTCATGAGGTGTTTGATAATATGTCTAAATGATGTTCAAGTGTTGGCCTAAAGCCTTGATCATTTGGTGGTGATCCTACACTTTCCAACTTAAAAGCATTATAGTGTCTTGGTGGGTGTTGGCCAATGGTATGAGATGTTTATACATTTGAGCATGAGTAGCGTGTGAATAGATGAGATATATACATGTTAGTATGCATTATAACATGTATTAAAGTGTATGGTGAGTAATATGCTTGAATGTGTTCCATAGCCTATATTGGTGATTGATCACTTTAATTGAGTGATTGATGCTTATTTTGAATTGTAGGATTTTTCATAGCCACCTCAGACTTTCGGGCGAAGAGGAGGATAGCTCGACTAGAAATTTCAGTGATAAGGTACGCAGTGACGCATGGAGCCTAGATATATGTATTATATGCTATGATTGTGGAACAATATGTTGTTATAGTATGTGGGTCGCCGTGGTGTAGGATGCATGTTTATACTGTTTGGGCCGTCCTGGGCACGAGCGACATATTGTTATTATATTTAGGCCGTCGTGGGTACGAGTGACATGTTATTATTGTGTTTAGATCGCCGTGGGTACGAACAACATATTATTATTGTGTTTGGGTCGTCGTGGGTACGAGCGACATGTTATTATTGTGTTTGAATCGACGTGGGTACGAGCGACATATTATTATTATGTTTGGGTCGTCGTGAGTACGGACGATGTCTTATTATTGTGTTAGGGTCACCGTGGGTATGATCGACTTGTTATTATTGTGTTTGGATCACCGTGGGTACAAGCGACATATTATTATTGTGTTTGGGTCGCCTGAGTACGGGCGATGTCTTATTATTGTGTTTGGTCGATATGGGTACGAGCGACGTATTATTATTTGATTGAGGTCGTAGTGGGTACAAGCGACTTGTTATTATATTGTTTGGGTCGCCGTGGGTACAGGCGACGTGTTATTATTGTGTTTGGATCGTCGTGGGTACGAGCGATGCATTATTATTGTGTTTGGGTCACCGCGTGTACGGACGACGTATTATTATTGTGTTTGCGTCGCCGTGAGTACGGGCTATGTCTTATTATTGTGTGTGGGTCGCAGTGGGTACGAGCGACGTATTATTATTGTATTTAGGTTGCCGTGAGTACGAGCGACGTGGTATTAATGTGTTTGGGTCGCCGTGGGTACGAACGACATGTTACTATTGTGTTCGGATCACCATGGGTACGAGCAACATATTTTTATTGTGTTTGGATCACCGTGAGTATGGGCGATGTCTTATTATTATGTTTGGGTCTCAGTGGGTACAAGCGACATATTATTATTGTATTTAGGTCGCCGTGAGTACGAGCGACATATTATTATTGGGTTTTGGTTGCAGTGAGTATGAGCGATGTGTTATTATTGTGTTTGGATCGTCGTGGGTATGAGCGACGTATTATTAATGTGTTTGAGTAGCTGTGAGTACGAGCGACGTATTTATAGTGTTTGGGTCACTGTTGAGCGAACGATGTGTTAATGTGATATATAGGTCGCGGCTGGAGCATGCGATGTGATATTGACTGATTTAATTATTGTGATTCTTATGAATATGATAACTTGTGGAATTATGGGAACGGGAACAGCTAATGAGATCTCATCGTCTGGATATATTCAAGGAGATTTCGTAATTCTACCGCATTATACCTTGTGAATTATGAATTGCATATTCATTATATAATTGTGATTATTATGATGGTGTGCTCACACGTATGTGGGCTGTTTCTGGCTGTTTCTGTGAAAACAGGTGGCATGTCTAGCTTTTTGGAAGCATTGGGAGATAGAGTCGCTACATCTAGAAGAGTAGCACAATCATTTTGGGCTAGGTGATCGTAACTAGAATGATTCTGATTAATTAAAGTGTTTTATTTGGGGATTGTAAAATTTTATTTAGGATTGCGAAGTTGTCTATCTCTGAGGCTGGTGAACTAGTTAGACGCTTTATATGTTAGTGGATATTTTTTGATTAGTGTTGAATATTGGTGAGGTTGGTTTATGACATTTATACGGTGTTTTTTTTTTTTGGATATACGTGGAGACTTTGCCCAATTTTTTTGTAGAATCCATATCATCATTTTAGAGTCATATAGTCATTACATTGTTAATTCTGATTTACCGTAAACGGGGTCTTACAGATGTGAGCTTGACTAGGGTTTGACAGTGGTCTTGAAAGACGCAAGCACGTACCTGACATGCGCCTGAGTCTAATTTCAGTCGAAAGACTGGATGAGAAAGTTTTTTGCACCACCTTCCATAAAGGAGTATGCACAATTCTCAAAGGGTCACATGTGGTGGTGAAAGGATTAAAGATGTTAAAGTTGTATGTGGTACAAAAAAAATCTTTTGAGAGCGTGAATTAAGCAGAATGATCAGGTAGAGTTTCCACTTGATGATGACCCTATTGAGAATGCAGATGCCCGTGTTCACGACCAACCACCAGCGAAGGGTTCCAGTGGTAGCATTACCGCATGATCTGGAAGAGTAGTGCGATATTCTATCAGGTATTACGCTTGTTCTGCTAACTGACGGGGGAAAACCATAAAACTTCAAGGAAGCTATTGCGGGTGAACGCAGAGTAAATGGAAGCCATGTAGGGTGAGATGAAGTCCCTTCATGATGAGCTTGTGAAGTTGCCGAAAGATAGGAAATCTTTGAAAAATAAGTGTGTGTTCAGGTTGAAGCACGAAGAGCACAATAGTCAACCAGGATATGGATGTCAAGACCACTTTCCTTCATGGAGATTTGGAGGAGGAAATTTATATGGAGCAACTAGAGAGTTTTGTAGAGAATGGGGAAGGAAGACCTCATGTGCAGACTAAAGAAGAGTATGTATGGTCTCAAACAAGCACCAAGACAATGGTACAAAATGTTTGAATTTGAAATAACTCAACAAAGATTAATGAAGATTACTGTAGATGATTGTGAGTTTGTGTGAAAAATCTCTAATAATGCTTTGATGGTGCTTCTGCTCTATGTAGATGATACGATGATTGTTGGCAAAGATGCTTCTGAAATCAAAGGCCAAAGAAGCAACTAAGCAAGACCTTTACAATGAAGAACTTGGGAACAACAAAAAAATTATTGGCATGGAAATCTTGCGAGACACGTATGCCAAGAAGACCTGGTTGTCGCAGGAGAATTATATCGAGAAGGTACTTCAGAGATTCAACATGGACTAGGAAAAAGCGGTTGGATGTCTTCTTGCCAACCACTTCAAGTTGAATTCACATCAAAGTCCTTCAACGAAGGATGAAGAGAAGAGATGAGAAATGTTCCATATGCTTCAGCAGTTGGAAGTCTGATTTATGCCATGGTATGTACTCGATCAGATTTAGCTCACTCCGTAGGTGTAATGAGTAGATTTCTTTCAAAACCAGGAAATGAACATTGGGCTGTAGCAAAATTGATATTAAGAAATCTACGAGACACCTCTAAACACAGATTGAGTTTTAGAGGATCCAGACTTGAGCTGGTGGGGTACACAGGTGCGGACATGGCCGGAGATATTGATTCTCGAAAGTCAACATCAGGGTACCTAATTACATTTTGGGGGGAACTGTGTCACGACAATAAAAATTGCAAAGGTGTGTAGCATTGTCAACCACTGAAGCAAAGCTTATTGCAACAACCGAGGCATGTCAGAAGTTGCTGTGGATGAAAGGGTTTTTTGGGGAATTAAATTTTGTGCAAGATCAGTACAAGTTGTTATGTGACAGTCAAAGTACAATCCATCTTGGGAAGAATCCTTCAATGCATTCAATATCAAAGCATTTTGATGTTCTTTATCATTGGATATGTACTAGAGAAGAAATTGTTAAAGCTCGAGAAGATCCACACAGATAAAAATTGATATGATAAAATGACCAAGACATTGCCGAAACGAAAGTTGCATGTTTGATCAAATTCACAAAATGAGCTTGAGTGACAGAATTGCTAGAAAGTCAAGCTTACATTTTTAGCAAATACATGTATGTGTCATTTTGGTTTATTCATGTACGTAGTAAGTGAGATAAATGTAATTTATCAGTGGTACATGTACTAGGATAGATTCATGTTGGCTAACACATATAAATACACTATGTGTTGTAATCATTTGTATCAAGTTAATTAATAATTAATTTGAAAGTAATTATATGAATTACAAGTTATTTCCACTCATCTCTTGTATGTGTTGAGTTAAAGAGTTAAATGCTCCCCACTTTCTAACATTCTATTGTTATATTGGGCACAAGAGATCGGGAAGTGATTATGTTCAAGAAAATCTTAAAACGAAGTATGTTTATGACTACATAAACCATCTCTTCAATGAATGCTCAAAGCTTATGAAATATAAGCCTTTGGTCCTTGAAGGGGCAGTCAAAGTATGCTCGGTCTTTGTTTTGCTCCGTCAGAGGATTGAAAAGGAAATTTAGGAAATATTCAATGGTGAAAAGTGCTGCAAATTCACTCCATGTACATTGCCTCATTTCTTTGATCCATCCGAGCTTCTAGTGTTTCATGATCGAAAAGAACATTTAGCAAAGCAATTTGTACTATGGGGACAAAATCGAAGGGCGGAATTTGAATGATTTGAAGATTTTGATTACTTTTTCTTGGTGGGCCTGTGGATAAATATATATTTTTTAATCATAGGGAGATGGATTTTTCAAATGCTATTACAAGACTCAAACCTGGATTTATGGGAGGATGACTATTAGTTAGACTAGCCTCTGGAGTCGATTATGGTTAAATTTTGATTATTACGAAAATAGGAGTTTTGCTGTAAAAATACTTTGATATATGAACCCCCATTCTAGGGAACAAATGTTTTTCTACAATACCACTTTTATCTTGAAGTTTATAATCTTTATATGCATAAAATTGTACGATTATGCAATGGTGGATCCAGAATTTAAAATTATGTGGAGATAGCCCTGCATTAAATAGGACTAAAAGACTAACACGATTTTAAGGGTTTTGCGTTCAGTTGAAATTCTTTTTTGAAGATTTTTTTGTTTAGTACCCATCCAAACCCGCGGGGCCGGCCTCGGGTTGGGTTTGGTTGGGGTTTACCCAACCCACCTCGAGGCGAGCCCAAACGGGCTAGGCCCATTTGGCGCGAGGGTTGGGTGGATCAGTATGTTTGGGTCGGGCTGATCCGTTTTGATAGCTCTATTCTCAGTGACTTAATCTGTTGTATTGAAGTAAACTGATGTCTTCCAGTAGAGTCATCTCTTTTAGTCTTCTATTATCTTCCGGTAGACTTCTCTACTCTTCTGATATCATCTGGTATACTTCTCTGCTCTTCTGATTTCATCCGATAGACTCTTGTTAAAGCTGTATACTCTTTCTTCAGGTAGACTCTGGTTTAATCAATAAATAGACACTTGTAAAGTCTATAGGCTTCTGGACGTGGTGTACTATTTAAGTTATGCTTTTACTTTCAGTCTTGTGAGCCGTCAAAATATGATATTAATCTAATAAGTTGTTTTTTATTCTTATTTTTATTCATTTTCTATCAAAATGTGTGGTGTTAGATGTGTTAGTCGGGGTGGAAATATGAGTGTGGATATCAGATACCCGACCAGGTCCTTTCGGGTAATTTTTTTAAAAAAATATCAGGTTCGTGTATTACCCAAACCCAAATTTATTTTTATTGGGTCGGGTTCAGGTAGGAAAAATCATACCCGTAACCTGATTGGGTACTTGCCCATTAACCTTAACATAGGTAGAAAATAAAATATATATTCATCACACGGCCTACATTAAAAAACATAAGGTTCTCTCTATCCAAATTTGAGACAATAGTTCGTGAGTTTTTGTTATTCATGTTATGCTTTATGCGTATGCACATTGTTAGAGCCTAAATGTATAAAAAAGGTATAAAGAGTTCTTTTGGATTGTTCCATTAATAATTTAATCAATATATCGGGTATCCGATATTATTTGGGTACCTGATAGTCGGGTACCCGACCTCATCGGGTTAAGATCGTGTATTTTTTTCCGTAATCGATATATAGGGAACCCGATAGTCGGGTACTCGAACCCGATAAAACCCAACCTACGTCCAGCCCTATGTGTTAGTAATATCGGGCATTATGACATCACAAAAAAATGATAAAAAATTGAAAAAATATCAATTTATTGGACTAAAATCAAATTTCGATGATTTACAGACCAACTTATGAGGCAGATTTCTAATTTTTTTTCTTTAATTTATAAAATATTACTAATTATGAATCATTGACATAAAATAATAAGTTTATATTATTTCAAATTGTTGGTATAAAATCATATATTTAAATTTGTAGATTTATGTATAGACAGACCCCAACATTTCATCTCATATACCGACATATTAATAATGTTCTTTCCGCTTTCCAGGAGGCAGATTTATTAGAATTTTGTAAAATTACTAATAAATTCTACTCGTAAGTTTATAGTTAATGGATTATTACTATTTAAATGTCTATATTTTTTATTTAGTCCACCACAACTTTGGTTTATGTAAAAGAAATGAGCTAATCATGAGTTAGCTTTTGACATCCAATCCCCGGAACCATTGTTATTGACCTGAAGGGCACTGCCCTCGGGGTCATCATCCACCATCCAAATGAAATCTTTTTTTTCTTTTTAAAAAAAAATTTCAAATGAATGGTAATGATGCCCCTAAGAGCATTATCCTTAAGGGCATCATCAAACAAACTCCAATCTCCACACCTGCAAATTTTAAGAAAATTCTTGTATGAACCATATCATATTATACAAAAATACATATAAATATATATTTATATTTGTATATAATAGAACACGATACCTATAAGTATTTCCCATGTAGATAATATCCTTTGCTGTCCTCCACTATCCCTTTTTACATATATGTATTTGTTATATATTTTGAATTCAAAAGCTACAACCACTGTTTGAAGCCATAGTAAAAGAGGGATTCATATTGATATATAATATATTTAAATACCGTCTTTTTATTTATTTTTACAGCTGGGATACATATATCGTAGAGACATGTTAAAATATAAATTTATCGCGTTAAATATTTTGTGGGCTTTTAAACATACATTACGTTTTTTTTAAAAAAAGTCATGAAATTTCTCGCCACTTAGGCCATTTTCAACCAGCGTAAAAAATGGCGACCTTAGGCCATTTCCAACCAACACAAAAAGTGAAGCAGGTCGCCATTTTTGGCGATAGTTGCAGCTCCAACCGGGCGTCATAATCTACGCTCGCTATAGTGCTGCGCCATTGGTGCAGTACGGTAGCTTTGGCGTTAACTTTTTCACATTTTTTTTCTTTCTTTTGATTTTATTTTTTTTAATTTAAAGATTTATCTTTTTATTTTTGTTATGATTTTTTTAAAAAAGTTTAAAGATTTATCTATTCAAAAAGGTTATTTAAAGATTTATTTTATTTTATGTTTAATTAATATAAAAGTAAAATAATTATTAATTATAATAAAATAATTATTGTAAATAAAATTAAAGGGAATATTCTTAGATTATTCTTTTTGGGGTAAAGTTTGAAGTAGAGTTGGAGATAAGTTTTGTGTTTGGTGTTGATATTACACTATTTTGATGCAAACTTGTTAGCGGAAGCAAATGTTAATTTAACTCAAAAAAATTATTGAACCTCCATATTTAAACAATCATCAAAGAAGCATTTTTTGAATATTTGAGTTTAATATTGAATTATAAAACCTTTGGTGGCACCTCAGTGCCCAAAACATGCCTTAAAAATATTTGCAGTGCCTTCGGCGCGGGGAACCACCCAGGAAGCGCCTTAGCGCCAAAGCTTCTCTTCTTAAAATTCAAATTTTTATTTTCAAAATAAAATAAAATTATTTGTTCCTCAGGGGTGGAATCGACTCCACCCGAAACCTGTCTTCATTAAACCGGTATACGGTACCCATGAAACCAAAACCAAACTAATCCGATTAGAAACCGGATTGGTCTGGTTCCTCAAATAAATGCATTTTACCGATCCGATATGGTCCAGTATCATCCCTAGTGCAAAGTAACATACAAATAAGATCTTCAATTTAGTAATGGAGGATTACAAGAAAAAATTAGTTGGTCTGGTTCCTCAAAGGGATGCAATGGACCCATTCTAATCCGGTCCCGAAGCATCCCTAGTGTAAGGTAACATCTAAACAAGATCTTCAATCTAGTAATGGAGGATTACAAGAAAAAAATATTAGTGAATGAAATTTCGCAAGAAAATCCATATGCACTATGTAATATTACTTGTTACTAACTTTACCTATTTAGCTTTGAAGTTGGAGCTCAGTGAGTATATCACAATCAATAGTTTTATATTTTAACATGTCATGCACGTTAAAACTTGAGACCAAGAAATGTATGAAAATTAATTTTGGAAGAGCACAAATGCAAATTAGTCAAAACATAACACTATATATTAGATTTTAATGCAATAACTTGGCTTTATTGACAACTTTAATCTTTTTTTGTCAAAATATGATGCTATATATTATTGATATCACTGGATATAACCGATGAATTTGTCGTAATATCAAGACTGTAATAAAAAAATGACAAAAAGTATAAAAGAAGTCAAGTTATTACACTATCAAGTTTTGTTTCACATAGTTGTTCTCGAGTTCGTTTGCCACAATTGCATTTAGAGGAGATTCTGGCTTAGATTCTCTCCTCGTTTTGGTTTTCTTGACAAGTAAGGGTCCGTCAAACCCACCGTATTTTTCTTTAAAAAAACTAAGAAATTTACGCATTGTATTAACAACATTGGACACAGCAAATGCCTGAAAGCATCAAGTTTTATGTCAACTTTTAGTCATAACAATATGCTGTAACTATACAAAACTCATCAAAATTCATATTTTCGAAGTCAAAAATTTCCATTATAATATGCACTGGATACCATAACTTATGAACCACTAGATCTAGTTATTTATTTATGTGGATGGAGGCGTGCAAGCTACTTTATTTGCCTTCTTTCTGCGTCTCCTGTTGGTCAAAAAATTGTGGGAAAGTGGTAGCAAGAAGCCAAGACTCAACTACATCAGCTTTATTCACGTTTCTTTTATCTTTATTTTTTTTTTTGACAGAATATCTTTTATCTTTATTAAGAATGATGTTTCACGTATTTTATATATATATATATATATATATATATATATATATATATATATTACCTGAAATTTTGATAGGGTATGTTTTAGAATGAACAATAGTTCTTCACCCTCGATAGGATGAGCTGTCCTGAAAGAAAATTGCAAGTAATCTATTTTTTTTTCATACAGGAAGAGGGGAACAAAAACGTAAGGAAAATGGCAAGTAATCTATATTTTTCATACCTCTTCTGAAATACAGACCCGATATATATACGCCGAGATGGTGAGAGACAAATTTATAACAGCCTACAAGGCTTGAAGGACCACTATTGTAAGGCCCTCGCTACATTAACCCGCTATAGTGCATTATCACATATATTAGTGTATACATTAATGTTATTATGGAATTCTTATGCATGCTTCTATAGCATTGACATACCATTTATATAATTTTCGACATTAATCAACTTAATGTTCAACTCGCAATACAGCTCAACTAACCTATGTATGCACTGTACAATGCACCAATTACATATTCTCAATTCATCATGCAATACACCTGTCAGGATCGATTCCGGGGGTGGGTCGTCATTCCACACACGAGTTCAACCAACTTGAGCTTCAATAGCTCGTGTTCTTGAAATAATTGCACCGAGAGATTATATCGAGTTCGGTTACAAAACCGAGCGGAAGACACTCGACATAACCCGCTCTAAACCGATTAACTATTTGAAAGACATTTTAAAGATATGCAAATAAAGTAAATAAACAAGTATTTGTTTATGGAAGTTCGAAGGTGGTGTAATCCTTCTACGTCTCCCCTTCTTCCACCTCATGGAAGGATTCCACTAGAAGACTTTGATTTATACAATCCCGTTGTACAAACCCGATCCAGTTGGGAATTCCCCATCCAACTAGAACTCCTAGCAACTCAACTATGTATGTTCTTTAATGTCTCACATACAAAGACCTCTCATCGGTTGTGATAAAGCATCAACCGTTACAATGATATTCACTCATCTATTAAGCTCTCATATACAATGAATAGAGTGAATATATATGGCACAAATGATCTCTAACTAGATCTGATATAGCAAGGTAAGTGGTGCCAAAGGTTTGGGGAGTGCTCTTCATTTAGCAACTTTTGTCTTTGAAGTTCCCCAATTGAATCCCAAGTGGGTTTGCTTTGGAAGGCTTGGATTGATCTTCAATCAGCTGTTATTGAGCTTCCAAATCATGTATATATAGCCCCAAGTAATGATATATACGTTAGACACAAGAATATGCCCGTTGAAAAAGGTTCTGCACTATTCCCGAGCTTGCAACGGTCATATTCTGGTTTCTGGGCTGTTTGTATTTCGGACCGGACTGGTCTGGTCTGCTGGTCTGGTTCAGTCTGGTCTGGTCTGCTGTCTGGTCTACTGTTCTGGTTCAGTCTGGTCTGGTCTGCTGGTCTGGTCTGGACAAATCAGTCTGATGCAAGACAAGCTTGATACAAAAACAGATTGATAAACTTGCTCTTCGATCTGTTGCTTGTAACTCTTCATTATTTGATTTCTGGGCAAAGTGATCCACATAAAAGTTGTAGCCCTTTCTCTTAGCTTTCCACGGAATTAAGAATCGCTCGATTTCGAGTTTTCATGAGAGAGTTATGCTCGAAATACGAGGCGATGCTCCTGCTGTCTGTTTGCTGGATGCAGCAGCACATGGCGTGACTTGCAGAAGCTTTTTGGCCATCTTAACGTCCGATTCAGTCTTTCACTTCCAAAGATGAATTGTAGATCTTTGTCTTAGCTTTCCAACCCATACTGAATCGTTCCGTTCCGATAAGCGAGCTAAGAGTTATGCCCACCAGACTGATAGGGACTTTGCTGTAACAGCTCGATCTTACAGGCGTCACATGGCGTGACTTGCAGAAGCTTTTTGGCCATCTTAACGTCCGATTCAGTCTTTTACTTCCAAAGATGACTTGTAGATCTTTGTCCTAGCTTTCCAACCCATACTGAATCGTTCCGTTCCGATAAGCGAGCTGAGAGTTATGGCCACCAGACTGACAGTTGCTTGCTGAAACAGCTTGCTGTTTCTTCGCGGTTCAGCTCGATCTTGCATGCGTCTTTCTCCTTGATAACATTTGAACTAGCCGATCTGTTGTGAAATATGACTTTTAGTATTTTGAGTTGGATGTTCAATCTCTTTGGAAGCACGCCATTTCGATATCCGAGCTATTAGATATGATCGAAACAATCCGCTATGCCAGAATTCCAGTCTTGGTCCAGCTTGATATTTTCAAGCTACTTCTTTGTAATTCATCAAGCTCTTAATTATGATCTATGAACTGCACACTTGATGAAATATGTTAGCAACACAATAACAAGTTTTGTTAACATCAAAACCAAGATTATTCGGGTTTCCAAAACCCAACAACACCATAATTAATTGCATGCAAACCATAAATGAAAAGAGAAACCTAACAACTTTTATACAAATCATATACACCTATGAGAATGCTCACATAGGAGCATTGAATAAGTAATGTGTATCTATTGTATAACATAATACCCAATACCAGGATTGGTACCTCAGCCCTGGGACCTCAGCCCTGGGAGCATTTCCAATCAACAGCTCAAACTCAACTCCAGAACCAGTGCTATACATGTTCACCTGTCCCAACAGAAATAGTTTCCACACGGGGTGAGCATACCAATAATACAATCCCCATAACATCAATTCCACAATTCAGTATTTACAGAATATAAAGTTGTAACTATAAAAGATACTCCCAGTATAATATCATCATCATATGGGATCTCACCTGCTGTTCATATTCTTACAATAGCCAAAACCATCAAATTCCCAAAATCAGTTAATCATTACATTGATTAACTATGCAGATGCTCAAACCATTAATTTCATAATCAATTATAATTAAATCATTACACTAATGATTTGCAGATATCACATATATCTCAACAATGATTCCACAGTTCTATTTCATCGTATCACATCGCTCGCTCGGCAACGACGACATTCTATCCTCTCGCACGCTCAACAGCGGCGGCATCATAACCGATGTTCGATCAACAACGACATCATAACCATTGCTCGCTAAATAGCGGCATCACATAATTCACAACAATGCAACGTTGCAACAATAATATATTATTCATTCAACAATGACAATAATATATAAAACTATATTCGTATGTTATACGCACTTTAAGTCAATAGCAAGAAGCAACTCTTGCTTTTACCCCGAGATACGGTAAATTATTCGCAAATTATGTGGTCAAGATTCCAGCTCCAACACCGAGATCCATCGATTTTCCTTGATAGGAAAAGAGGGAGAGAATGAGATGAGGGAGGGGAAACGTAGAGGAGGAGAGAGGATGTGAAGTAAGGAATTGATTGAACACCGAGTCCACTTGGTATATATAGTACCAAAGCTCCAAAAACCTGAGTCTCAAATACTCGCACCATAACTCATAAAAAATCATGTGTGTTCAATAATTATCTCCCACTCACTATTTTCATTACCAACCTCAATCCAGAGCTCCACAGATTCCAGATCTCACTACCAACATAATTCCAATGTTTAACATCTTAATGAGAATAAATCTCAACATCTGGGCCCAACAACCCCGATACTAGATTAAAATCTCTGGGAGTTTCAACACTGTAATTATCACATAATTACTACACTTAAAATCTATTAGGGGTTATAATCACTCCGGGATCAACACAATTAATTTTCGGATATCACATTCCCACTAATAAAATTTCATCATCGAAATTTACACATAAGTACTTCAAGTACCACCAAGACCTCGCAATTCGACTCGAATGCGTAGTATCGAATCATGAACACATCACGAACGACACACCAACTGCGAGGACATCGACCTCGCACCAAATTCTGGAATGGAGTTATCCTCCCAAACCATCACAACCTTAAAAGATATTAACATACATCGATGTTAACCACCCAAAAGCAGCCAGTCAACCTTAACTGCTAACTATTCGAATCATTCCTGATTCCAACATAGATATCGTCTCAATGATGTCTATACGACTTAGTCTACGATGTTAAGTATACATCGGTACGAAGGAAACCACCTGTATACCACAGTATACTCACACTAAACTAGGTTCCCGTTCTCCAATTCTATCTACATCAAAGGAGTAGTTGCACCACTTGCAACTTGGATCGGGCAACTCACGGCTACCGATCAACACAAAGAAACATCTCTAAAGATGTCAACATCAATGTGTTCCAAGGAATCACATATTGGTTCCAACACACTACCGAAAATTCCACAGTCCCAAAATCCCATAGAGAACATGCAAGAAAAAAAAATCAATTCGCACCACTTGTGTCGACAACGACAGCAAGCGAATTCAAATCCTGGTCATCCCTTGTTTACACTTAGAATCAGTAATTTAAAACAAGGACACTATCGAATTTACCAGTAAAGAACTGCCTTGACCCAAAACATGACAACCTCTTGTCAAAAGAGGGTCTACCAAACCTCACAATTTATTCCTCAGAATAAGTTGTCCCACCGAGGTTACTAATCTCAAGGATACCATAACCTCTTTCCAGAGATTCGTCAATCCAAGCATAACAATGATTGCCCACAAATATACATACCGATATGTATACCTCAACGCCAAATTAACCACAATCGACTTGGGTATCTCCAATCATACACACAAGCCTCAAACACATCTGTCAATCACCCAGTTATTATAAATAGAACCATGATCATTATTTTTCATAACATCATATATACACCACACACTCCAATAGATATGGAAAAGCTTACCATCTTCTTCATGCTGTACTTCATAACAATGGGCGTAGCGTTGCCCACAGTTGACGGCGTGGATGCTCCAAAAGATTCCCAATCAGTAAAAAATTGGTTCGAAACTACTCTTCCTAATTCAAAAGAAAAGTTAACAAAACTTCACTTCTTCTTTCATGATATTGCAGCTGGGAAGAACGAAACTGCTTTTAACGTAGCTCAAATCAAAAACTCTCTCCAACCGCCTTATTTTGGTCTAGTCCGTATAGCGGATGATGCACTGAGAGTGGCCTCAAACCCCGAGTCCAAGATCATCGGCCGAGCTGAAGGAATCTATGTAGGGGTCTCGTCTGAGGAGGTAGATTTGCTGATGAGTCTCAACTTTGTGTTCACAGATGGTGAGTATAATGGCAGTACGCTTACTTTACTTGGCCACAATCCTTCTGCTCACAAGTATCGAGAGGTAGCCATAGTCGGTGGGTCGGGTGTTTTCCGATTGGCACGGGGGATTGCTACACTTAGTACCGCCTGGTTTAATCTTACCAACCTATATTTTGTAATGGAGTATCATGTCGTGGTGTTGCATTATTGAGTCAAAAAATTAACTACTTTCGTGTCTGCAAACTCATTCTGCTAATGCGTGGTATGCCTTTGGCTGTCAACATTCAAATAGAAGTTATTCTATAACTCGAGCCAAACACAGGATAAAACAAGAATATACATATAATCATTGTCTTATCATTTCACGCTAAATTGCGTGTAAATACTAGCACCTTCCCTTGCTCGCTTATTAGTCATTCCAACAACAGAGGAAGACATAAATATCATATATTTGTCAATGTTTCGAAGATTTAAGATTTGTCAATATTCCATTCAACATCAAAGATTTGTCAATATTTCTGAAAATATTTATATATGATCTAAGATTTGCTAAAATTCCTGAATAATATTCAAAATGTTTGTTGTTAAACTCCGAATAAGCATGATCTAATATTTATCAATATTTCTAAAAAAAAATATTTATTTAACATCAATTAAAACATATGTTTGTCGATTAATGTTCTTGAAGAAGGATTATCAATTATTTACCAATATTTCTGGAAAATATTGATTTGAAATCAATTATAAAATTATATTTATTTGTATATGCATATCAAGTAAGATCCTTGTCCATCTTTCAAAAGTAACCTCCTCCCTACATGTGATTTATTGAAAAAAATATAAACTCTCATCTTTATAAGATGACTAGTTAATGCCAATTACACAATAATGTCCAATAAAAATAAGTAGCTATATTAAATTAATGTTGTTAGATCAGTTAATAACACATATTATAAGGATATGATTTTAATTCATTAAATAACACAATATATATTATATCTAGATAATTGGATTTATTAAAGAAGTAAATAAGAGATAATACATTAAAACGACTCTATAGTTTGAGTTAATTCTCGGTTCAGTCTCTAAAGTGTTCAGTGGTACAGTTTAGCCTCTACAATTTTAAAAAATTTCCTGGTTCCGTCCCCGATGTTAAGTCGACCGTGAGAAACAAATGGAGAGAGGCTGAATCAGGAAACTTTAGGGACTAAACCGGGGCTGGTTTATTCCCAATTCAGTACTTAAAGTTTTAAACATATTCCAAATTCAGTCCCTCTCTGTTTGCTTCTTATGACCGACTTAACGTTGGAGACTGTGTTGAGAAATTTTTTAAAACTTTAGGGACTAAACTAGGTCATTAAAACTTTAGGGAATAAATCGGGAATAAACCCAAATTACATGGACATTTTAATATATTTGCCCAATAACTAAAGTAAGGTGTTGGAACCGAAGAGGGGGGTGAATGAGGTTCCTTGACTACTTTAACGTTTTAAATGAATTTGCAAAAATGTCGAGTTTGCACTGCGGAGGACTTCAAGTCAATCGAACAATAAATAAAATGAAGTAATAAATAAATGCGTAAATTAAATAAAGCGATAAATGACAAGAGAATTTGTTATAGAAGTTCGGCGATGAATCACCTACGTCTCCTCTTCCCGGTTAGAAAACGTTTAACCGAGGTTTCACTAGAACGAAAATGATCTTGGCCTTAAGGGCTACAAATTAGCCACAACACACTCTTCCCGAGTAAACCAGCTCTTCATGAGCAACACACTTTTCACGAGTCTTCTTGGCCTTAAGGGCTCCAAGGATAGCCACACACAACTCTTCCAGAGTTACACACACTCTTCACGAGTCTTCTTGGCCTTAAGAGCTCCAAGGATAGCCACACACTTGCACCAACTTTACTTGTTGATGACTTTTACAATTTTCAACTTGCGTCGGTGTTGGAGAACCTTACAATAAATCAAATAAACACCTTCACGGTGTACCAACACGAAGAATCAAAACTCCCACACAAAGAAATGAATTACAAACTCCAATACAACACAAATGTATGAAGTTTGCAATGCTAGAATAATTTGAATTGAGCAAAGCTTTCTTGTAGTTTATAGTCTTGTTTCTTGTCTTCAAAATGCTCCAAAACATCCATATTTATAGTGTAGGGGGACCCCAAGACTCCTACTAGCCGTTGCTACACTTAAGGCTTGAATCACTCCAAGATCGCCTCGGGCGATCACCATCGCCGCGCTCCAACGATCGCCAGTTGTCACAGATCACCTCAGGCGATCACCACCAAAAATCAATGACGTAGCTTCGGTTGCTCAGAAAAATTCATCGCTCAAACGATGCACCCATCGCCTTAGGCGTTCAAGACATCGCCTCAGGCGTTCATGCCATTTGCTAGATTAGCCATATAAAAGTTTTGATTTAAAACAAATATCAAATGGCTCTGATACCACTTGTTGAAACCGAAGAGGGGGGGTGAATGAGGTTCCTTGGCTACTTTAACGTTTTAAAATGAATTTGCAAAAATGTCGAGTTTGTGCTGCGGAAGACTTCAAGTCAATCGAACAATAAATAAAATGAAGTAATAAATAAATGCGTAACTTAAATAAAACGGTAAATGACAAGAGAATTTGTTATAGAAGTTCGCCGATGAATCGCCTACGTCTCCTCTTCCCGGTTAGAAAACGTTTGACCGCGGTTCCACTAGAACGAAAATGATCTTGGCCTTAACGGCTCCAAGTTAGCCACAACACACTCTTCCCGAGTAAACCAGCTCTTCAAGAGCAACACACTCTTCACGAGTCTTCTTGGCCTTAAGGGCTCCAAGGATAGCCACACACAACTCTTCCCGAGTTACCCATACTCTTCACGAGTCTTCTTGGCCTTAAGGGCTCCAAGGATAGCCACACACTTGCACCAACTTTACTTGTTGATGACTTTTACAATTTTCAACTTGCGGCGGTGTTGGAGGACCTTACAATAAATCAAATAAACACCTTCACGGTGTACCAACACGAAGACTCAAAACTCCCACACAAAGAAATGAATTACAAACTCCAATACAACACAAATGTATGAAGTTTGCAATGCTAGAATAATTTGAATTGAGCAAAGCTTTCTTTTAGTTTATAGTCTTGTTTCTTGTCTTCAAAATGCTCCAAAACATCCATATTTATAGTGTAGGAGGCCCCCAAGGCTCCTACTAGCCGTTGCTACACTTAAGGCTTGAATCACTCCAAGATCGCCTTGGACATCGCCTCGGGCGATCACCATCGCCGCGCTCCAATGGTCGCCAATTGTCACAGATCGCCTCAGGCGATGTATGGATCGCCTCAGGCGATCACCACCAAAAATCAATGCCGTAGCTTTGGTTGCTCAGAAAAATTCATAGCCTCAAACGATGTACCCATCGCCTCAGGCGATCAAGCCATTGCCTCAGGCGTTCGTGCCATGCGCGCGGTCCTCGGCGTCGCTCCAGTCGATGTGTGTGGCGAAGTCCCTCATGGCTGCCATCCCCTGGGGCGATGATCACCATCGCCTGGGGCGATCCTGTCCAGACTTTGCACAATTGATTTTCTTCAAACAATCCACTTTTCAACCATTAAACTTGTACACTAAGTAGACACATTAGTATAACAAATACAAGTTTTGTTGATCATCAAAACTCATAAATAATTCGGAGAAAAATTAAGCATTAAACTCAACCATGCATTTGAGGCTCAACAATCTCCCCCTTTTTGATGATGACAAAACTTGATAAACTTGAATATGTAATATGCATGAAATGTGAGTAAACAAGACTCCCCCTTAACAATTGCATAGTACATACAAGATTACCAATTAAAGCATAATACAAACAACTCTCCCCCTCAAAACATCCATACAAAAACTCTCCCCCTCAAACTATGCATGTATTAAACTTCAAGTTTATCACAAAATTCTCCCCCTTTTTGTGATAATCAGAAAGCACAAAATTCAAATAATCATATCACAAGTATATGTTGACACATAACCATATTTTAACAATTTGCACATGTTCCTCATCAAGCATGTAATAATCATAACAAGCATAAGATTACAGCATTGAGAAGAATACAAACATGCGTTTAAGTCAATCAACAATGAATTCTAAATGTGCAAAATGTGCAAAATGTGCATATGTTCATGCACTCATGCCCAATATACATTAAATTTCTCAATGCATCATTATTAACATTTGATAAAATTATTAAGGTCATGATAGCATTATATCAAAGATTGAGCATCCAAACAATTATAGCTTGCTTAATCACATTTTAATTGCACATTTTCACATTGCATATTCAAATTTGAACTCAAGGCATATCAAGATAGTCACTATAAAGAGATAAGCATAAATCATGCATCAAAACAATTTATATGTGCACATGCTAAGGGGAAATGCATTTTACTATCAATGAATATTGAGCTTCATTATTTATTGGTCACAATTAGTTTGTGCCAATGAAATTTTGAATTGCTCTTTTTAAATGCACAAAATAAATTTACCTTTGATGACAAGAGTACGTTCTTGTCATTGGTCCTACACCTCGCGCTTCTTCTATTGTGGTGCATAAGATAATTTCCTCCCTTGAGGTACTAGTTCCTTCATCCTCCATCCCTTTGTTGTTCCTACAAAACAAGTTAACAATTGGAGGATCTTTGGTACCCATTTGATTTTTTTGGTCCTTGTGGGTTAGCTTTCATCGACGCTTTGGAATCCATTTCCACCTCTTGTTAGGTTGGTATTGGACTTTAGCAAATTTACATTTATTCTTTGTATGATCATCTTTACAACAATAAGTGCAAGTAGGAGAATTATGCTTAGCTTTAGCCAACAAGCTTGAAAATATTTTAGATTAGCTTGAAAAGCCTAGTCCGGCTTTATCAAAGCTACAGCGTTGCAAGCCAAGCAATTCATTCATCTTTAAACTACTATCGCTAAACTTGCAAAAAGATTACTTCAAAGATAATGATTTGTTTTCTTCATCTCTCTTGGCTACTTCAAGTTTGAGTAATTTGTTACTCATCTTGGTTTTGCCAAGAACATCAATAAGCTCATGATAAGAATCTAATAATTCATCAAAAGATGGTACCTCATCGTCGCTTTCATATTCTTCGTCATTTGCGTCATCTTTGGCCATGAGACAAAGGTTTGTTGCTTCTTCCCCATCGGAGTCACTGTCACTCCATATGGTTATTAGAGTTTTCTTCTTCCATTTGTCCTCATTCTTCTTCCCAGGACATTTATTAGCATAATGACCTTTATCTTGACAATTATAACATGTTACCTCTTGTTTGGAATCATGTTTGGTAGCACCGGAGGTCTTTGGCTTGTTGTGTTTGTTGAAGAGTTTCTTGAACTTTCAGTGAACAACATCATCTCTTCATCATCTTCATCATCGGATTGATCTTTCCTCCCGACCAAGGCTATCCACTTTCTTATGGATCTATCATCCTCCTTTATTCATTTCCGGGTTGACACTTCAAGCTCATGGGTCACCAAGGTACCATGAAGTTCATCAAGATCATATGATGCACTTTCTCATTTGTTGGATTCGATGATGGCCGTCCTCTTGGCATCCCATTCTTGTGGTAATGCTCTAAGTGCTCTTCTCCATATTTGCTTTGGAGGGTACTTCTCACCAAGTTGTGCAAGCTCATCTATGATTTGGGTGACCCTTCTAAACATCGAGTCAATGTCTTCTCCGAATTCCATCTCAAATGTTTCATACTTGAGTTGTAGTAGATCTATCTTTGTCTCATTCACTTGATTTGTGCCCTCATAACAAATTTGCAATTTATCCCAAATTTCCTTTGCGATTGAGCACATAGAGATCCGGTTGTACTCCTTCATATCTAAAGCACAATGTAAAATATTAATAGCTTTAGCATTTTGAGAAATTAAAATCATATCCGCTCATGTAAAATAGTCCATTTCTTTGGGAATACTTATTCCCCCAACTTCCTTCAAAGGAATATGTGGACCTTTTACAATGATTTTCCATAGGTCATAATCTACGGATTGGATGTATTGAGAAATTCTATTTTTCCAATATCCGTAGTTATCACCCGTGAAGAGCGGAGGTCGATTTGTCGATTGACCTTGAGCAAACTCATTTGCTAGATTAGCCATATAAAATTTTGATTTAGAACAAAAATCAAATGGCTCTGATATCGCTTGTTGGAACCGAAGAGGTGGGGTGAATGAGGTTCGTTGGCTACTAGCGTTTTAAAATGAATTTGCAAAAATGTCGAGTTTGCGCTGCGGAAGACTTCAAGTCAATCGAACAATAAATAAAATGAAGTAATAAATAATTGCGTAAATTAAATAAAGCGATAAATGACAAGAGAATTTGTTATAGAAGTTCGGCGATGAATCGCCTACGTCTTCTCTTCCCTGTTAGAAAACGTTTAACCGAGGTTCCACTAGAACGAAAATGATCTTGGCCTTAAGGGCTACAAGTTAGCCACAACACACTCTTCCCGAGTAAACCAGCTCTTCACGAGCAACACACTCTTCACGAGTCTTCTTGGCCTTAAGGGCTCCAAGGATAGCCACACACAACTCTTCCCGAGTTACCCACACTCTTCACGAGTCTTCTTGGCCTTAAGGGCTCCAAGGATAGCCACACACTTGCACCAACTTTACTTGTTGATGACTTTTACAATTTTCAACTTGCGTCGGTGTTGGAGGACCTTACAATAAATCAAATAAACACCTTCACGGTGTACCAACATGAAGAATCAAAACTCCCACACAAAGAAATGAATTAAAAACTCCAATACAACACAAATGTACGAAGTTTGCAATGCTAGAATAATTTGAATTGAGCAAAGCTTTCTTGTAGTTTATAGTCTTGTTTCTTGTCTTCAAAATGCTCCAAAACATTCATATTTATAGTGTAGGAGGCCCCCAAGACGCCTACTAGCCGTTGCTACACTTAAGGCTTGAATCACTCCAAGATCGCCTTGGACATCGCCTCGGGCGATCACCATCGCCGCGCTCCAACGGTCGCCAATTGTCACAGATCGCCTCAGGCGATGTATGGATCGCCTCAGGCGATCACCACCAAAAATCAATGCCGTAGCTTCGGTTGCTTAGAAAAATTCATCGCCCCAAACGATGCACCCATCGCCTCAGGCGTTCAAGCCATCGCCTCAGGTGTTCGTGCCATGCGCGCGGTCTTCGGCGTCGCTCCCGTCGATGTGCGCGGCGAAGTCCCTCATGGCTGCCATCGCCTGGGGCGATCATGCCCAGACTTTGCACAATTGATTTTCTTCAAACAATCCACTTTTCAACCATTAAACCTGTATACTAAGTAGATACATTAGTATAACAAACACAAGTTTTGTTGATTATCAAAACTCATAAATAATTCATAGAGAAATTAAGCATTAAACTCAACCATGCGTTTAAGGCTCAACATAAGGTAACTGATCATACCAGCCTGAAGACTTCTACTCTTGGGTTTGTCGCAGATGTGAAGACTATAGTTGCAAAACAGCTCATCGGACAAGATTATTGGCTTGATGCCATATCGGCTCAATTATCTCAGATCATGGACTTTCTTTAGACCAGTGATGCTGACAAAAGGGGGGAAGGCCATAATCTACAAAGCCGTCTGCATCAAAGCCAACGGGATCTTACGGAAGCCATAAATGAAGATGTAGTTGTATTAAAGAAATCTTTTTTGAATGAAATTTGATCTTCACCAAGTCTTGTTCATTTATTTTTAATTGTTCTTTGAACTAAAGGACTTAAACTGATCTGAACCCAAGATAAAAGAGATCTAAATGAATAGTCGGTTCATTTATTTTTGAACATAACTGGAGAAAAGTTTATTAACTCGGTTCATTTATTTTGAACGAAGGAGCTCATCATCAAAAAAGGAAAAATTGTCAGTTCCAGATTTCAAAAATGACAAAACGGATCGGATCGAGAACTGAGAAACAGATCAGAACAGATTGACACATGTCCAAACTAATCCAGACGGATTTCTAAATTCGGAAAAGACCGATAATGGTTTGTGCAAATCAGTCTGAAAGACCAACGATCATTTATTGAAGCAATTATTGTCGTATTTAACGCTGAAAATGACTTAGTTGATCTGTTGACAAAATTACCTTAAAAATGGTACCAGATAGAAAAGATCTTATCAGACAAGTACTGAAGCAACAGACACAAGAAAGGAAAGTCTTCGCACGGTGACCAAGATAGAAGACTGCATATTAAAGCATTGCACACTTTCAGAAGTTGAAGTTGACAAGATCCAAAATTGCACAAATCAGGAAATATTAATGTTGGCAAAGACGTCTATATATGGATGCAACTTAGATGCTCAAACTACGGATTTAAAATCATTCATCGAGCATTTATAGCTACTAGCAGACCACTATCTCGAAGAAAAAGTCTATTTCGATCTGCTCAGATTATAAGCATGTTTCATTGTTGTATCTGATCGTTAAGTATCATTTGTGCTGGTCTTATTCACTCTATTATTTGTATTTGTACTAAGAGAATAATGAACAAATATTGTAACTATCAGACGGTGTCTGAACAGATTAAGACCTAGGAGTTTCAGTATGGTAGTATGTATATCCAGCTGATCGGGGGCCGTGCATTTTGTTGTAATACTCAAAGTCTTCTAGTGAATCATTCTGTAAGTGGAAGGATTTGCCTTCGAACTTCCAGAAACATATATTGTCCATTTATTTTTCTTGCATATTACTACCTCAGCCATCAAATCGATCTTCCTAAACAAACAACCGATTCCGCACAAATTTCAAAAGTAGTCTGTGAAGCTTAGTTTGATTAAGAAATCGATCTCATCTGCTAACCCAGTTGAAATCAATCTGTAACTCAAAAAAGAATTAAATTTAGTGAAGAATTTATTCACTCCCCCTCTAAACATTTTCATCCGACCTTAACAGCTGCTCGTGGCTCAACACGTCACATTTGGCAACGATAACGAGTTTAGGTTTTGGCCTATGGGTCATGCCCTTACAGGAATTACAAACAATATTAGAACTTTCGGCACATCATAAGAGTGAAAGACCGAACATATATGATATTGCTCTCTTCGGAGTCTTTTCTTGCCTCACAAGTCCAACCCTTCAACTGAGACCCTCGGGACGTATTTATACTAGTGATCCCGATAATTAATGTGCATAAAATCCGGACCATGATCTCCTCTAATCGTGGCGTTATTGGTTCAAGACGTGTCCGAGAAATCCACCCCCATTATTGCACGTTCGTCCGCGCCAGGTGATTGGTCAATTATGCCTGGGTTTCTCGCTATACTTTTACTGAAGAAATTGGTTCATCCCATGACATCACCTCACTCCCCTGAAGTAAAGCGGGATGAGAGTATTGAAGTCTCGATTTATCGTCTCAAGGTAAAATCCATTTTCTGACCTGCTCGGGGTTTTTTGCCCGCTCTTTTCTCCCGCCTGACTATCCCGCCCAATTTTCAAAATATATCGCGACATTTGGTTTCCAAAGATACATTATTGACCGTTGATCGCATTTCTATCTGGAAGTTCAAATTTGGTGACGGTTCGTATGGTCCCCCTATAATACGCAACCCTCCCTCCTCATTTTTTTCTCACTTGTTTCTCTCTGCTTCCGAGATAGCATCATGCGACGAAGCACTCTTTTTTCTTTTCAGAACTTCCAGCACCCGATTAACCAGTATGTCTTCTTCGTCATATGACTCATCTATGCAAGAAATAGATGAGTACAATACTTATACGTGAGAAGGGGCTCCCCGTCTCCCCTCTTTACCTTCCTCCTCGGATAGTGAGGAGACACTGAGCATTTATGACTCCTTGGTTGTTCGAGGGGAGGATGAGCATAATGCAATTGAACAGAGCTTGGTTGCGGCGAAGGTCCTTTGGTATGAAATCTTTGAATCGAGGGTTCGCACTAGCCATCATTGGCCCTTCCTCAGGGTCACGTCCCCACTTACCCCCGGAGTGTTATTTTTCTTTGTATATAGACCAAATTTGAGGGTGCTTGAATTTTTCCTATTCCCGCCTTCTTTCTTGCTGTTGCAAACTATTTTACTGTTTCGCTCAGCCAACTGTTCCCCAACAGCTATAGGTTGTTGGCTGGTTTTTCGTTGTTCTTTCTTATTTGGGTTTCACCCCCACTTCTGAGTTATTTCACTTTCTTTCAACTCAATAAAAAAGAGGTGGGTCTTTTTTATTTTTCTTCCAGAACGGGGGTCGGTTTCCTTAAGAACTACCCCTATTCCATAAAGAACTTGAAGAAATTCTACTTTTTTGCTCGTCCGTCTCAGCCTTGGGACTGCCCCATGCTGTGGAGGGAAAGTCTCCGATGGCCAAATCCATCAAGGGTCTCCTCGAGAAATACTTGTTCTTGCTGAGCCCGAAGCTCGCATCGTTACTCATACCCCTCGACGAGTGACTAGAGCATCTCCCCCTTCTTGTCCATAGTAATTATCGCCATGACTAACCTAGTTGTCACTTTTTATGCAGATGAGAAAATGGGCATATCAAGGATGCTTGCCAATTTGATGGGTAAGACCTCGAACAGCAAAGCTTCGTGGCAGTCATCGGGATCAAATGATCCAACACCTTCTGTTGCAGAGCCTCTTCCAGTGGTCCCTCTACTTCCCCGATCATAGACATCACTGACCAACCAGAGGGGGAACCGTTGGTTACTCGTCCTCATAAGAGGGCGGCGCCCGAGGGTCAGGGTTCTTCCTCCAGACCCTCCTGCTAAAAAGACTACGCCCACAACTCCTTCCCCCAAACCCCGAGCTTCATCCCAACCAGCACCTTCCCCCGCTCCAAGCAACCTTCGCCCTGCCCCCGAAAACATGTTCCCCACTGGGACTATTCCCCTCATGTCCCCTTCATGAAAAAATCTGACCCCAAACCTTCCAATCCATCCTCTCCTTCTCCGCCAATAGTCCAGACAGAAAGCTTCTAGGGGAGTTAGCTTTCAGCAATTTGGTGAACGACTTATCTACTGCTCTAGTGAAGGCAAGTTTAATTCCTTTCCCCGAATTTTCCAAGTATTTTTGTTCATGCTCCTTACACCTCTGTATTTTTATGCAGGCCCACATTATGGCGGGCGAGCTCCTGAACAGATTCCACTCCACTCGGGCAGAGAACACCGCCCGGCACTAGGAGCAAGATCAGTTCCAACATATATGTGAGGACTTACAGAAGAACATGGCCCTTCTCCAGGAGCATCACAAATCCGACAAAAAATCTCAGGAAGTGGTCCAAAAGGCTCCTGAGGAAGAGCGAAGAAAGTCCGATGAACTGGGAAAGAAAGCGTTTGATCTCGAAGAGATCAACAAGACTCTATCCGAGCAATATGCTCAAGAGAACGCTTCTTTCGAAGCTTGGGTAGAGTAAATCTGGCTGAAGAGGAAAGACGACTTTCTGAAGTCCGAGGAGTACGGCAACAAGGTGTCTGACCGCGCCTCCAAATTCTTAAAGCATCGGTTTGAAGCTTGTGCTCGCCAATTTGAGGCGAAGGGTTATCCACCTTATTGCACCTCTTCGGACTTTTTTGACCAAGAGCATCCCTGGCTAGTCTTCCCGATGAGCTGTTTAAATGATAGGGTAGGGCTGTATTTTTCATTTTTACACTTGCCCTTGTAACCATTTTCTTTAATGATAGTATCTTTTTGCCACTTCTTGTATGAATACATTAATAAAATAATGAACAAGCTTGAAGATCCCGAGCATAACAATTTAGGCAATTTTAGGCTTAAACATGGACCAAACGTCCCGATCCCATGAATAAACGAGTAAAATTCTGAACAAAGCTCGAACATCCCGAGCACCCACACTTAGGCAATTTTAGGTTTAAATATGGACTAAACATCCCGATCTCATGAATAAACGAAAAAAATTCCGAACAAATCTCGACATCCGGTCACTACTTAGGCATTTTTAGGTTTAAACATGGACCAAACATCCCGATCCCATGAATAAACGAATAAAATTCCGAACAAGCTCGAACATCCCGATCGCCGACATTTAGGCAATTTTAGGTTTAAACATGGACCAAATATCCCGATCCCGAACAAGCTCGAACATCCCGAGCGCAAACACTTAGATAGTTTTAGGTTTAAACATGGACCAAACATCCTGATCCTATGACTAAACGAATAAAATTTCGAACAGAGCTCGAACATCCCGAGCACCATCACTTGGGCAATTTTTAGGTTTAAACTTGGACTAAACATCCCGATCCCATGAATAAACGAATAAAATTCCGAACAAGCTCGAACATCCCGAGCGCCAACACTTAGGCAATTTGAGGTTTAAACATGGACCAAACATCCCGATCTCATGAATAAACGAATAAAATTCCGAACAAGCTCGAACATCATGAGTGCAAACACTTAGGCAATTTTATGTTTAAACATGGACCAAACATCCCGATCACATGAATAAATGAATAAAATTTCGAACAAAGCTTGAACATCCCGAGCACCATCGCTTATGCAATTTTTTGGTTTAAACATGGACCAAACATCTCGATCTCATGAATAAACGAATAAAATTGCGAACAAGCTCCAACATCCCGAGCGCCAACACTTAGCAATTTTGAGGTTTACACATGGACCAAACATCCCGATCCCATGAATAAACGAATTAAATTTCAAACAAGCTCGAACATCCCGAGCGACAACACTTTTGCAATTTTTAGGTTTAAACATGGGCCAAACATCCCGATCTAATGAATAAATGAATAAAATTCTGAATAAAGCTCGAGCATCCCGAGCACCATCACTTTGGCAATTTTTAGGTTTAAACATGAACCAAACATCCTGATCCCATTAATAAACGAATAATTCGAACAAAGCTCAAACATCCCGACCGCCAACACTTAGGCAATTTTAGGTTTTAACATAGACCAAGCATCCCGATCACATGAATAAATGAATAAAATTTCAAACAAAGCTTATATAAATGTAATTTTACTTTATTAGCATTCAAAGTATGTTAATAAACATAAAACAACAATCAAATTATTATATAAAGTACTTCTTAAGGTTGTGAACATTCCATGGTCTTGCCAACTCTCGGGCTAGTCGATCTTCCAGTCTATATGATCATCGCCAGATCACTGACTTCACTTTGTAGGGGTCTTCTCATGTTGGCTCCAATTTATTCCTCCTCCGTAAAACTTTTCCTTGCTTCAACGTTTTAGCTCGATATTTCCCACTGATGGCACCAATGATGTGATCCGTTATTTTCTGTGTTCCGTAGAATAGGTGTTACATGAAATAAAATAAAAGACACCATAATTTTTTACGAAAACCTTCAAATCAAAGGAAAAATCACGGGATCTAGTCCAATATAAATTTCATTATGAACTCGTATCAATTTACAGGACTTAGACACAATATTAGAACTTTCGGCACATCATAAGAGTGAAAGACCGAACATATATGATATTGCTCTCTTCGGAGTCTTTTCTTGCCTTACAAGTACAACCCTTCAAACTGAGACCCTCAGGATGTATTTATAGTAGTGATCCCGATAATTAATCTGCAAAAATCGGACCATGATTTTCTCTGATCGTGGCGTTATTGGTTCAAGACGTGTCCGAGAAATCCACCCTATTATCGCTCGTTCGTCCGCGCCGAGTGATTTATCAGTTATGCCCGAGTTTCTCACTATATTTTTTATCGAAGAAATTGGTTCATTCTATGAGATCAATATATTTTCTAACAAAGTAAACCGGAAAAAGTAAAAAAGTTGTCTCCCAAGTGACTTAAATTTGGAAGGAAAAAAAACACTCAATATTGGAGACCAACAAACCTGGTCCGGACGCCCATTTACCCGGACAACCTATCCAAATATCATCTTCGCCTTAAAAACCTCTCGCCTTTCACGCACCAAAAACACACACTACATGCAATGCCAAATTCCACTGAATTCTCCAAAAGCTAATCAATGGCAACCCCAATTCCTCCATCTTCCTGTTCTTCCCATCTTACCCTCCACACCTTCCTCAAATTCCACATCAATACCCTCCCATTCCCCTCCCAGAATCCTCACAAATTAGCCGTGAAGCTACTCTGCACTTCACGCCAACCCAAGAAAAACAGAAGCTCCCATCAAAATCAAGAATCAACCCTCCTCTCCATTCTACGAGTGATCCCCGATTGGGCAGACGAGGTAAAAGAACGAGGCATGAAGCAGAAAAGATACTTATACGACCACGAAAACTGGGTTCAGCACCGAAGCTCTTTCAGACATGTGAGGCATTTCTTGACAAGCTTAAATTCACGCGTTATTCTGTCGTTGGTACCACCGGTGATTGTGTTCACGTCTGTTGCAGCGATTATTGCAGGCTATAATACGGCGGTTTCGATGCATTGGCTTCCGGAGTTTTTGCCTGTTTTGAGTGCCTCATCTTTGCCTTATCAGTTGACTGCCCCTGCTTTGGCTTTGCTTCTGGTGTTTAGGACTGAGGCGTCGTATTCTAGGTTTGAGGAAGGGAAGAAGGCTTGGACCAAGGTGATTGCGGGGATTAATGACTTTGCAACGCTGGTGATTGCTAGTGTGAAGAGTCCAAGTGATGCTGCGCTTAAAAATGCGATTTTGCGGTATATAATGGCATTCCCAGTTGCTCTCAAGGTTCGGATTTCTCGAAATTTGAATTTGGCTTTAGTAAATTGGTTATTATCACTGTCCAGTTCGAACGTTATATCACAAAGATCAGGTTAAATATAATATTGTGATATCCAAATTCTGTGTCTGATTGTTGGAGAAACATGAAATGGTTTACAAGATTATACATACCCTCTTATAATAACTTGGACTAGTTATTTGAGTAAAGTTAGGATGGATGTACTTATGTTGTTATTAAAGCCCATTTTATAGTATAGTTTGTGCGATAACCTTGAACTGATTCTGCGTGTATTTGGCATGTGATTTGATACATGAAATATGAGATACAACCGTGAATTCAAATTTCCATATATTACCACCCTCATTCGAAATTTGTATGTTTTATAGCAAACAAAAGTGAGACTTGAGCACAGTATCCAAATTGTTTAATTTCTTGGAAACCTATTACATATCAGTGGGGCTCTTTTTTTTTTTATAATCATGGGGGGGGGGGGGGGGGGGGGGGTGTGATTTGTAGGGCTTTTTACTTGAGCCATTCCCATTTGTGGGAAGGTGACATCCATCGGGGTAAGCCCATGGTGTCATATGAGTGGGGCTTTTTGCTACCGAGTACTTGGTGTGTTTGTTTTGGTGTCTACTGTGCTGTAACATCTGTGCGGTATGAGGATGCCAAAACAAATTTTGTATGATGAATTTGAACTTTGAAATACAGGTTGTTGATTGTTGTCAAAAGCAGAACTTGATGACTATCCACTAAGATACACTAATTATTTATGCAGTGCCATATCTTATATGACTCTGATATTGCAAAAGATCTTCAAAATATGCTTGAGGTGGATGATCTTGCCGTGGTTCTCAATTCAAAACATCATCCCAATTGCATCCTGGAGTTTATCTCTCAAAGCCTTCAGCTGCTAGATATGGAGGACACGAAGCGCCATCTCTTGGTATAATCCATTTCTTGAAGTTTATTTATTCTATCTGCTGTTCTATATATAACATTAAAACTCTCGTTCCACCTATTCACTTCATCCAGTTGTGATCCTTCAAAGTTTGTCCATACATTGAAATATTATATGTTAGGCATTGCTACATTACATGATGTATAGCTTAAAAACTATATAATATATATGTTTTTTAATAAATTGATATTGATGTCCAAATTGTATTTCAGGTGTCGAAACTTTCTTGTTTTCATGAAGGAATTGGGGTGTGTGAACAATTAATGGGCATACCTATTCCTGTGTCATACACCCAATTAACTTCAAGATTTCTAGTCCTATGGCATTTAACTCTCCCCGTTATACTTTGGGATGCTTGTCATTGGATTGTTGTGCCTGCAACTTTTATAAGTGCTGCTTCTTTATTCTGCATCGAAGAGGTATTTCTGTTTTTTACAGTTTGTAACCTTCATATTCTGGTAAAGATTTGTATGACAGTTTTTTGCTGTAGTAAATTATATTGACTCCTGAAGATTGATTCGATACTGAAATATCTTCAAAGTTATAATGATTTCTTATGTGACCTCAAACTGAGTTTCCCTTAAGGGAACAATCGAAGCGATCGAATCAAATTCTACTCATATTTTCATGTTTTAGCTTGAACTCATAATTTTTAACTAGCTCACAAGCATGAGCAATAGATAAAAAAATTCCCTATAGAGATCCATTATTAAACTCAAACCAAATGAACAGTGCTCTAATTCAAACGGAGTTAAGCACAAACAGTTTAGTTATTGAACTTTGCGCCGGCTTGTTAAAATTCGAACTCGAACTTGAGTGTGAAAATATAAGTAGTATTCCATATGTTTTCATTCTCTTGCATCCTTAATATCTTGACTCTCCTCTCATTCTCTTTGAAGCTTTGAAACTTCAGCCTCAATCTCCTATAGGTTCGGATTGACAATTTCATTTTGTTATCTGTGTGCAGGTGGGTGATTTGATTGAGGAACCTTTCTCAATGCTTGCTCTTGATGAATTATGCTATATGGTTCAAAGAAACATTGAAGAGGCTATCATAAATGAAACTTTAATTCAAGCTCAAGTAAAGACCAAAACAAAGAGCATTCATTCTCCAAAAGGTTGCCCTGCCTCTTTGAAACAGACACAAACCAGTTGAAAAATGGTTGTGTGTGTGTGTGTGTGTGTGTAAATAAGGATGGACTTATGTGTATATTACTTGAAAACCACAAAGTTATATATATCTGGGATTTTTCTAGTTTGTGTGTATATATACAGCCTATATAATATAAAAAGAAAGATGACTCATATACTAGATCTGAGTCACATGTATGACAAAATACGGATGAAAATGTGTAAAGGCGAATTTCAGCTAAAAAAAATATCTTGTCTGAATTAAAATTGTGATTATATATAGAGTGTATGTGAGCATTATATCAGCTTAATAATTAAAATATGCGCTGATCTGTTATTATTAGTATGTTATCAGTGTGTCAGCTGGGCGTAGTATATATAATCGGGCCTTTTCAACACCCCGTTAGACCCTGTAGTGAAGGTAAATGTGGATCCATCAGTCTCAGAATGATCTGGGGATTGCCCTAATGGTAGGGTCGAACAGCCCCTTTTGAAGATTACTTTTTTTCCCCAAGTCACGCGTACAACTAAGGGAAGAGTTGGAGGAGAAATCGATGAATGGTTTGACAACTTCGTTTGTTCCTCTCTCATTGTTAGTTGACGGAAGGAATCATAACTTTTGTCATAAAAACAGGGTTTTACTTAGGTGTATAAACGAACCGAATCGAGTCGAATATGAATGCAATTTTAAGGCTCAAATTTGGCTCGAAATAAGTATATTCGAGTTCGAGCTCGATTCGAAGTTCGAATAATTTAAAATTTTGACTCGAGTTCGGGTCGAAAAATTCAAACATGCTCACGAGCTATTCGAACTATTACTCGAAAGGCTCGAAATATATTTATTTAATATAAAATTATATACATTAATGAAACTTTAAAGCTCGCGAGCCGAACAAAATAATTTGGGCTCGCGTTCGGGTCGGAAAAAAGTTTGAACATTTTCGAGTTCGGCTCGAATTCGATAATTTCGATGACGAATCGAATATTTTTCGAGCTGGCTCGAAAAGCTTTCGAACAGATACGATTCGTTTACATCCCTAGTTTTACTTGGCAACCAGACTAAATAAAGTAAACTACAGACACAAGTTTTTAGTTTTATAAGTATATATATTAATATAGGTTGATGCCGGACACACCCTTTTAAATGAGTACGTTAACTATACGATACGAGGATGCTTCAATGATAAGATAGAAATATATCTTATAATCAAAGGCGGGCAATGTTGGAAATTTTTGGACCGAGAACATTGCTTTATAAAAAAAAAACGATTTTTTAAAGAGAATTCCGCATAATTTATCATATAATACCTCGAACAGCACCATCTTCTTACACAAAAATATCACGCATGGAACCTATGCTTATCTTTCAAGTCCAAAATCCATTAAAATTTTTTTTTTGAAAGTAAATTCCATTAATTATAACATGTCTAATATTAATACATATACATATATGAATACATACATATTATAGGGGTGAGCATTCGGTATATTCGGTTACCGACCGAATCGATATACCAAAACCAAAATAACGAATTATTTTGGAGAAAACAGAACCGACCGATTATCATTGCTAAAACCGATTTAACCAAAACCGAATAAAAATCGGTTAATTTGACCGGTAACCGAATTAACCAATTTTTTTATAAAAAAAAAAATCAAAAAAAACTACAGCACCATTATACAAGACTTTGCTCATCTTTTTAGCATACTTCACAGTAAAATTATGTTTTAAAAATCAAATATTTTGACCGATTCCATGATTCAATCATCCATAATTATAGTTTTAAAAATTATGTGTAGGACAATTTGCATTTTGGGGTTTTGAATAAAGAGGCAATTAGGCCCATTTCAAAATTAAAGTGCATGGCTCAATGGCTAAAAGCTCAAAACCTAATTATTTTAAACATATTAAAAAACTAAATATTATTTAAAATTAAATCAGTTAAATTGGTTGTGTGTGTCTACCACACCCTAGGGCCTTAGTCGATATCTTTTAAAGTCGGGCTGTGCGCAAAAAAATTCGACCATCCCATATTAAAAAAAAAAAAAGTCAATAATACCTCACCACATTCAATCTCCTTATCATTCATATCACAATGCAAAAAATTCGAAGTTCATGGTTTTTTGGACAGAAAATTATTTCACTTGTGACAGAGATTTAGGTCTCAATGATATTTCCAGTGGCATACAAAATCTACTTAATTCCCAAATTTTTCAAGCACACATTGTTTTTATTAGGGTTCATCAGAAGCCTCCATTCCACCCTCTCAAAGTTGATGATTGCTTGGCCCCCCAATATTTCTTGAACAGGAAGACCCGACATGAAAATTCATCAAACCGTCCATGCCCATGATAATGATTCGGGAACTCCTACCGGTGATCAAGTTCACGGCTGTGGATTCCGACGGAGGAGCGCCGGAAAGCTTTGCAGTATGCTTGTGTGAGTTCATGTGAGGAAGAAATCAGGTGTTTGCCGAACTCCAAGCATTTTTTTCATCGGGGCTGTCTGGACCATTGGATGTATCATGACCATATGACGTGCCCGCTTTGCAGGCCCCGCTTGTTGCCACATTATCTTCAAGAAGAGTTCAATCGACGGCTGAGAGATGCTTTTGGCTATGATGCCGACGTTAGGTTTAGAATCCAAGATCATTTCATAAATATGAGATATACCACTAGATCAAATGATCTTGGACGAGTACGTGCCCAAATCCAATGTTTTAGGAAAAGATTTATTTCATTCCCGAATTAATTGTTTATTTACACACAAAAAAAGTATTACTTTATCTAATTAAAATCGTTTTTAGTAATGTAATGCATACAATTTGCCCTTTGTTAGGTTGTGATTCATAAGATACCAGAAGAACCATATTACTATCACTAATGGTAATTATAGTATAGATAATTATTTATATAAAATCGAGGATAACTTTGTGTTATGTTAGGTTTTGTCTCCATAATTTCTAATATATTCAAAAACATAAACAACATTATTATTTAACTTATCCTAAAATCTAACTTATCCTAAAAATATCATATTATATTACAGTTTAATATTTTTTCACACTTTTTAGTTACACATATAATATCAAAAATTAATTATCAGACAAAAACTACACATTTTGATCGTTCTTATCCACACAAACTTTAATTAAATAATTCTTAATAATATTTATCAATCAAATCTTATGTTATTTTTTTGATATATAATTGAAGTTTGACTTAGTTTTATATAGCAAACATGTATTTATATATCAAAATATTCCCAATAATATTTTACGAAAACATAAAAATTAACACTAAACAATGTACTCCGCGTATTCTTCTAGAAAGTTTGACTTGTTTTTTCGTGTAAGAAATTCCCAGCAAACAGAAAAAGGATCTCATAAAAATATTGTCTTTTCCCTATATAATTTACGTATTTTTTACTATTTTTTTTTATCTCATTAAAATTTAGAATAATTTTAAATATGTATTTATTGTACGGTAAATTCAGTTGGATTTACAAACTACCCTGATCTGAATGATTGCTGCATTAATTAAAAAGCACATCTAAAAAACCATTCTTTTTAGTTAATAAATTTTAATATCCTAAACCATTATCAGTGGAAATTTTAATTTGTACTTGGTGCAAATTTGCACACATTACGTGCTCGTACGGTCTTTTATCATGTAATATTATGGAGGTACTATGGTCATTTAGCATCTTGAGGCTTTGTGGTCATTTTGCTAATCGATTTATTTAATTAGTTTGATTTTTTTGTTTGAAGAAGGGTAATATTTGGGGGTATTGGGAGTCATTTAACATGTTGAGGATATTGTGGTCATTTTACTTAGTCATACCAACGGACCAAATATTGTATAATGCTCACACTTTATATATAGTTATAGATATTATATAAAAAAACTATTTTATTATTTGATTTTATAAATTTCACTTCTCTGCCATTCATTTTATTTATTTTTAAGATTTAAAATTTCTCACAAACTTTTGTATGAAACCACCCGAATGTAGATTGTCCTCACTGTTTCCTTCTAAATTATTCAAAGGCAGTTTCGTTGTCAGACAATATCGTTTCCTGCTTGGATTGAGGGGATTTAGTTGGAATTGGGGGTTCCTGCTTCCTCCCATTTGTCTTTGGGGCTACGACTGTTTTTATCTCTATTTGGCTTGCAATGTGTTGTTTATGTTATGTTAGTGTATGGCAAGCTCGAAATATAAACATATTTTTATATCTATAATCATGTTTGTGCAATTAATTAAAGATTTATATATGAATGGAGTAATAAAAAAATGCGCGTGACCTTTACGCTCCTCTTCGTTCTTGATCAACTACATAAACATCAGTCAACCAGTGAGACCGAAAACCCAGAAAAATAACATAGAAAATTCATCTAATTCTGATCCCCTGTCATAAGTTATTCATCACCGAAACACCCCGAGATTTATCCATATTTATTTATTCAAACGTAGTTATATATTTGCTATTCTCAAGTCATTTTTGATTTTTTTTTAATTACGATTCAGAATTTATATCTTCATCAATCTTGATTATTTAAAGTGAAAAACAAAACCAAATTGTAGAAGATGGTAAATTGGGTTCTGGGCCATTCTTTTCTGAATATATGTCTTGCATTTATTGGATATTTGCGTATGTGCAATTCTCAAGAAAGTGGTCAGTTCAATACTTACACTATTTCAAGCTTCACGTATGCACAAACTTCCCTCAAACCATATGAGTGGCGTTATATAAGAGGTAAATCTACTCTCTTTTTTTTCTTGTGATCCTTTATGAATTGGGAATCTTAGCATAATTTAAAATAGTGTTCTTGGTGTACTTAAATATATATGTTCTTTTTACATAGTTTTTATTCTTGATCTTCTGGGTTTAATTTGTTTACCTATATGGTTTTAGTGTTGTCAAGAATTTTTAGTTGCAATGCTTGGTGGATTGTATAGCTGTATCGCAAAGTTTGGCCTTTTCTTTCAATTTTTTGGTGGAATTTATTTCATTTGCATTCATCAGTTGAGCTATAATCTAGATAGATTATTGTTTTTTTTTTTTAATTTTGTTTTTAATTGTTCTCACCAGTTCATGTACTTCCAGAGCATTACCAATTATCAGCTTGGTGGTTCAAGTCATATTTTTTGTTGATGTTCATAATTAAAGGCTAGGATATCAAGTTCGATTTCGTTATATTATCACTGGAATGTTGGGTCACATCGATCTTCTTAAATGTTTGTTGTTCGTGAACATCTTGGATCGTCATGTACAGTGTTGGAGATTAAAAACCTTACAGTTTAAAGTTGGTATTCCAGATAATCTAAATCTTGGCCTTGCAGAACTTAGTTAAGTCCTTATGATTTTTAAGAATTTTTTGGTGTTTCTAAGCATTAATATAAGTGTATCAATAGAGTGACATTTATTCATGTGATAATTTAGAGTTTCGATTTCCTTGTGCCTCATTGCAGTTGAGTTGCCACCGTGGTTCTCTTCAATGTCTTTATCTTTGGAATCAGATGTTGACCTAGTAAGTCTCTGTACTGGCGTGTTGATTACTTAAATGCATCTATAGAATATAAAAAAATATCATTCTTCATGTCCCTTTTCTTGACACTTGGTTGTTCTTCTTAATATTTACTCAAGTTATCATGCGATAGTTTACCAGATTGTCACATTTTTAATGATGATATGTGTTTTAACCAGGATATAAGTGAAATAAAAAATGCAATCGGAAGCTCTCTGCCCATGTTATGCTTTCGTGAAGGGAGCCCTCCTCTTCCTGATGTTTATAATACGTCTCTGACCGGCCTAGGTAAATGTTTTTTCTGGTAATTTTGTCATGTATAAAAATAAGATAAACACCGTCCATCGAATTTTGTTTTCTCTATTATGGATTTTTTAGGATCTTACTCAAGGAAGTTATTTATATTGCAGTTATAGATTACATCTCAAATAATTCTTTTGTTGGGAATCGTAGCCTTCAAAATTTTGAGAAGTGCTATCCAATGCAGAAGAATATATGGTTGACACTGACAAATGAGCAGGTTTGTTTGGAAACCTTTTTTTTTGCAGAAGATGCCTAGAGTAGACAATTCCGAAACATGACTAAGTTTCTGTACAGATTTCTTCAGGAACATGGTATTTCGGGCTATTTAACGGTATTGGACCTGCGAGGACACAATCTAAAATGGTATTTCTCCAATTGGTTCTTGACAACATTATTTGTGAACGAGAGAATTTGTTCACTGATGATGTTGGGGAAGTAACAAATAGCCCTTCTATAATTTGTGGCGAGTCTAGCGGCAAATGTGTGATTTCTTAAAATCATAATTATCGAATAGCTCTTTTATCCTAAACATTTAGAAATTCCAGACGTACCGATTTTTGGCATAACTCACTTACAATACTCTCCTATCTTCTGCTGTTCATTATCTATTTAACAGATTAATCGAGGCTCGGGATACTCCTTTAGAGGCAATATCACTGTGGAAGGATGCACAGCCTCAATGATGGTTGGCCAGTTCTGCAACCAAACCATTAATTCACTTTCTTGCGAAGAAAACTATAATACAACTGGCAGTCTATTGTATGGTGGGATAGCAAAAAATGTTATTTTCTGCAGAAATCCCAATGGTGTAGTTTGTCATGAAGATGATGGATCAAAAGTCTATTCTGTGGATTTGACAGGATTTACCGAGGAGCTAATTATTACAGCATCAAATGTCACTGATAGCAGTGGTTTGATGTGTTATGCTAGACTTAACACAATGCCGCTCAAAACTGCTTTTGATTTTTCGGGTGACATTAGTAAATCCCCTGTGGTAATAAGCCGTCCAAGAGCTGGTAGTTGGTATATTATCATTCAACCCATAGATATAGCAAATAAAAGTGAGGGAATGCAGACAAAAAGCTTGAAATTGTGCTATTTATTGGGTTTGCAAGTTTTTCAATGTCCTATAAACAAGGCTGGATTAAACTGCACAATGGATAGATATGTTCTTCAGGTAGAATTTCAAGTTTCTGTTACTCTTGTGAAGTTCTTTATAATCAACATTGAGGTAGCTTGTTCACTGGATAGGATATTAATAACCGAGAGATTTAGTTCTTTAATTCTTAAAGATTTACGCCCTTAAGCTTTGTGGACAAATGAGCTTTGCTCTTTGAACTCAGATCCTCCAAGTTTACTGTTGGATCTAAACCTCTTGAGCTTATGGAACAGGGAATTTTGCCTTTTAATGTTCATAACTTATTCTCAATACATGTTATGATCATTGAAAGTAGTCTATGTAGTCTACCTTTGACATCAGTGTCATTTATCTTTTAACAACTTGAATTTTTATTGACTTGCTGAGAATCGGTTTTTCTGCAGACAGTACTTCGGAAAAATCCATCTATCCCTTTTGAATCCTATCATGTGCCATTAAATCAAAATTTGTCACCAGATTCTACTAATTTTCCTCTTGAACCTCTCTTAAGCAACTTTTCTAATGGAGAAAATACCATCAATTCTTGGACCTTTTTCCTCCTGGATATTCCATCTGCTGCTGCTGGAGGAAGTATCCACGTGCACCTTGCATCTGATGCGAAGATAAGTTACGAGATCTATGCAAGATATGGAGGGTTGCCGTCTCTGAGTGATTGGGATTACTTCTACGCAAACTCCACAACCAATAGCAATGGTTCGATGTTTTTCAAATTGTATGATTCCGATGACAATAAAATTAGTTTTTATATGTTATTTGTTCGAGGCGGAACTTGGATTTTTGGGTTGAGGCAACTAAGTTCTCCTTCTGGTTCCGCGAGTCAAACTATTATCTCCTTATCATTAGAGAGGTGTCCTCATAAGTGCTCTTCTCATGGAACATGTCAATCTGTTTTAGATACTAGTGGGCTGGCCCTTTACAGGTTCGAATATGTCATCTTCCGAAATTTATTGAGTTGAAATCAAATAGCTAAACTTTCTTTTAATTTGTTTTTCTTCTGTTTTCGTTTCTTGGCATCAGCTATTGTGCATGTGATCGGAACCATGGAGGCTTTGACTGTAGTATAGAACTTGTATCTCATCAAGGTTGGTTCATTTGCTTCTCTAAATCTAACAAAATTGCTTCTTACTTTAATTTTCGCTTCTAGTTACCTATTTCCATGTTTTGCATGTGATCAGAATACTAGCCTGCTTAGATACCAAGAACCACTCTTGCACAACGAAAGGGGGGTAGTATTTTTGGGTAGATTCAGGAGTTCGGAGGAAGGTGCAGGTGGGGCCTTGAATGGACTTCTGGAAGTGAAACTTCTAGTTTAAAAAAATCATACATTAAATTCCAATTAAAATTAGTCTGAGAGGGTGATTGCTTCCCTCACTCGCACCTGAATCCACCTCTACTTTTGGGGCTAAATCATCCTCTGGATTCATATTGTTTTAATCTTGCGCTTTTGAGTGTCCCCTTGAAATCTTGTGTAGGTCACATTCGACAATCAATTTTCCTTATAGCATCCAATGCTGCTGCTATGCTCCCAGCATATTGGTCCCTCCGAAATAAGGTATTCAGCCTTAAAAATCCGTTAAGCTTAAAAAACCAAGATATATTAGTACTCTCTGTAGCATATGAATTTATCCACATTTCAAAGTTGGTTTTCTCTAGGCATTTGCAGAATGGGTTCTTTTCATGTCAAGTGGAATCTCAAGTGCTCTGTATCATTCATGTGATGTTGGGACATGGTGCGTGCTATCTTTTCATGTCTTACAGGTATTAATTTGTGATAGGTCTTGAGTTTAATCGAGGTTTCCTCAACTATGGCTTGACCTTGATTTTTTGGTTCTTCCAGTTCTTGGACTTCTGGCTTTCTTTCATGGCTGTTGTTAGTACGTTTGTGTACTTATCCACCATTAGTGAGGTTTCGAAAAGGACAATACACACAGTCGTTGCAATTCTAACGGCTCTCATGGCTGAAACCGGTCCAACCAGGTATTTTTCCATCAGTAAACATGCATATGCTACATGTATTGTCTGGTTTGTTCGTTAAATGGAATTTGCATCGTCTCATTTGATTTTGAAGCGGGTGGTTTTTTTTTTTTTCAGATCTTCCAACATAGTTCTTGTAATAGCCATTGGCACACTTGGTCTTCTTGTTGGGTTGCTGATCGAGCTCTGCACTCGTTATCGGTCATTGTACTCCTCGATTGAGTTTCATATAAATCTTCTTCACCGGTATGTGAATAATCTTGCTGCAATGAATTTTAGTTTCCGCTGTACACCAACAAAGTATAAAATAACTATTAATCTACATCTCATGAGCTTGATTCTCGGTCCTGAGTGGTTTACTTTTGGACCTTTGTTGCGCACCAATCAACATGCATGGGTACGCCCATATGTTAATTTCGAGCTTATATACCCTGATCTTTGGGTTACACAGGAGTAGGCGCGATAAAGTATGATATCATTGCCAGGCCACCTCCATCTGCTCGATCTTTTATTAGAAGTGATCTATGACATATTATATGATTAATATCATGTAATAAATTTATCCGTTTCTGAGAATCTAAATACAGATGGGAAATTGTAAAGGGTTGGATCCATAACGTCATCAAGACGATTATAAAACGTTTTCGCTGGGGATTCGTTCTTGCTGGTTTCACTGCATTAGCAATGGCTGCAATAAGCTGGAAATTGGAGAGCACAGAAAGCTACTGGATTTGGCACAGGTATACAATACTTTCCCAACAAAAAAAACTTCTCTCTTTTTGAATATCTCAAGTTTGGTTCAAACCGTCATGCAGCCTGTGGCATATATCCATCTATACGTCTTCGTTCCTTTTCCTTTGTTCGAAAGTATCTGTTATAAACTCTGAGACTGCAAGATCGTCTGATGGGAGCTATGAATTAGCTCGACAAGATTCATCCACCAGAGTCGAGCAAAGACGAGGAAGTTAGATACAGTTTTGTGTCTCCATACTTTTTTGCATGCACCGAGCATGAATTTCATTGGCTGTAGCTACACAAGGTGGAGTTATACATCAAGAAACATGTCAAGGGTAGGTTGTATTGTACATGAGACTTAGATTTTGTTTCAATAGGGTGAAAGTTGTGAATTTTGAAAGAGATGGGAGAGAATACTATTAGATAGTTATTGTAGTAAAACATGGGTGATCACTGATCAGTGAGCTCGAGCATGCGTAATGCCCTATGAAGTGAAGAAATGTTTAACATTTTTTAATGCAAAATTTTTAAGATTTGTAAGTTTTGTCCGATGGCATTACTTTTAAGTCTTTGAAGATTCTTCATAGTTACCTCATAAACATGGTGTCATCCCCTCTTAAACAAGTCACGTTTGCTATTTATTAATTAATAATTATAATAAAGTCATCTGTGATCTTACAAAATATAGATCTTTAAAATATAAATTTTGGATTTGAGTTATGGAATATGCGAGTTTGCATTGTGTTTAAAGAAAGTGATCTTACAAGCCAAAGTTTTGGTTTTCCCAACATGGTCTAATTTCACAATGATACTAGTTGATTAATTTTAGGTATTGTTTGGTACAATAGATGAGATGTAATAAGTGATGGATGAGTAATTAAAAATTATGACTTATCTCAAGCTTGTCAACCGGTGAGTGTTTATTTCATCTCTTGCATGTATTAAAGAAATTGAACAATTTTCTTGAATGGCTCTCATTACTTGTTAGTTGTTTCATATCTACTTCAAACTCCCAAAATCTCTCCAAATACTATTAAATTTATATTACTATGAAGTTTATGAATCTAACTTTATTTTAAATTTAAAAGGCTAAATTGGAGTCACTACAATAGTAAGTATTGAGGAGATCCCTTTTATAGAACCACGATTCTATGTGATCTTGTATTTTAGGAAATTGTTTCCTTAGTAATTAGTTATTATAGGGGTGTAAACGAACCGAATCGAGCCGAATATACAGAAAATTTTAAGGTTCGAATTCGGCTCGAAATTGTTATATTCGAGCTCGAGTTCGATTCGAAGTTCGAATAGTTTCAAAAATTTGGCTCGAGTTCGGCTCGAATCAAAGTTCGAGTTCGGCTCGAAAAGGTTCGAACATGTTCGCGAGCTATTCGAATTATTGCTCGAAAATAAATACCCGAAATGTTCAAAATATATTTATTTAATATATAATTATATTATATTAATAAAATATTAAAGTTCGCGAGCGGCTCGCGAACTATCGAATAAAGTAATTTGGGCTCGAGTTCGGCTTGAAAAAAAGTTCTAACATGTTCGACTTCGGCTCTAATTCGAGAATTTCGAATTCAAATCAAATATTTATCGAGTCGGCTCGAAAAGTTCGTGAACATATTCCATTCGTTTACACCCCTAGTTATTACAATGTTTAAAGATTGTATATCATAAAATAACACATGTGGTTATATATAAATATAAATATATATATATATATATATATATATATATATATATATATATATATATTATCATCCATCACAATTGTGTGGGTTTCTATCATCTTAAATCATTCTTACCTGGTATCAGAGTAGACTTTCTATATGATTAATTATTTTGCCCACATGCTTACCATCACCGTTGTATCAATTCATGTGTTTGACTTATATAATGTCAGGGCGTGTTGAGAGTTGTTGTCCCGTATTGGGAACTTGAAAGCTATATATGTTCCTTATAAAAAATTCTGAGTTATTTCGCTCATAATCAATTGGTTATGAGTTAGAATCGTATGACGAATTTTAACAACGACAGTGAGAACAAGGAATAGAACTGTTAACAATTATATTTATTGTATTATAAGATTTAACATAGATAAAATATTTATTTCAACAAAAAAAAAAATTGGAAATCTTTGATGTTATGAGGGACCAAATCGAATTGTACAATGCTTCTTGACACGTTGGTTTCTTGTAAATGTTTCTTTTATGTATTTTATTATTTGTCGACTGAATAAAAAATTATTATATGCATATTATTATATTGCATATATGTTAACCACCAGGCAAAAATGCTTTACGTGCCAATCGATTCACCATTTTTGACTTCCTGAAACTTCTGCTCCTTCCCACGTAAGCCCTCTGCCTACGATTATTTGCGAATGTTTCCTCAATCTTGACAAGAATTTAAAAGGCGGAGCTCATTTGGTTTGATGGGATGAAAACCCTCTTCTTTTCCTCAAACCTCACGTGCAGCAGCCTCTTAACTGTTCACTATTTACCAGAATTCTCTGGTGAAACTACTTGCTTGTGGGTTGTTATCTACGATTGTGTGAAATGTATGTTTATTTGCAGTTTTGTTTTTGATGGGCTGCTTAATTTCTGTTGAAATGAGTTTTCTTTTTCTGTTAAATTTGTTTTAATTTTCGTTTAGCTTTTTTTCGTATATGGTTTTGCGTGTTACTGAATTATTGACTGCTTACGGATAAGATTAATTATCTGGTGTCGTTTCTTCCGTGTGTTGACTAGCTTGCGCACTTAAGTAAGCAGAGTTGATATACTTGATTTGAAAATTGGAATCCTTCAACAGAAAGAGGAAAAAAAAAGAATTTGGTGAATATTGAACCATCATGGCTCTGTAGTTGAGGCCACGAGATGACATGATGTATGTGGTTGCTTTAGAACTTATATTTTTTTGAAAAATTACACTGCCGTTTGAAATCCCCGTATGCCCCCTTTCCCATGGAATTCTGGTGGTCTTGTGAAGTTTGAGAATTTGGGTACGTAGGTACTGATTTCATCGGTGACAGCCAAAAGTTTTGTGAACACGGGAAAATGAATCCCAAAAAATTTATGTCCATAGGAAAATGAAAAGTTTTAGAACGTGAGGGATGACCGCCGCCCACTGGCTGCAGCGCTGGAGTTCATGTTAATGTGTTTACTGCAATTTGTGTGCAGCTTTAGTCCTTACCTTATATCATCCTAGCTGTTCATGAATAACTCGTAGCTTAGCCAAGCATGTTGCTTTTCACAGTAATGCAATTATACCGTAATTAAAGATAAAGAGAGCATGCCAGACGAAAAGGGAGCCAGCCAGAAATTCGCCTCGAGATTTGTAGTAGTTTAACTTGTTCCATAAAGTTCCCTCTTAACATACCCCCATGATCCAACTAAGTGTTGATTGAAGATCCCCATTGATGATTACTATTACTTTCCTGTCTTTTTGGGAACACTCGGGATCATAAACATAACTCCCTTTTTGTGGGATTATTCCGGTTTTATGGCTTGAATCGTGATCATTTTGATCCTTCCTGATTCCTTGATGCATTTTTTTGGATTATTTCTTGGAACTTCTTAGCTCTTTCGTGTTTATTTTCTTGTTTTGTTCTGTAATAGCAGATGCTTGTCATGTAATAATAATTATCCTTCGGATTTTATAGCTCTTGGGAACAAAAAGAGGTTGGAAAAGCATTACGAGGTTTGATCTATTAAGTAAGAAACTTACGGAAATGGGAGGTTGCTGTTCTTCTTCAAGGAAGCCTCGGTTTCACGGAACGCCAGTATATTATTATGTGAGTGATCTTATTTTTGGTCTTACCAAGCTTATTTTGAACTTTTTTTTTGCTAACGACCCTCTGGTGGCGTCTTTCTTTTTTAATATTTCTAATCTTTATGGACATTTGGTTTTTAGTAATATTTAGTTTCCTCTTGTTTAAGTATGTGAGTTAAAAAGGACTTGTTAAAAATCAAATTTGATTATAGTTATTTGAACTCCATTAGAGATATAGTATTGGATAATAGAGTAGAAAGAAATCTCAATACATTTGGTTTGCAATTTTCATATTTGGGACATTGCTCTCCAACTATCTTCCTTATGGGCAATTGATGCAGATTAGCTTTGAACACTAACGTTTTCAAAATGGACCCAAAATAAATGTAGACATTTATTACATTTAGATTTATAGTCATCCCATGATTTTAATGCCATAATTTTGAGAACATTATCTTTCTTTTGCCAGTTCTTCTAGAATCAATTCTAACATGTGAACTCCATTCCACAGTATCCAGGAGGTTCAGAAGAGCATGATTCCTTGACATCTCATGATGGTGTAGCTTCCATACGAGCTTCTGCATTGTTAATCGACTTGAACTTAAATATGTCAACTCCCGACACTTATCGATCCCCTCCCGCACCTCTCCCATACGATGTAGTTTTTGGGCGCCCAGAATCTACGGATCCAGAGTCTGGAGAAGTGACAATAAGTGCACATACTCTGGAGAAGCCTAGCTGCATGGTTCTCAAAGAAGCAAATTGCTTAAAAGAATCAGAAATTCTTCCCTTGTCTCCAAGGAAAGTAGGTCTTGAATTTTTTAAGTTGGAACCGCTTACAGTTTCAACAGATGAAGATGACACATGTCCCACTTGTCTTGAAGGTGAGTACTGTTGGATATTTTGTTCCCAGAAGTATGCTACATCTGTTCTTAACATTTTCACTGTCACGGTGGGACTAGTTATTACTTTTTCGATCGGCTACTTTAGATACCCAAGCTGAAGCTTCTTGGCTCAGGTGCTAAATATGCGGAATATTAAAAAATTAACTAACTCTTCGAAGCTTCACTTGTTGGAGACATGGGCTCTGATTTCATACTTGTCTTTCAGATTTTCAACCAACAGCCTGGCAGTGTGCTAGTGGATCACTTTCTTACACGTTCTTTCATTTTTTTGTCAATTAATGGATAAATATTTGTTCTTATTCACAGTTTTAATCTTTTCTATCCTTCACAATTTTGTCTGCAGAATATGATAAGGAAAATCCTAAAATCTTGACCAAGTGCAGCCATCACTTTCATCTTTCATGCATACTCGAGTGGAAGGAAAGAAGCAATACGTGCCCCAATTGCGATCAGGTTCGTTACATGCTGCATTACTACACGATCTCCATATGTTTTTAGGTAGTTTAACTTCCTGGAAATTTGCAATAAATGCAAAAAACTTGATTAGATTCTTGTGATCCTTACGAATGGATGTTTTAATTCTTGAACCTGCAGGAAATGATATATGAACGTCTATGAAACTTCCAAGATTCAAACTTCTTTGGCTGATTGATTTGTAGCTTGCCAATGTGTATATACCAGCAGAACCATGCCATTCTTTAATCGTTTATTGGATTCGAAGACCGTCGCAAATACATTCATTGATCCCGAATTCAATAAAATTTGTAGATTGTCCTTGTATATATATGTCGAACCACTCAAGGCATACCCGGTGCCTTATCAGACTCAGAAATTCTGCATATACAATCGAAACGGTAAGTAGTGATTTCTTGGACCTGGGGAGCCAACTGTAGTGGAAGAGTGCGCATCATATTCAGTGTTGTAAGTTGTGAAGATTTAAAGGATGTGTAGATCTATGTATGCTTCTTATTTATTTTTCAGAAGCTTCTTTGTGCTGAAACTGTGTGTTTTTTTGTACACTAATCGATTCAATTCAATGATACTGGTTGCTGGTTTTTATTCAAATTTTTGAATAGATCCCATATTGCAGACTATATATATTGAGTTGGTGATTTTACATCAAAGGTGGGTGAGTTATTTTTTTTAAATTTAAAATATGGTAATGGATCAGATAACAAAATGATTATATAGTATCTCAAGATAGAAAAAAAATTGAAATTTGTGTAGTATTTTTTTGCTTGCCGTATCATATGAAAAACAACACAACCATCATCAAAAAATAACTTAAATCCTTATTGCTTCTAAACTAATGTATTCAACAAGTGGACTAATGACATAAATTAGCTACAAAGGGTGTGCTTGAAGTTATGAATAAGGTTGAAGTTATGAATAAGGGTATGATAATTTTAGAAATTATTTTAATCCAATATTTAGTTGATTTTTTTCATAAAATTATTTCTCCATTTTCTCCCTAAGCTATGCTCCCCCTGTGTAGGCCTACCACACTTTGTGCTTGCTTGATATAAGGTTAGAATTCTAGCTCAAGATTAGAATTCTAGCTATTTCAGAGTGTAGCTATTCCAGAGTGTAGATGTAGCTCGGTTATTGATAGGGTGAATATAACTGTCATTTTTTGAAATTTCTCTTCTGAAAGAAAATCGCCTTGATAGCAAACTTAGTTGCAAGAGAAGCAATAAGGCCATGAATCGCTCCAATGTTCAAGAGACCAATGACTTAGCTACCAGCCCAAACCAAAAAAATATCATATTTATCCAATTTTATCCCAACTTTGTAGTGAAATGACAGAGAATTTCAATCTTTTTTTATAATTGCAATATTTGAAATTTCCTCAAAAGATTTCAACTTACTTGCTATCATTTAATTCAAAAAATATGAAATTCCCTCAAAAACATTTCATCCATTACTTAGTGAGGGTTTTACTGATTACAACAAACCACATTTGAAAATCATAAGAAACATCATATAATTTATCACATTTTATTTATTATCATCTCATAATCTGATTACTCTTAGATTTATCATATCTTTAACTTCAAACTGTACCAAAAAAATTCTAATTTTGTTTTCAATTTGAGTAATTAAATTGTTAAACCGATAAAAATAAGAATAAATATTAGAAAAACCTGCACTGTTAAATATTTATCTAATTGCTAGTTGTACCAAAGGGTTGAAATCAGTTACCTGGACATTGTCAGGGCTTAATTTGATATCCAAATAAATAGAAAACTAATATTGATTATGTGTAAATAGTTATATGACTATATTTTATATTTTATATTTGTAGAATTAGTTTTGATTACTTAATTCCTACCTATAGAAGATATAGGATTAAGGGAATTGAATATTTTCATTCAATGTGTGTGTCTCTATTAATAGAGAATTACAAGAGTATTAAATCTTTACAAGATATCAAAGATTACATTTGATAAGGTGGGATTATATTATCCCCTTAATACGTCGAAGTGCATGCAATGAAGAGGCCTGATGAGAATGTCGGCCAGTTGATCCAATTTGTTAACATAGGAAACAGTGAGGACACCTCTTTGCTTGTCACCGCCATAGTCAGAGTCAGAATACGCAATAAGAGTTAATGTAGTAGAGCGGCACAGTAGCAATCCATGATGAAGGGTCCTTTTGAGGTAACGAAACAGACGTTTAACCGCAACCCAGTCATTATCAGTTGGAGAGGCCATAGCTTGGGCTATACGGTTGACTGTGAAAGTGATGTTGGATCATGTCAGAGTTAAATACTGCAAACCCCCAAGAGCACACCTATATTCAGTAGGGGAGACACTTCCAGAGGGCGATGTAGATGGTTTTGCAGCAACAGAAGATTTGGCACCATCCATGTGGTGACGATGTAACAAATCCAAGGTATATTTCCTTGCAATGTGCAACCTCGATACCAAGAAAGTAAGAGAGGGGACCCAGATCCTTGACAACAAAGCTAGATTTTAGGTGAGAGATTGTAGCTGAAACAACTGATTGGCACGAGCCAGTGATAATAAGATAATCGACATAGACTAACACAAAGACATGTACTTGTCCTTTGTGAAGGATAAACAATGAGGTGTCAGAGAGAAACTGGGTGAAGCCAGAGGAGAGGAGAGCCGAGCTTAGCGCCTGATACCAAGCACGAGGTGTTTGACGAAGGCTGTGAGAGATTTTTTAAGCTGACAAACATGAGAAGGCATAGTGACATCGATAAAGCCAGGAGGCTGAACAATGTAAACAGGGTCAGAGAGTGCGCCATGTAGGAAGGCGTTGCTGAAGTCAAGTTGACACATATGTCAGATGTGCATAAGGGCGACGAAGAGAATTGTCCGGATAATAACAGGTTTAACAACATGACTAAATGTTTCAGTGTAATCCACACTGTGGCGCTGATAAAAGCCATTTGCAACAAGACGGGCCTTGAATTTATCAATTGTGCCATCATATTTTTGCTTTATTCCAAAAAACCCATTTGCAGCCAATAATGTTTGTGTTGGCAGGGGGACAGACAAGATCCCAAGTGCCATTACGAGACAAGGCAGTAAACTCCTCAGCCATGGCACAACGCCAGTGAGGATCAGAGATAGGCTGGGAGATTGAAGTAGGCTCAATGTAGTCGGAAGAGGATGTTTAGTAGATACCTGTAGAGGCCTTTGGTTTGTAGATGTTGTTCTGACTCCGGGTCCGCATACCAAGAGTTTGAGAAGGAGCCAGAGCAGGCCCAGATGTAGCTGATGATGCATTGACCCCTTCATGGGAAGGAGAGGATGCCGCAGATGAAGGTGGCTGCCGGGGAGCATGAACATGCAGTGTATTGCGATGGCATTTTGGAGACGGGACTGTTATGGGTTGTAATACTCCCAAAAAGAGTGATGTGCTCTCAGTATCAATAAGAGGTTGAAACATCTATCTTTCTGTCTTCTTTCACAAACCGAAGAAGGAAACTGGATCTTGCAATGACCTGCTAGGATCAGAAACAATTGTTAGAAGGGTGTCGGAAGATTTTTCTGGCGTGTCCCCTCCTCAAGTCAGATGATAGGAGATATAGAGAAAATCTCACAGTGAATAGTTGTTGTATGTAAGTGTATATAAGAAAATGCATACCTCAAAATCCTGAATGAGTCTGCTATTTATAGGTGTTACCTCGCGGATGTGCAGCTTGGACCAGTAAGGCCATGATCTACACGATTCCTAAAATCTCGGAACACATCGGCCGACCACCCAGACCACTCCATGAAATCTCAGGATGTGTCAGTTCAACAGGGACTTGATCAGCATACTCTTAGGTGTGAGAGGTATGAGATAGTCAAGGCTGATGAACATCCTGCCGATTGGAAAGACGGGATCTCGGAGCATTGGGTCTTCTGACCTTGAAGGTAAGACCATCCCGAAGATAACATGGTAAGGAGGTCGGGAGCCCGGTAGGTCGGCTACCTTAAGGGACCACGACTATTGGTTTGCATTCACCAGGTTGGGAGGTCATTGCATTTGCTCAGTGACTAGTTGGGTGAGCTAAAGTTACAAATAAGGTTACTCAGAACTCGGGAGATCTGGCACCCACTTAGAGTTGGATGGCCATGTTAGGTCGGGAGGTCTGGTGGTCGACCAAATATAATGAACATGCTAATCTCTTTCTCCCGCAAGGTATCAGGTTGCAATAACGATGAAGCCTCAGTATGAGATAAGCTAGGTTGAGCACCGAGAGGAGGGAGAGCGGGAGGTGGTGTGTTGAGTTGGAAAAACGGATTCCATGAACCGAACATGACGGGGGAATAAACACACGGTCAGAGGCTAAGTCGAGACATTTGTATGCACCTTGAGAGGTCGAATAGCCAACAAATAGACATGGTCGAGACGGATAGTCCAATTTTCCTTTTGTGTACGGCTTGATCCATGGGTAACAGAGGCAGCCAAAAGTACGAAGCTTCAGGTAATTGGGCGGACGACCAAAGAGAGTGGCAAATGGACTGGAATGATGAAGCTGGAATGATGAAGCACAGAGGTTTGCATGCGATTGATCAAGTAAACAGCTGTCTGTAGTGCATAAAGATATATAACATTAATTTTTTTTTGTTGAGGACTCCCCACACATCCCTACAAACTTTAAAAATATATAATATTAATAATAACAACAATGTAGGCAATAATTGGCCTAGTTATCCATTTATATTCACTTTTTTCTAACATAATATATTGATTACAATATATAATATATACTAGTAAATTTTTGTATAGGATGCATGCACATAAAATAAATTATAATATAAATATAATTTTTTATATTGTAATTTTTTTTTGAAATATAATAAATTTGGAGTATTTTTTATTTCAAGTTAATGTTTGAAATTATAACTTATTATGTTATATTTTATTTTAAAAATAGTAATATAATGGGAAATGGGTGTTTTGGGAAAAAAACATTTGGTATGGAATGAGAGGTCAAATGTAGTTATTTTAAGCCCCTCACACTTTATATATAGGTATAGATAGCAACCTATGAGCTATAGTATTTTTTTTTTGTACAATGATTTGGTAATTGTAAATTCATTTTTTAGGCTTTTGGGATGTAATAATTATTTTTTCAAATTGATTTTGTAGTTTAATACACTCTCATGTATTTTTTGATTTTATTTTGTTATCTAAATTAGCAGGGGTCTTATGATCATTTAACACATTGACATTTTTGTTAGGATGAATATAATAATCGTGAAAATTGAGAGATGGGGTAAATTTGAAGTTTTAAAAAATGGAACACAAAAGTAAAAAAAGAGAGTTTAAGGGACGGATTTTGAAAAAAAGCTTCACCAAGTTGGTTTATCTAACAGATTTGCACCATCACATTTTATAAGATTGTAAAATAGTAAATAATATTCATCACGTATTCACGTCTACACAAATATATTCATATCAACACAAATAAATCATCTATACAAAATACAAATAAATTAAGAAGTTTATGAAGTAAATATTTAAATTGAATAATTAATTGGGCACATGCGTTGTGTTGTTGTGAGCGAGGAAACGTATTTTGATATAAAAATGAAGCGTTGGGCTTAATTCTTTAACTATTTTTTAATATATATATATAAATGATTTTAGTAGTTGGATATAATGATTAAAAATAATCACTTTTTACAATTTTAAACTTACTAAATCAAATTAAATTTGTATTATTATCCATTAAAAAAACTTTACACAAATGAACTCATTTAATTTAGTTTTAGTTTTAATTATTATATTATCATAAAAACATGTTGGCTCACACGCATACGTTCCGGTGTTCTCCATTTATTCAGTAATAATGCTCTTCTAAAGTCCCTTGCTTTATACAGTTAAACAAGCAATTCTACTCTCCATTTCTCTCTCCTGAGAATTCAAGGGAGGAAGGATAATAAAGTAAAATAAAAGAAAGGGCAAGCCCAGAAATTACTGAGCAGATTAACGATGTCTTCTCCAAGCAAGAGGCGTGAGATGGATTTAATGAAACTGTAATTTCTCATGTTTTTGGCTTCACTTGTAACGAAGGGTTGCTTTTCTTTTTTTCTTTTTTTGCATATTTTATTGAAAAGTAATTATTAGCAGTTTTTTTTTTTGCTTGAAATAGGATGATGCGAGATTACAAGGTGGAGACTGTGAATGATGGGATGCAGGTGTTTTATGTGCATTTCCATGGACCTAACGACAGTAAATTCCCTTACCCTTTTCTTTATCCTTCGATATTTATGTTTCTAAACGAAGATTCTGTAGCTTTTTTGTGGTGTTTGATTGTTGGGTTTCTTTTGTTTCATTCTTAATCTAAGTTTTTTGTCTTAGCATTTTTTGAAATTTATCGTACGATCTTTGGGATATATAAATTTATTTTACCATGATTATGTCTCATGATTGCCGAAGAAAATTGAGGAAGGAACAAGAAGAGAGGACTTCTTGTGTTGTGTACTTCATAATTGGCAATATTTAAGTAATTAACTATTTAGCTTTAATTTCTTAATGCTTAATGATGGTAAAAAAGTAAAAATGTTGTTTGTAATCATCTTTGGGATAAATTATTTACCAATGATCATGTCTTAAGATTGCATGGCAAATGTACAAAAAATGAGAAAAAAGGACTTTTTGGATTGCTATGTATACTTCATACTATGGTGATAATGTGATTTGTGTGGTTGTGTGATTGGCTGAGGTTGAAGTTTTTTTCAATTGAGCGACTACCTGGCTCGTTTAAGTTGAGATGGGTCTTCTGCAAACGAATTTTTATTTTGTTTCTTGTAATAAATCGCTCTATTAACCATTTAGTCCCAATTAAATGAGGTAGGCCCTTACCTCGGCGGAGTTTGGAAAGTGAGGGTGGAGCTTCCCGATGCTTACCCATACAAATCTCCATCTATCGGATTCATTAACAAGATCTTCCACCCCAATGTGGATGAAATGTGAGTAACATATATTTAAAGTCTAGATACTCTCTCATAACCGAGGAGTAATTTTTTGTGTGTATATTGAGAGTATTTTTTGTGGATTATGAAAATTCAGGTCGGGATCGGTTTGTTTAGATGTTATCAGCCAGACTTGGAGCCCCATGTTCGGTATTTCACTAGTATAGTTTATTTTGCCTATCCAAATTTTAGGTTCTTTTAGCTGTTGGTATAAATATTGATAGATAATAACTATACTAATTGCGTACATATTCGACAGACCTAGTGAACGTGTTTGAGGTATTTCTACCGCAACTTCTCTTGTATCCTAATCCGTCGGACCCTTTGAATGGGGAGGCTGCAGCCCTGATGATGCGTGACCGAAGTGCTTATGAACAAAGAGTTAAAGGTACCAAAAGCTTCACCTTTATAAATTAGAAAACTTCTAATGCTTTCTATATGGTCTGCCAAGATCAAAAGTTATAAACATTCTTTGCTTCTTCTCCGGATACTAGTGCTTGAAGTTCGAAACTACCAAAAATGGTTGATTGTCTTTGAAACTTTCGATTCTATTTGATGTTCATTTCTCTTTATTGATCCAATACAATGCATGACAAAATGATCCCTGGATATTAGAGATGTGATTACTAACACTTGGAACGCATATTTTCATGTTTAGTTCTATTAATTTTTACAAATTTATCAGTTTGACCCTATCATTTAAGGTATCTGGTCTTCCTGATGATTTGATTCCAATGTTTTGAAATGGAAAAGGATCTATGTGACGTGGACTTGTAATTCCTTATTCAATCAAGAACTTTTATTATTTTATCTAGTGGAACTTCCATTTAGCTGTCGGTCATTTATGGTTCAGGCTGAAATTTGGAAGGACCTAAGAAGTGTATCGATGATGGTAACTGATTATATTTTGACTGCTCATCCTCTTGGATTTGCCCCTGCTCTGAAACTTTGTAAATTGTAATGGAGTAGAACATGAAGGCTTCAAATTCCCATGTCAAATTCCTTCCTTCTCGGGACACAAGTAGATCTTTGATGAAAAAGAAATACATATGGCCAAATCCAGGATTTTATAGTGGAAAATTATATATAAATTAAAATAATTTTAGTTGAGGGGTGATCTCCTCCCTCGACCCCCCCACCTGAATCCCTCTTTCTATTGAAGGTGGGAAGTTCTTATCTATCATTAGATTGTTACAAGTTCGCCCAGGCTCATTTTTTTTCTTGCCAACAACAGATAATATACCCGGACTTTTCTTGATATTAGATTCTTACATTGATAACATCGTGTGAATGTGACACGCCCATGTGCTAATTTTCCAGAATATTGTCTTAAATACGCCAAGCCAGAAGATGTAGGAGCTGTTCCAGAAGAAAAGTCGAGCGATGATGAGCTAAGTGAGGAAGAATACGACTCTAGCGACGAGGCAGTAGTGGGGAAAGTTGATCCATAGCTTTCCTAATTATATTGCTGTCCATCTGTATTTTGTATATGAAGCTCTTGGCTCTGCTCAAGATCAAAATCCTTTCAAATTGCACATAAAAAAGTTTATTTACTTGTACCATTATTCAAACATGTTTGATCTACTTATTTATTTAATCAAATGTATGGACAAATTATGATTATATTAGGCACTCCCTGTAAATGTAACGTGTTTCATTCATTGAAATTATCTGCTAGTTTAAAATGGTCAAAATGTCTGAAGATCCGTAGTTTGTTTTTGCTTTCAGGAGTTGCTTATGTGGTAGGTTTGTGCGGTTATGTCGTGGGTGCCCTTCAGGGCATCCTAACCATTTATGGTAGGTGTGCCACATCAATTACCAATTGTTATTGAGGACAACATCAAAGAAATTGTTTTGTAGGTGGAGTCTGATGTGACTGGGTTCCAAAGAACCATTTTGAGTTGAATTTTTCAATTTGTTCTCAAGTTTGGCGTCATGGCATGCCTCAGATATAAAATTTTAGATCGACTCATTTAGTTTTGAACTTAATGATTGAGCTTTAGTTAAGCAAGAAGTTAGACCTATCTCTCTAGTATGTTTAAGTTAGTTTAAAAAATTGAAAAGTTAAAAAAAGTTCAACCAGCTCTATTTCCGAACATATTGAAAATTCATACAAATTTGATGAACAATTCCACATAAGGGGAATACTATAGTAACAATAATAAAAAACATATAATATTTTATAATAAAAATTCCGACCTGCCGGATTCGAACCAGCGACCTAAGGATTTCAGCAACCAACTACAGTCCTCCGCTCTACCAACTGAGCTAAGGTCGGGTGTCTGGATATTGTTGTAGATGTTTAATATATAAATCTGGATAATCGGTTTTTGATAAATCCGAACATAACCAAGTTTATAAACAATCATTCGTTATAAATATCAACAAACATCTCTTCAAAAAAAAATAATTTAATTTAGATTTAAAAGAGAAATAACATTATTTACAAAAGTCAAGCTTCTATAACCAAAAAATCATAATAAATCATATTTTTAACCAAATTTATTGAGCTAGTGGTGGATTACCGCCCTGCATTTTTTAAAATAGATAGATTACCCCCCTTTGATTTGAAAATATGTATTTTACCCAACGTGGTTTTAAAAATATACATATTACTTCATGTGATTTGAAAATATGCAGATTACCCCCAATTGAATATAAGTAATTTACCAATATGGTTTGTGATAGGTGACAAATACTAACTCCTTTGATGTCATTTTTTTGCAAACCACAAGGGGTAAAGTGTGTATATTCAAAACCACGAGGGAGTAAAAAACATATTTTCAAATTACATTGAGTAATCTGCTTATTTTCAAAATCATAATGGGGTAAAATGTCTATTTTCAAACCATATGTGGTAATCTGCCTATTTTCAAAACCACATGGGGTAATCCGTCACTAGCTCAAATTTATTATATAATTCTTTAATTTATAAAATATGTTTTGTTTGATTTTTAATCTAAAATTCAAACCGAACCAATTTTTTCGATTTGATTGATTTTAAAAAGAGTTTTAAAAAATTCAAAACAAACCAATCCAAACTATCGATTTGCTTTGGTTTTCGGTTTGTATCGGTTGTAGCTATTTAGAATTTTAAGACTGCTCATGTAATCAGAACAAAACAGGGTTAGCGTAAAACGAGCTTTTGCAAGAAAAAGGTTGGAACGAAAATAACAGCTGCCTCACTACCGCCAATTTCTCTTATTGGCAATGACTTAGGATTATATAATGAAACATATAAAGAAAAACAACGAAAATAAATTATTATTAATGCGCTCTTTTTCTTGATTAACATTAATATTATAAATTTAATTATAATTTCTACACTATATAATTTTAATTTACGATCCATAATTGTGGCCAAAGAATTCAAAAGAGGAACAATTTTTCAATATTTTTTAAATTTATACTTAATTGGTTCAACAATGTTTATAAATAAAGAATTTGTTCTATATAATGCCAACCATTTCCCTAATTTCATAAATTTGATTTAAAAAAATTGAAAAAGTTGGATAGTAACACCCCAAAAATAATTTAGAAGCATCATAAAAAGGTTCCAACAAAATTAAAATACTAAAAGCAATTTCCTAATTATCATCATAAATATGAATTGTTCAGACATCGTTTCATTAAAAAACAAAGTAATGATATCTTTATAAGGTAAACATGCTTGCAACATTAAATACGTGAAATTCTACTTAGGAGGAACATCATAAGGAAAATCTTTATAATTTTTACTATGAGAAAGACATAAACGTTTAAAGTCTTGTTTTCTAACAATCAAACCATTAAAAATCTAATTGTAGTTTTTATGTTTTCTAGATGAGTCTCTAGTGGTTCTGTAAGGACACCCGTGCCCTTAACCCATTATTAGTGTATTAAGTCATACCATTAGTGCATATAATCATACTATCATGGGGAAACCCATGTGCAAGTGCAACACCGTATGCTATCCAGAAAATTTCTTGCATTCAATTCACATAATATTCAGATTCCCCAACCAAGATTATTCATATGACATGCATCCACATAATACACTAACACGCTCTTAGTTCATTAGCAATTCCATAGTTAATTGCATGCAACCATAATGAACAGAGAGAAGCCGTAGCCCATTTATACATTCCATATACACGTAAAATGTACTCACATAAGAGCAACCAATGAATAAGCGTGTATCTGATGTATAAAACACTCTACCCGATACCGTTACTGGTACTTCAATCCTGGAAGCACCTTCCAAGCACAGCTCGATCTCAACACTGGATCTGTGTACTTATTCAACCAGTTCTGGTACCTCGATCCTGGAAGTACCTCTATCAACAGTCCGAGCTCAACTCCAAAGCTACTACTGCACCTGTATTACCTGCCCCAACAGAGACAGTCCCCACACGGGGTGAGCATACCGATACCACCAATCCAATAAGCATAACATTGCAATTCAAATACAGAATGTAAATGCTATAATTTAAATGATACTCTCTGGATGGTAACGCCCTCATCCGGGATCCCCTGTATTGTCCCTGTTCTCAAAATAACCAAACTCATCAGATTCCCAAAGCCAGTTAATCGTCACATAGATTAACTAATACCGTTCTATTATGCCAGTTCCATAACCAACATGGTAAAATCATTATATCAAATACCATAGATTTCAAATATATCTAACCAATAATTCCCTGTTCCTATTTCATTGCTCGCTCCACAATAGCGGCATTCTAAACCCCGCGCACGCTCAACAATAGCGGCGTCATTACCGATGGTCGCTTTACGACGACAGCATTCCAATTCATTGCGCGCTCAATAGCGGCACCGTATGGTTCCCCATGTATAACCATTTGACACAAATACTATTTACCATGCATATCGCTATCCATTTATACCAAGTATCATGTACCATGCATTTCAATGTCTATTTGATGCAATTACCACACGCCATGTATTCCAATGTCCATATAATGCGGTTATGACACACCATGTGTTTCAATGTCCATTTAATGCAATTATCACATATCATGCATTTTTACAGTTGCAACATTATAATAGGCTATGCTCGTACGTCATATGTACCTTAGAATTCCGTAGTCCATGTTAAGCCTGGCTTGAGTTCCATGCCCCGTGAAACATGTGCTAAAACACATAAACAACCCACAATCAAGCATAAGCATGCAACCACGTGCCCAAGCACGTTCAAAACTCCCAAACATATCGTCTATCTATGACGATTACCAAATTATAAAAGTTCTCGGCTAAACATGTATAATACCCCAAAAATATTGTCAATCCATGACCATTAACCTTTTAAAATAACCCGGGGCGAAGCATGCAAGACACCCAAAAGAGCCAAGAACAACAAAAGAGGCACCAACAAACTGGCCATCTCGATCGATCGAAATTTCATCTCGATCGATCGAGAACCACCCTCCGATCGATCGGTCAAAATACCGATCGATCGGTCCACTGTTCCAAAGCCACAAAAACATTCTGCCATGCTCGATCGATCGAAATTATTTTCGGATCGATCGAGCAGCCCTGTATACGCGAGAGACCTCCAAGAATGAGCTCCTTTCAACACCAAATCACCTACAACTCAAACTCACTTCAAATCACAACATAAAACCAACCAAAAACCATCTAAACACTACAAAACTTAACCCCCAACACAAACAACAATGTTAGAACAAGATCTACCACTTGAACCCCAAGATACAACACCAAAACCAACCAATATACAAAAAAACTTTGCTAAGTTGGTAGCTTACCCTTTGAGCTCCAAGATTCTAGCAAGAAATCATGAAAATGGCTCTTTTCCAAAGCTTTCTCCTCCCTTCCATGATGAGGAACGAAAATGGTGGGTTTGGATGGGGTGATGGAAAGGTCAAGACATAAAGGTGATCGAATGTGGTGGATGGGATGTAAAGGAGTGTGCAAGTGGCTCCCTTGCCATGTTATGGGATTTAAATGTGTATCAAAACACAAGCATGATGTATAAAATACCCAAACATTATATTTCAAAAGTATTTTACCACAATGCACCAAAATCACCATTAAAATCATGCTTTACCAAAAAATTACGAACCAACACATTTAAACCATTATAACACCCAATTTCCCAACATGTAACGAATGCATCCCGGATCCCGATTCTCACCAAAAACTTAAATCATAGGTTTTTCACCATATTGAGAATACAATCTCAACCTTTGGATCCAACGATCCTAAATGCCCGATTTAACAAACTCGGGAGACCAAAACCACAATTAATTCCTAATTGCCACAATATAAATCCATTAAGGATTAATAACCCTCCGGGATTAAGACTAATAATCCCAGGACATCACAGGTTCCAACCCAACTTGCACACACAAATTTTAAATATGACAAGCATAATGAATATGAAAAATATCGTCATTTAAAATTGGTTTCAAATAAGCTTTTAAATGAGTAATTGCAGATGTATTATTATATGTATTATCAAAATAAATAGAAAAATATTTTATTACTTGCATAATGCCATTAGAAAATAACTTCATCCGTATGATACCAATCAATTTTTACAAAAACTAAATTCTTTTTATGTAATATCTGATTATCGTCAATTCAATGGCATATAACACAAACAAAGAACAAACCAGATTGGATTTCCCATGAGAACTAAAGTATTATTTGTTATGTGGAAATTTAATATCTTGGATTTATCAAAAAAGATTATGATTTCATTATCCGACTCAAGTGTTATTAATCGAAATCATTTTAAATATATGCTTCAGATATTGATAATATTTGATGTCATAGGATTAATCAGTTTTTTTGAGTAAAATCTCATACAAGTGTCGTGCAAGAAATATCCCAAACAAAGAATATCGAATACAGGTTACCCGAACATTGTCAATACATGTTCGGCTTATGGGTCAAACTGTAGCGGAAGACCTGGATATAACTGACAATCAACGGGTGCGAACGAACGTGCGTTGATGACACCCGGATTTATCGGACATGCCTTGAGCCAATTACGCCACGCTCAGAGGAGATCGTATTCCGAATTTGGCACGCATTAATTTCCAGATTCAACACTATACATACAAGCCCATGGTGTCATTTCAAGATATTGGAGGAGAGCATAATACATTCTCTGTTTGGTCTTTTTGTTCTAGTGTTTTATGTAAATTCATTGTCCAAATATTGTGTCATAGTCCTGTAACAAATCAACGTTCATAGTGCAAAATTTATACTGGACAATGACCGATGATTTTTCCTTCATTTTATGGGGTTTTTCACATAAAAAATTATGATATCTATAATATATTTTTTATTACACTTATTCCACATAAGATAAGAAATTTTGAGATCACATCAGTATTTTTCCTCCAACACTATGGATGATACCTCAAGCATGAGGCTAAAGTTCCCTTTAGTTACAATATTTTATGTTTTATTTAATCGCCACCAATCAGGTACCTAATTTTCTTGCATAATCAGTCCCATCACTTTTATTTTCTTTAATTCTTAACAAGGATGTTTATTTATACATTCCGAATTAACTGAAAAATAGTTGTAATACGAATTATCTTATCTAATTTGAATAATAATAGATAGATCCTTGTAAAATAACTGTATTACAAATTCATCACTCTAATTTGTGACGGATTAAAGAAAAATTACAGCTGTCTTCCCTATAATTTAACATAAAATGCATAGCAAGAAAGTAGATGTTATTTTTTAGATTATGAGAGCTAAAACAACAAATATGAAACTAGATGTGCTCTACATATTGATACATATTAATACTTACTTCAACTGTTTATGTACTTGACTATATAAATTATACCTCCACAATAATTTTAATTTAAAAATATGATTTCACTTCTACGATTATAACATGGGATATTTAAATCTACATCCCTTCGACTTTGGAAAATTACAGAGACCTCCTCTGCCGTTAGTAAAATGGCAGTCGAATTGAAAGTCAAATTAAAAAATAATATGTTGGATCGCCATTTTCAAAATTGACGTCTATAAATATTGGTCAGCCAAAAAATACCGAACTTGATAATATATAATAATTGTACTTTTCAATAAATGATTTAAAATATAAATAATATATGATTAATAATTTGAAGAACGGGATAAAAATCTAAATTTTGAAAACAAATTACCCATATACAAATTCAACTAGGGGTGAGCTTCAGAACCGAAATTTAAATTGAATAAACCGATTCGATAAAACACCGAGTGTCATTAAAAATCATGACCTAAGACATATCATTTAAAATCAACGTCTAAACATATAATTGTCATTAAAGATCATGGCCTAAAACAAGATCATTTTTCGATTGTCATTTTCGAAATTGATGTCAATAAATATTGGTCAGCTAAAAAATACCGAACTTGATAATATATAATAATCGTACTTTTCAATAAATGATTTAAAATATAAATAATATATGATTAATAATTTGAGGAACGGGATAAAAAATTTAAATTTTGATATCAAACTACCCATATACAAGTTCAACTAGGGGTGAGTTTCAGAACCGAAATTTAAATTGAATAAACCGATTCGATAAAACACCGAGTGTCATTAAAGATCATGGCATAAGACATATCATTTAAAATCAACATCTAAACATATAAGTAGTTTTAAAATATCATTAATATAAAAGCTAGTTTATAGTTTAAAAATATTTAATAAATAATTCTTTGAAATAAATAAAAAAGAAACAAAAAAAGAAATATAAAAAAATAAAAGAAATAAATAAAAATAATATGATACAATAGGGGTGTAATTGTAATATATAATATACTATAGGAGGTGTAATGTAATGTTTTGATAATTTATATTACATATAGTATAATGGGTGTATCTGTAATGTTTTGATAATTTTATATTAAATATATAAGAGTGCAAAAACGTCATTTCTCGTATTCTGTTAATTATTTTTGACGGTGTTATGTAGGGGTGGGAATCGGGACTGGTTTCGGGGAATCGGGATATTCGGGTTCGGGTAATCGGGTATCGGGATTACTAAAGGCATACCTGAATTCGAATATGTCGGGTACCCAAAATTTGGGTTTCGGGTACCCGAACCTTGAATTTTTTTTTTTAAATTTTTTTAAAGAAACGCGCTTTAGATTTAAACCTAAAAAATATTTTTTTTTATTTTTAAAAGGAAATTGGGTTCGGGTACCTGAACCCGAACAATTTTTCTCTCAAACCCCTACCCGAATCCGCCACTACCCGATCGAGGAATACCCGATTATCCCGAAAAACCCGATTATCCCGACCCGATCGGGACCCGAATTCCCGAACCCGTTTCCCACCCCTAGTGTTATGTCTGGGGAAGGTCTCTGTAATCTTTCAAAGTCGATGTGAGCTTTATGTAAACAGGTCAAAGTGGAGGAAGTCTAGATGTAATTATCCCTAAAAATATTAATGATTATGATTATGCAAATATTTTTATTTATTTGATTTAAAAATTTGAGACAATGAAATAATTTGTAAATGCAAATCAGTTAATAATAAAATTAGTGAAATGGATGAAAATATAATTACACTATATTTATTAATTAATATTATTAAATAAAAGATTCTTATTGTAAATAATTTTGTATTATCCCACGAAAAACTGCAAGATGTGCTACCGGCTATGCCGGTTATCTTACCCGAAAAAGCCGTATTTGAGACAATGAAATAATATGTAAATGCAAATCAGTTAATAATAAAATGAGTGAAATGGATGAAAATATAATTACACTATATTCATTAATTAATATTATTAAATAAAAGATTCTTATTGTAAATAATTTTGTATTATCCCACGAAAAAACTTGCAAGATGTGCTACCGGTTATGCCGGTTATCTCACCCGAAAAAGCCGTATAAATTTCGGTTTCTCAATCCTTACTCATCTCATAGGCCTTAGCTTGCAAGTTTCTTCAGAATTAATCCTGTGAGTAATCACAGACAGATGATGCTATTCAATTTTCTGTATTTTTTTTCAAATTGATCGGCTGGAGTTGATTCAATTTTCTATTTATTTTTGAATTTTTGTCTTTAATTAATTATTGTTTTTTATGATTATCTTGATTGAGATAGACACGCAGATCTGAAATTAGTCACCAGCTATTTTTCACGTATTTGAGTTGTCGTATTTTAATCTGTTTCTTTGCTTGAGTTGCTCGATTTTGTGTTTTTATGAATTTATATTTTATGGTGGCTATGAGTTCGTATTTTCATAAATATAGTCACCGTTGATAAATTGTTTGCTTCGATTTTTTTTTTAAATTAGTTTACATGATAAGGTTTGTGTTTGCTGCGAGTTTACTGAAGCATATTTATGCATCTCAACAAACGTGTTGTATCTACCAGTAAATAGGATCTATGGTGGGGTATTCGCTTATATGCTCGGGATTGTTATTTTTTAAGCCGCTTGTTTAAAACTAATATGATGCTTACTGGCATTAGAACAGGTGTTTGTAGGATCTCGGTTTCATTTGATTGATTTTCGTGAGTTATTCATGGTTCTGTTTACAGTGCAAATTTAGCAGAATCAAGTTTATGAATTTTTTTCGATGAATATGGTTCCGAAAATATATATGTAATTCTTACAATATTGGACACCAACAAAGGAAGTGAACAAGGAAGACATTTCTTTAATTCCTCGTGTTATAATGGAAGACTTGAATCTAAGTAAAGAGGAGAATAACGAAGACAATTTCAATTCCCATTTTATAAAGGAAGACTTGAATTCAATTAAAGAGGAGACTTTAAGCATTAAGTTAATTGAAGATGTTGAATTACATTATTACAGTATGAATTCAACATCTAATTGTTACCAAGGCTCTCATAGTTATAAATATTACTGCTGCGTATAGAATAGAGAAATACACTGAATCTTTAACAATGTGATAGAAGTCATATTTGGATGGTTTGGCATGCAAACGATGGTGATGGATTAGGGGCCTGTTTGTGGCTGATATTTTGACTATTATGTCTTGATATTTACCATTTTCAAGCACTAAGTATTAAAATTATTAGCGAAGTACTCCATTATAACACATTGTAAGGGAAATACATCACATTGTAAGGGAAATACATCAGCTATTTGGATTTATTCTTTCAGTTTTTTTGTGAATTTTAAGTTGATGTTGTGTTAGTAATTTGGTATCCATACATTTGTCTTTAATGGTATTAAAGAGGAATTGCATGTGTGTACCATGTAGATTGTGAGTTTTGTATTGGAGCAGGCTACATCCATACATTTTCTCTTGTACTTATGTGACAACGCAAATTTGATTGGCATAAATCTAGGAGATCAATGAAAAAAAACTTTCTTCAAAACACACCTCATGGAGAAATTAATGGTCATATGTCCACTTCGTGTATTTTGTGCATGAAGTTATTTCCTTCCCTAATATGTGCTCAAAGTCAGCTGTTGCTTAGAAGTTCTGTGTATTACCTTACACATACAGCATCGAATTGCATTTGCTTCTTGAAAATGCTTTGGCCGACTTTTTACTTTTCTCATAAGCTTATAACAGGTTTGAGATATTGCACATTCTTGGTCTTATCTTGTATATATATTGTATGTATGTTAATGACTCTGAGATTCCTACAGATGGCTGATGATAAGGAGGAAGAAACCATTCCCAAAGGAAATGAATGGGAGGTTTTAACTCTCACAGACTCTGAGTATGCTGCTGCTCCTGGTCCCAAACAAAGCCCTCTGGATGATAGTCAAAGCAATTTGGTTGGGAACATCGCTGCTGAAACTTCAAATGCGATGTTTATGTCTGGGCATTTTGTATTTCAACGTAGTCAGAATGAGAACTTGCAAGAAAAATCTGAACACAAGGACGAATACAGTGGAAAGGGGGGCGTCGATGATGTTACTGAACTGGTGCATCAAGATGGTAAACCGGATTCAAAGCATGAAGAACATTTGATTGACGAGGGACTGATTCCTGATGAATTTCCTAGAACTCCAAATTTTGATGAAAAGGGCGATGAGATGTTCTTCAACTTTGCAGATGAAGCTTCCTCCAATTTGTTAGGAGAAAAGCAGAGCGGGCGAAGCACTGTGAAGTTTGATTTGCATGACAGCAAAGCAACTTCACTCAGGAATGAGGAATGCTCAGGAATTACTGAACCATCTGAGTCTCTGGGCGATGCGGAGAATGCAAGCCTATCAAATGTGCAGCAGCATGGCAAAGAAGTTGAGTATAATAATGAACCGCCCAATCTTCCGTGTGAAGCTTGGTGGAAAAGGCACGCTGCTTCTTTATGCGACTGTGCAAAAAACGCAACTCCATTTTGGTCTATTTTTGTAGCTGCAGCTGTTATGGGACTTGTGATTCTTGGTCATAGGTGGCAGCCGGATAGGCAACAAGCTTTGCAACCGAAGCCACAGTTGGCTATTGATGATGAGGTACTTAACTGTTGTCAATTATTTTCATGTGCTGGTCCTTACATGTTTTAGTTAGCATTTTATGAACAATGTTTATATCGTCGGTATTACTTGAAAATTTTAGGATTCAATATGACTTATCTTTCCTGCTTTGCTATTATTTCCTCTCTAAAAGTATGATTATTAGTTCTGCAGATTATTATTCTTTTCCAAAAAGGAAGATGAGATATGGTGTTCCAGATCCATTGACTCGAAACCACTGTGTGCCTACCACCAGATTATCTTATCCCGTCTAGTTTATTATTTTTCTTGTATACAGGGCACAGGCTGGATACTTGGTCCAGTTTCTCGACTTAAATCTGTTACTTTGGGTGGCCAGCCTGGTTCAAACATCAGAGTAAGTATCTCGATAAAACTTAAATGCTCAAGAGTTTCCTTCTATTTTGGACACTTGGCTAAAGAATCGTCTGAATTTGCAGTTCATCTCTCGGTAGAATTGGGATTCGCAGATGGTTCATCTCTCCAAGGATAACCCACATGCTAATACCACGTAAGGTTTGTCATATTGGTAGCACTGGAAGGTGAAGAAGTAAATGTTTTATCGTAATGTAAATATGACTTGTGAACACGAGATCTTGAGACGAATTCTTATGTGTTTTACGAATAATTTTTGGCTATCACATTGAGTAATACCCCAAGAGTTTGATCAATAACCTAGATTTATCAATATTTTTTTTTTATGTGGGCTTCAATCCATTGATAAATTTGTGTCATGCCGTTGATTCACTCGTGGGAAGAAGTATTCGGCGTGGAGAGACTGCCGTGATGTTTTTTATTCTCAAATTATTCTGTTTATATATTTATAGTTGGATAATGGGTGTTTATTGAAATATTTTTAAATTATTGTCAACACATTAATTCCATGTATCAATATCTATGAAATAAAATACAGAACTGTCTTTTATTCCTATGACGTCAACAATCTATTTTTGTAAATTATAAAATATTATTTGTTTATTATTGATATATGATAAATCTAGAAAAAATTCCTTTAAAGTAGATTCAATTTAGTTAACTAGTTTAAAAACATGCATTGTCTAGTTGATCCTACTAATTTTTCTTTTTGTTATAATATACTTAAAATACAAATTGGTGTGACTGAGATTTGTAAAACTGATAGTTTTTTTCTTATGAAATCATGGATAAACACTTTCAATTTTCATAGGAACGGTACATCTTATAAATGATCAAGAATATTATTTCTTATTAATTGTTCCACAACTCTATACCTCTCTATGGAAGTGATATGCGTCAGGGATCATACTAGTTGTGTCTTTTTTTTTCTTGATCGCATTTTAAATTCAATTTGTTTGTATTACCTTCGACTTTTTTCGATCAACCAGCTTTGAAGCTAGTAAGACCGTTTTTTCGATGCTATCCAACTCAAAGGCGAATACAGGAATTGAATACAAACTAAACATAAAAAGATAAACATATACCAAAAAAAATATATTAAATAATAATATTACAAATTGTATAATCACAAAAGTAAGAAATGAAAGATCTACTGCGGTTCTTTATAGCATAAAATTCATCAATGATCGAATCAAAATCAATGTTTTTAGTCAACTCGTGTTTAATATAGACTATCATTGAGTTTGGCAGGTATTTTCCTTCCATTTTGTCACAAAGAACACTTTTTAGATGCTTCATCACTGAAAATGCTCGTTCTGTTGTTGCAGTAGACACGGGAAGAGTGAAAATAAGACGAATCAATTTGTCGATCAAATTGTAATCTAGTGTCTTATTTGTCTCGGCTAATCTTCGACATAGTTCAAAAATAGTTGATAAATTCTAAACATTCTCATGTCAAAATATATCAACCCTATAATGCTCTAATTCACATCTCAAATAATGCATCTCTATGGAAGTGATATGCGTCAGGGATCATACTAGTTGTGTCTTTTTTTTTTCTCGATCGCATTTTTAATTCAATTTGTTTGTATTACCTTCGTCCTTTTTCGATCAACCAGCTTTGAAGCTAGTAAGACTGTTTTTTCGATGCTATCTAAATCAAGGGCGAATCCAGGAATTAAATACAAACTAAACATAAAAAGATAAACATATACCAAGAAAAATATATTAAATAATAATATTACAAATTGTATAATCACAAAAGTAAGAAATGAAAGATCTACTGCGGTTCTTTATAGCATAAAATTCATCATTGATCGAATCAAAATCAATGTTTTTAGTCAACTCGTGTTTAATATAGACTATCATTGAGTTTGGCAGGTATTTTCCTTCCATTTTGTCACAAAGAACACTTTTAGATGCTTCATCATTGAAAATGCTCGTTATGTTGTAGTAGACACGGAAAGAGTTAAAACAAGACGAATCAATCTGTCGATCAAATTGTAATCTAGTGTCTTATTTGTTTAGGCTAATCTTCGACATAGTTCATAAATAATTGATAAATTCTGAAAATTCTCATGTCAAAGTATATCAACCCTATAATGCTCTAATTGACATATCAAATAATGCATCTCCTGATCACTGAAATCAACTGGAAAAAACTCAGCAAGTGTGTATATATGTTCAATTTGAAACAATTTAAACTTGTCTTTAGATTCTATAACAGAGTTAAGCATAAGAAGTTCTACTTCTGTGCTACATTTGTTGTTCTAGTGCTACACTAAATTGCTACATTTGTTTCCATTTTACTGTTTTTCTAGTTTTTCTAGTGCAAAATTCTAATTTTTCTAGTATACATAAAATTAGTGAAACAATTCAAAATCTTAACGTTTTAAATCTCATTTTAATTTTTAATTTGTAAATAAAATTAGTGAAACAGTTCTAATTTTTGCTAGTATAAATAAATTAGTGCTACATTAAATCTAATTTTTTTAACTCATGAAGACACATATTTATACATTTACTTTAATCATAACCAAAAAAATACTATGTGCTACAAGAAAATAAAGATTCAAGATTTACAATGCTACTATAGAAATAATTCAAAATTTTCAAACATCAAATTAAAAAAACTTTTTTATCACACCAACAATTTTAAATCTCCATAAAACATAAATGAAAAATTTCAAAAGCAAAAAAATTAAAAAGTACAAGCAACACACAGTACCTGGAATATTGATGAACTTTGAATAAGGGGCGGCTATTCACGTTTTTTTCCTAGGTAAAATCACCTAGAAATCTGAAATTTGAAATTATGTATGTTAATATTTATTGGGCTCTATGTTATTGGGCTAAGAAAAATTGGTCTGGCTTAACACAAATCTAAACATAGTATAAATATGCTTTTTTTTTTTTTTTTGGGAATTGCAAGGAAACGGCCTTCTGTGAAACATAATTCACTTAAGTTTTGGGAAAAAATAATAGTGCAGAAAAATCCAAATTTGAAAAACCTTCATTCAAATAGGCTCAATTCCAAATTTTCAAATCAATTGGGTGTCTTATTTTGACTATTTTACCCCTCAATGGTTTGATAAGTTGCATTCTACTCCCTAAGCTTTTATTTTATTTATAAAGAAGCCCCTATATAATGTTTAATTAACTTTTATATCCTTATGCTTATAAAAAAAGTTGCATTTAACCTTTTCTTTTTACTAGTCCCCATTATTTGCGATCATTGTCACAAAATGGTATCAGAACCTAGATTTATTCTGGAAATACTATAGTAATATCTTCAATATTAATGTGTAACCTATACGGATGAGACGATTCAAGAAAAATTATGGATCTGAACGAATGTTCGTGGTGCAACTCATACATGTGGTATTTCCAGAAATTGGAAGAACTAAATCAAAGATATCTGGCCGAAGCTAAACACTTCAACCATAAATGGAATATTCTACTGGAATTGGTGCTAGCCCTGCTAGCATATACCAGTATCAAGAACAGAAGAAGGTAGCGAGGAACCTTTACATGATGAACCTCAAGCTACAATTCAAGATAACTGAAGCCTAGGAGAAAGATCATCCAGAGCATAACCACATACTTTCAGATCCCAACCGTTTATCCGGATCTGGTCCAGAAGAATAGGATGGGTGAACCAATCTTCGTGGAAATAGAGCTGGATACTTTTAAGATATCCCAAGATCTTAGAGAGTCTAGAAGACAGTAGTGATACCCGGGGATTAATGGTGTTAATCCTGGTGTGGTGATAATCCTTAATGGGTTTTATTGTGCAATTATTAATTAATTGCGGTTTCGAGACTCTCGGGGATTTTAAATCCGACTTTTGGAGTCGTTGGAGTCCAAGGGATGTGATTGTATTCTCATCGTGATGATAACCTTGGAATTTGGTCTTTGGTAGGATTTGGGGTCCGGAGTACTTTGTACTGGGGCTGGTAAGGGGAATTGAGGTTAGAGAGATGATTTTTGAAAACAGATGATTTTTAATGAATCATGGTGTATTTGTGAAGGGATTGGTATTTTCGAGTTTTGGTGCTATATATACCAGGTGGACTCAGTATTCCGTCATTTTAGCACAAAACCCCTCTCTCTTCGTTCAAACCCTCCCCCACCATTTCCTCTCTTTTGATCTTGGAAGCAAAATCGATGGTAGCTTGGCTCAGAGGCCGATTTCTCGAAGATGATCAGGTATTAGTCTCCCCCTCGTCATTGTCTTCGATTTGGTAGTAGTATGGTAGCTTTGGGTTGAGGTTTTGGTTGGTTATGGGTTTTGGGGATTTTTGGTTAAAATCCTATGTTGAGTTTTTAAAGTTTTTTTATTGGTTTTAAATGGTGTATTTGAGGTGTTGAAGGTGTGTGGGGTGTTGGTTTTGAGTTTGGGTGTGAAAAACACCATGGAAGCTCGAATTTTTTGGAAAATCGCAGGTGTCGATCGATGGCCGAGGTGGGGCGATCGATCGCGACGTGCAGCTGTATTTTTGAAGGCGATGAACAGTGCTGGCGATCGATCGCGAGAGGGTTGGCGATCGATCGCAAGAATGCACTGGTTTGGCCACTGGACTGTGGCGATCGATCGCGATAAAGGTGGCGATCGATCGCCACCCGAAGGATTTTGTTTTTTTTTGAAAGTTTTGGAAAATGTCGGGATTTTGGAACCGAGGTTTAAAGGGGCCGTTTCCGGGGCAATGTCGACATTCCAATAGGAATGCTATACCTTTAAAATGGATTGGTTGGAGCTAAAGTTTAATAAAACGGAATTCTCGGTTGAGTTTTTGACTATCTTTTAAACTGTTAAAATGGAATATTTTGGGTATTATGCATGCCTAGCCGGGGCTTTTATTTTGGTAATCGTCATGGATTGACGATGGGTTTTGAGGTTGCAAACGTGCGTGGGCACGTGATTGCATGCGTATACTTGATTGTGAGTTGTTTATGTGTTTTAGCACATATTTCTCGAAGCATGGAACTCAAGCAAGGTTTGGCTTGGACTACGGAGACTTCAGGTACGTGTAACGTACGAGCATGACCTTAATTATATTATTGCTATTGTTGTGCATGAGATAGATGATTTGTAAGGGTTGGTAGTCGATGCTTAATATATGATGTCTTGCAATAATTGGTTAATGGAAACGGGACTGGTTTTGTTATGTTGATTTGTCTTATGTAATGTATGGTGCCGCTTTGGAGCGAGCAATTGTTGTGATGTGGTCGCTATGGAGCGAACACCGGTAAGTGATGCCGCTACTTTTGAGTGAGCAAGGAAATGTGGCTTTTGACTAGATATCTAGGATATCTGTATTTATTTCCCTATTAATGTTGAATTGGATAAGAGATATAGTTAATCAGTGTAATGAATAACTGGATATTTGGAATTTGATGATTTTGGTTGTTTTGAGAACAGGGACAATACAGTGGGATCCCGGATGAGGATGATGCCATCCAGGGAGTATCATTTAAATTCTTAGCAATTACGTTGTTGTAATTTACGAATTATATAATTGTGATTATTGGTTTGGTGGTATTGGTATGCTCACCCCGTGTGGGGGCTGTCTCTGTTGGGGCAGGTGAAACAGGTACAATGGTAGCTCTGGAGCTGTTATCGAGCTATGGATTGGAGGTGATTCCAGGATCGAGGCACCGGAGCTCATGTGAAGCTGGATATTTTGTATGCCCTTGTTACACATTACGTACACATAGGTTTATTTGATGCTCGTGTGTGAGCAATAATTATGTGTATATGGGTTGTATAAAAAGGCATGGGCCTTTCTCCTTTCATTCATATGTGTGAGCAATTAACTAGGGAATTGCTAGATGAATTGAGATTGTGATTAGTGTTTTACATAGGTGCATGATGTGTTGAATGGTCTTAATCTAGGGAATCGGTTATTACATGGAATGGAATAAATGAAGCAAGAAATTTTATAGGTGGTATTATGTGCCACGTTTACATGTAGTTTCCCTTTACACGTGATTGAATGCACCAAATGTATGACTTAATGCACTAATTGTGGGTTAAGGGCACGGGGGTCCTCACATTAGTGGTATCAGAGCAGTGGTTGTTCTTTGGGGCTGTTAAGGGCCTAGGGAACTTGTTGATAGGAATTGGTAGCACATATTTATACATGATGGTAGTGTTGTGTGACACGACTAATTGCTTATGTGCTTTTACGATATGGAAAGTGGTATTACTGATCATTGTGGTTGTAGGAATCGTGTAGAATACGATGGATGGCATTACTGGTAATGTCTGGCACTCCATGTATTATGTGCTAAGGGATCTGATTTTGTAGGAAAATCAGGAAATGTGAAATGTGATATGCTGTCTCAGGACAGGGATGGTTGACAACAGACAGTGAGATATTGTGGTATGATTTCAATTGTTATTGAATATACGATGTGTTGCTTTTATCGTCCTACTACGGGTATATCATCAGCGATGGATCATAATATTTGTCGCTGTCATGTCGAAGCGATGTACATGCCGCTGTCATTGTCGAAGCGAGGGTTATTATTGCGCCGCCGATATGAAGTAGTAGAATTTGTGAACTGTTGTATTAACCTGGATGCAGGTATATAGGGCTAGTGGAAAGTTCCGATGGTTGTTATATACGAGCGAGGGAGGTACTTGCCGCTGCCATATGAAGCGATGGTAATATGATATTTGATGCTGTCATGTCGAAGCGATGTACATGCCGCTGTCATTGTCGAAGCGAGGGATATCATATGATGCCGCTATATGTCGAAGCGAGGGGTCCTAAAATTCTGCTTTATAACAAGACCGGAACAGCCACGTTATCGATATTTGAGCGACGCGATCGGGAACAAAGTGATGCATGTAATGTGAGCCACCTCTTGGGTCCGAAAGGAACAAAGTGCTACATGCATGTGAGTACCTCTTGAGTCCTTGATCTGTTCCGCTGATTCAGTTGGCGGTGGTTCATGCCGCCAGGTATATTGATAGCGATGCCTCATTCCGCTATATTGGTTGGCGATGGTTCATGCCGCCAGGTATATTGATAGCGATGTCTCATTCCGCTATATTGATTGGCGATGGTTCATGCCGCCGGGTACATGTGTAGTGATGCCTTTTTCCGCTATGTCATTGGCGATGGTTCATGCCGCCAGGTGTATCGAGCGATGGTTCATGCCGCTGTATTATTAGCGATGGTTTATGCCGCCAGGTATATCGAGCGATGGTTCATGCCGCTGTATGATTGGCGATGATTATCCCGCCAGGTGCGTGTATAGCGATGTCTTTTCCGCTATGTTATTAGCGATGGTTCATGCCGCCGGACATGTGTTTAGCAATGGTACATTCCACTGATTCCATGGCGATGGTTCTTGCCGTCGATTATATATATAGCGACGTCTCATTCCGCTATTCTGTTGATGATGATTCGTACCCAGATGTGCATAGCAAGGCTCATGCTGCTGACTCTGTGACGAGGGATCATGCCGTCAATGTTGTAGCGATGGATTATGCCGCTAGGTACACAGCACGGGATTATGCCGCCTACGAGCGATGTGTGTTACTTGTGTACCGCTGGTAGATGAGGAATACAGGTATACCGCTATCTTGATAGCGATGAGGTATGTTATGTTACTGCTTTTGTTATCATTATTGTGAATGCTATGTGTTGTTTTATACCGTCATGTGTTTGACGATGAGATTATGAGTGTCGTGTATCAACATGTACCGTCATATGTTTGACGTCATTATTTGGGATGTCTATGTGGATGCGTGGCGTCGTTTTGGTGAATAATACATTCATGTTTATGTATTTGGTTGTATGGTTTGATTGCCGATGATGAGCACATGGTAGAGTCTGGGTCATTAGTTGACGAGACCTTTTTGCCAAGCAGGTTTGCTCGATAGAGCATTGGATGCATTGTACCGGTGAGAGTACCGCATCATGTTATAGAGGTAAGCATTTGTCGAGCAGTGATACCCTTGGGTATGCTCGCTGGGATGGCTAAGGCCAAGTGATTGGGTGGTAAGAGTGGTCATTGAGGAAACTACTCGCTTGTTGTTGTGATGTGTGGTAGGCGTGGTCACACCCACCCTGAGGGTGTGGGATAAGTCCTAATGGGTTAGGATCACTTCGTAGTTGAGCAAGGACACTGGATGTCCATTATGCTTGGTGTTTTAGAGATATGTTGGGTGATGACCCACAACTCTAATGGTTTGTAAGTATACCGGGATGGGACGTGTGTCACGTTGATAGATTGGTATAAGCCTATGGGGCCAGTGAATCGCTAGCCAGGTATTGTTGCAGTACTTTAGCGTGCTTGTGATAGCCATTGTACTGCTCGTTGAATTCGAGTTTGGTGAATCGTATGGTGATACGATGAGGGTTATGGTAGACTTTTGTAGTCTTCTTGTGGCAGGATGATTGAAGCAGAGAATACCTCACGGGGACGTTTATACGCCCATTGTTTTGAGGGACTTGTACTGGGACAGCTCAATTTTGTTGGTAGTACCAACACGAATGTCAACAAGTCGTTGTTAGCTCTAGTTGAGCATCCTTGCATATGGAATGCAACGGGAGTCACAATCGAATTGTGGGATAGTTAGTGGGGTAACACTACTATTGATTTTATCTCTTGGAGAGATTTGGATCGTACTGTCTTGGAGACAGCTTGCATCGGTCGTGGATTGATTGTAAATCAGCCATGGTAAGCATTACTGGTGTTGGACCGAGTAATGAATTTCTTACCTCGGTGAGACGTTTGAGGAGACGTCACCGGGAGATGCTGGATTGTGGAGTACTATGGCATTAGTACAGAGCATCGTTGGGATGTGTATACATGGCGTATACGGGTTTTGATCAGGTAATGGTGGCATTGATGCACTACTCTAACCAGTTGTGTATTTCTGGGTTCCGGGATATATTTTGGTATAAATATATCCAGGTCTTCCGAACGGTGGTTCGAGGTAGTAGGGTCATGGATTCATGACACTTTCCTTGTGAGGAATGCGATATTGATATACCTACCGGTTGAATCCCTTGGGAGATTCGTTGATTTGGTTTGTGTGGTGTTGGTGTTGAAATCACACCCTTTAGTTTTGGTTTGTCAATCATTATTCCCCGCGAGGTGTGAATAGCTTGGGATTGACAGTTGGTTATGGGACTCTGGGTATGTTTGGAGATACCTGAGTCTATTGCATTAAGTATGCATGTTGTGTTGGTACTTGGGCATGTATGTGTATACGAATGCCCGTGTTTTGGTACTCGTCGAGCATCGTATTTATATGCTTTGATGAATGGATCTCCGGTGAGATTGTGGCACCTTGAGACTGGTAATCTCGATGGCACGATGTATTCTGAGGAATAATCGTGAGGTCCTGTTGACTTCCCCTGAGAAGGGATTGTCGTGTTTTGGGACCATGATAATTCTTGCTGGTTAATTCGATAGCCTCCCTGTTTTAGGATTGTTGAATCCCAGGATAAACGAGGGATGGCCAGGATTCGGATTTGTTTAGTGTCGTGGTTGACACGTATGGCGGGAATGCAATTGATTGTTCTTGCATGTCCTTTTGAGAATTTGAGACCTTGTGGAGTCTCGATGGTGTGTTCGGATGAAGATGTGGTTTCTTGGAACACACGTATGAAGACATCTTTGTAGATGTGTTTCGTGTTGATCGGGGCCGTGTTGTGGCCCAATCGGTGTTGCGATGTTGTGCAACTACTCCTTTGATGGAGACGGACTAGAGAGCGGAAACCAGAGCATGGTTTAAGTACATCGTAGTGTACTAGTGGTTTCCTTAGTAACGATGTATGATTAACATCGTAGGGCAGATCATAAGGATATCATCGATACGATATCTATTTTGGAATCGCGTATTATTCGTTTGATCTGCAGTTACGTTTGGTTGACTGCCTTAGAGATGATTAGCATTGGGGAATGCTGATGCTTTTCGTGGATTTGTGTCGGTTGGAGAGGTTACTCCATTCCAGGTTTGGTGCGAGGTCGGTATCCTCGCGGTTGGTGTGTCGTTCATGTTATGTTCATGATTCAACATCGTGGATCCGTTTGGATTTCGTATTTTCAGCGTTACGTGGAGTACGCCGGGCAAATTTCGGGGACAAAATTTTGTTAGTGGGGGGATAATTGTGATACCCGGGGATTAATGGTGTTAATCCCGGTGTGGTGATAATCCTTAATGGGTTTTATTGTGCAATTACTGATTAATTGCGGTTTCGAGACTCTCGGGGATTTTAAATCCGACTTTTGGAGTCGTTGGAATCCAAGGGATGAGATTGTATTCTCATCGTGATGATAACCTTGGAATTTGATCTTTGGTAGGATTTGGGGTCCGAAGTACTTTGTACTGGGGCTGGTAAGGGGAATTGAGGTTAGAGATATGATTTTTGACAGATGATTTTTAATGAATCATGGTGTATTTGTGAAGGGATTAGTATTTTCCAGTTTTGGTGTTATATATACCAGGTGGACTCGGTATTCCGTCATTTTAGCACGGAACCCCTCTCTCTCTTCCCTCTCTCTTCGTTCAAACCCTACCCCACCATTTCCCCTCTTTTGCTCTTGGAAGCAAAATCGATGGTAGCTTGGCTCGGAGGCCGATTTCTCGAAGATGATCAGGTGTTAGTCTCCCCCTCGTCATTGTCTTCGATTTGGTAGTAGTATGGTAGCTTTTGGTTGAGGTTTTGGTTGGTTATGGGTTTTGGGGATTTTTTGTTAAAATCCTATGTTGAGTTTTTAAAGTTTTTTTATTGGTTTTAAATGGTGTATTTGAGGTGTTGAAGGTGTGTGGGGTGTTGGTTTTGAGTTTGGGTGTGAAAAACACCATGGAAGCTCGAATTTTTCAGAAAATCGCAGGTGGCGATCGATCGCCGAGGTGGGGCGATCGATCGCGACGTGCAGCTATATTTTTGAAGGCGATGAACAGTGCTGGCGATCGATCGCGAGGTCTCGGCGATCGATCGCGAGGTCTCGGCGATCGATCGCGAGGATTGGCGATCGATCGCGAGAATGCATTGGTTTGGCCACTGGATTGTGGCGTTCGATCGCGATAAAGGTGGCGATCGATCGCCACCCGAAGGATTTTGTTTTATTTGAAATTTTTGGAAAATGTCGGGATTTTGGAACCGAGGTTTAAAGGGGCCGTTTCCGGGGCAATGTCTACATTCCAATAGGAATGTTATACCTTTAAAATGGATTGGTTGGAGCCAAAGTTTAATAAAACGGAATTCTCGGATGGGTTTTTGACTATCTTTTAAACTGTTAAAATGGAATATTTTGGGTATTATGCATGCCTAGCCGGGGGCTTTTATTTTGGTAATCATGGATTGACGATGGGTTTTGAGGTTGCAAACGTGCGTGGGCACGTGATTGCATGCGTATACTTGATTGTGAGTTGTTTATGTGTTTTAGCACATATTTCTCGAAGCATGGAACTCAAGCAAGGTTTGGCTTGGACTACGGAGACTTAATGTACGTGTAACGTACGAGCATGACCTTAATTATATTATTGCTATTGCTGTGCATGAGATAGATGATTTGTAAGGGTTGGTAGTCGATGCTTAATATATGATGTCTTGCAATAATTGGTTAATGGAAACGGGACTGGTTGTGTTATGTTGATTTGTCTTATGTAATGTATGGTGCCGCTTTGGAGCGAGCAATTGTCGTGATGTGGTCGCTATCGAGCGAACATCGGTAAGTGATGCCGCTACTTTTGAGTGAGCAAGGAAATGTGGCTTTTGACTAGATATCTAGGATATCTGTATTTATTTCCCTATTAATGTTGAATTGGATAAGAGATATAGTTAATCAGTGTAATGAATAACTGGATATTTGGAATTTGATGATTTTGGTTGTTTTGAGAACAGGGACAATACAGTGGGATCCCGGATGAGGATGATGCCATCCAGGGAGTATCATTTAAATTCTTAGAAATTACGTTGTTGTAATTTACGAATTATATAATTGTGATTATTGGTTTGATGGTATTGGTATGCTCACCCCGTGTGGGGGCTGTCTCTGTTGGGGCAGGTGAAATAGGTACAATGGTAGCTCTGGAGCTATTATCGAGCTATGGATTGGAGGTGATTCCAGGATCGAGGCACCGGAGCTCATGTGGAGCTGGATATTTTGTATGCCCTTTTTACACATTACGTACACATAGGTTTATTTGATGCTCGTGTGTGAGCAATAATTATGTGTATATGGGTTGTATAAAAAGGCATGTGCCTTTCTCCTTTCATTCATATGTGTGAGCAATTAACTAGGGAATTGCTAGATGAATTGAGATTGTGATTAGTGTGCTACATAGGTGCATGATGTGTTGAATGGTCTTAATCTAGGGAATCGGTTATTACATGGAATGGAATAAATGAAGCAAGAAATTTTATAGGTGGTATTGTGTGCCACGTTTACATGTAGTTTCCCTTTACACGTGATTGAATGCACCAAATGTATGACTTAATGCACTAATTGTGGGTTAAGGGCACGGGGGTCCTTACAACAGTGCAGCGTTATGGCTACTTGCAATACCTTGTCCCTGAACAGGTCAATCAGATTCAAAGTCAGATGGAGATCATGATTAAACATCAGGAGGAAATTATTGAAAATCTTCGAGATGTTCAAGAAGTTTGCAGGCAACTACCAAAGCTTGCAATTCCAAACGACGAGGATGAACTGGTATTAAACACAGATGCCAATGATCATTGGTGGGCTGCAGTACTTATGAAGGCCACATCAGATGGAGAAGTGCCATGCAGATATTGCAGCGGTCTATTCGACAGCAGCGAAGTTATCAGATGACACATCAACAAGAAGAAGTTCTTTACAGTTCGAAAGTCTTTTAAAAAATGGCCATTATTTTTACTCGCAAAGAAATTTATCTTGAAAATAGATAATAACAAGTCCTTTCTGAAAAATAAAATTGAATCAAAACCAGAAAAGACTAGACTTTTAAGATGGCAGGATGAATGCCAATATTATGATTATGATATTATCATTGTAAAATCTGATAAAAATGTTCTTACAGATTTCTTAACACGAGATAGACGGACACATTGCTAGTGATACTCTCAAACGAGTTAGGCATCTCAGGGTAAACCTGGAGATCCTGGAACGAGATTTTGGGACTCTTTCTCTCAATGCTGAAGTCACAGGACGACTACAACAGGCATATCAAACTTAGTTTTCGGTCATATACGAGGATGCCTTCAGGCCCAAGAACACTGGTTCGAAGTCTTGAGGAGGCCTATCCTCCACGCCGCATCTCCAGCGGTGCAAAAATGGGTGTTTAGATAACGGGGCTCATCTAACCCAGATACAAGGGATTCACTTACCCCCGTCACAAGTGCTGCAGATAATGCAATCCTTGAGGATGTACAAGATGCAGCGAATGATGATGGTGGGATGTCATCACAATCTGAACCTTCAAGTCAACCCAACACCTCTGGGGTAAAAGAGGGAGAGTTGAACCTTAGGCCACAGACATGCTCTTCTAGGGTTCAAATTAATGAGGATTTAGTTTCTTCTGCTATGCAGGATTACCAACGTACTTGGAAGAAACTGATTACCAGACAGGGTATCAACCCAAACAAAACAATTGTTGATATCTTTGAAAAATATCCTAAGGTTTGGAGCTCTGGCTTCGATTTATACTGTTGCACCAGCATTCTCTGAAATCTCCAAATTATCAAAGTGGATTAGAGAAGCTGTTCACGAGACATGGACCAATAATCCAAACTTGGCTTGAGGAGATATTTTGGAGTTGTATTTTTTCTGTGCTGCTCCAGAACAAGCAAAGAAAGGCTTTATTGAAGCTTTTCATTTTATCAAGCTTAGACGATCAGATGGGAATGCCTTAAAAAAATATCAAAATGGCGCTACCAGAGGGCGCACCATTATTAGTTGGAGCCATCACCGAAGATGAAGCTTCAACCAGACGAGCGTGGGGTCTTTGGGTTTGTCTAACACGAAGGACAAAGTCAAATACTCATTCAAGTTCTTTCAAAGTTCAGCTAATGGAACTTTCATGATAAATTCCATGACAGGAACAACAACATGATTTACCAAAGAGCTCTTCGAAACAAAAAAAAAAAAAGGATTCTTTGGGAGAACAAGATTCCGGCAAGAAAAGTAACTTACCGAAAATTTTGCAACATGACACATATTGGCCGATGGAACGATTGAATTTGCCAAGCATGCCCGGAGCAGAAAGAACCAAAATTTGGGAAATGATTCCGATCCAAACCCGACAGATTAGAGGCATGAAAAGACAAAGAACCTGCTGACAAGAGAGCCCATTTTCCTAAAGCTCGGGGACCACAAAAACCAATAATGTAAAGATTCCCCAACAAAAGAAAATGCGTGGACCATTAAAAAATAGTGCGGTAACTGTTCAACGCATTCAGACAAAAATAATGGACCACACACGAGAAAAGTTGGCACACTCAGACAAAGATGCCATAACACGTGAAAGTTAAGTGCACTCACATGCGCACTCAACAATTATCAAGATTTTGAATCCGATGTTGAAGTCCGGATCCATGCCTATATAAAGGCACTCATTCGGGAAGCTAAGGACATAAAAAATTCTCCATAGTTTTATGAAAATAAAAATTGCAGTCTCCAAACTTTATAATCTTTCAACTTTCATAGCTTGGTAATAATTTCTTTGCTTCTTTCTTTTGTTTGTAATATTGTTCTGTATTTCAGTTTATGTATTCTTGAGTCAAGCCTCATATATATGAGAGGCTAAACAAGTATGTCTCCTTTCAAAAGGAGACGTTTTAATGTAATATATATTATAAGTATTGCTAGAATAAGTTAAAGGCTGTTGCTCATCTATCTCCCAAATTTCTTTAAATCTTTCATATATCTTGATTATACCTTACGCCCTAATGTAGAAAACGAATTAGGGCTGTGTTATGCAGTTTCTGAAGGAGTCGGATAACTTGCAGACTATCCTTGCCTGAGGGGCCGATGTTGGATGGTGAGGAGCCATTCGTAAACTAGTTTGGGGGCAGTAATTTTTCGACTGGTGGAGTTGCAATCCACTTCACCCGGTACCGTTATGGTCAAAATGATATATTTCAGTTTGTTAAAATTTTATTGTAATACGGAAGCATGATGAGCTTTTATTTATTTTAACATGATCTTCAAATCGAGTTTTGAATTATAATTAGAAGAACGTTATATGAACTATGAGTCCTTTGCAAAAGTTATGCTCTTTGGTTCATCCCGAGATGACAGAAACTGAAGGATCTCATGTTCATAAAATGCTATTGTTTGGTGAATATTTGGATAAAGAAGATAATAAATAGTATATAGAGGCATATTGTTCTTTAAACATTTTTTAGGGTTAATAACGTAATTTTATTAAAGGTTGATTGGACCGCGTGGACCACATGGGGTTATTGTTGTCATTTCACCCAAAAATGGACCTAGATAAACTAATATTTTTTTACTAGACTATGATTAATTAAGTTTCAGTAAATGGTACCGACCCATAATTTTCCCTTTTTTTTTGTTGAAACGGTAGATCCGCCCTTGATCCAAATGATACTAGCATCAATAGCGAGATTCTGATCATATATTAATCTAATCCATGTGGCTAGATCTGACCCATCAATGCTTAGTATTATCCAATTGCTGGCATCAAACTAGTCACTAAACTGATAGATCGTCTTACACTATTTCAATTGTAGTCCTTGAGACTCAATGTTTTTTTTAAACCTATAAAGCAACTCAAAGCCTATGTTTTGGTTGGTGCAAAATAGACCCAAAATTCACAATATTCAACTGGGAATCGATGTTTTGGGTATGATAACGATTGTGGTTTTAAGAGTTTATTAGCGTAATCAAAACTACATTTGTTAACAAGTTGACCTTTGCCACAGAGCCCAACAAGAACTATCAATCCCTTTATTAGGAATATTCCAAACTACCCATAGGGTATATCAATCCATTTATTAGGAATATTCCCAACTACCCCACAGGGTATATCCATCCCTTCATTGAAAATATTCCCAATGATGTTGGGTTCTAATATTCTCAATGAAGGGATGAATCTACCCAATGAGGAACTACCATATGAGGGTAGCCAAGACCTTTTTCCTTAGACGCATATGTCCTTGCCTTGAGCAGTATCCCTAAATAAAGATGTGTTCTCTGATACCCCTTGGGGTAGTTATTGAGGTTAAGATATTTTGGACTGTCAATATTTTCCATTGATATTGATCACAATATATAGAGTTTACAAAGAATGGAGATAGGAAATAATCTCCCATATTTATCTAAAGATACTATACAATTAATTTAAACAATTTACAAGGTAATAATATATTATGTGGGATCATGTAGGATCTTCCTTGATACGCCCCCGCAAAATCAATGTGCCGTCAGCCACAGAGATTTTGGAACGTTGAAAATCGAAACGAGTCCGAGGTAAAGGTTTGGTTAAGACGTCGGCTAATTGATCTTCGGTGCGAACAAAGGATACTGTCAGGAGACCCTTGAAATATAGATCACGTACGAAGTGAATATCAACAACAATATGCTTCATTCTTGAATGCATCACTGGATTAAGAGCAAGATGAGTGACCCCGATGTTGTCACATAGAAGGCGTGGCACCGAAGGTAGTTGTAAACCGAGGTCAGTGAAGAGATTTCGTATCCAGCAAAGTTCGGTGGCGGCAGAAGCGGGAGAGCGATACTAAGATTTAGTGGAGGAGCGAGACTGGGTTAGGACCCAGAAATATAATGTAAGCAGAGGTTGATTTTTGTGATTTTGGGTCACCAGTAGGGGTGGGCATTCGGGTCGGGTTTTCGGGTACCCGATCCGACCCGATCGGATATTCCCGAAATTGTTGAAAAAAACGGGAAATTTCGGGTTTCGGGTATGTACCCGATTCCCGACCCGAAAATTTCGGGTCGGGAATCGGGTACCCGATCGGGTTCCAAACAATTAAAAAAAAAATTGTAAATTATAATTATTTTGACTTGAAGACTCAAGACCTAATTGCTTCCATTTCTCCTTCAGTCTTCACGTCAGCCGTTTTTTTCCCCATTTCAATATTTCATCTTCCCCTAAATCCATTCCCACCTCAGCCACCAGCCCACCACCACCTCGGCCGTCGCTCGCCTTCATTCGTCTCTTCCCCATCGTACGTCTCTGCGCCTCTACGCCTCTGCGCCTCTGCTCGTCTGCTCGTCTCTCAGCGGCGGCGATACTCCGGCTACGGGAGGCGGCGATAGCTCCTAAATCATTGAGGTAATTTAGTGTATTCGAATTTTTCAGGAACCTTGAACAGTTGCATTACGGATAATGTGGTAATTGCTTTTGAATGCTTGCACCATTTTCGTAAACGTACTAGGGGGCAGCAAGGTTTAATGGCTTTGAAATTAGACATTAGTAAAGCTTTTCATAGAGTTGAATGGGGATTTTTGATAGCGGATATGAGGAAGATTGGATTTTATGAGACTTGGATTGAACGTATTATGAATTTTCTTAGTTCTGTTACGTTCACTTTGTTGATTAATATAGTAGTAGAAGAAGATTTGCTGCTAAATTGCTAATTGTGACCCGATCACTTTGGCAAGGACATGTAATAGCCTCACTTTGGTGCTTGATTCACACAATTGCCTCAAGACCCCATATATATACATAAATTCCAAATAAATACATGCGGAGTGGAGTGTGTAATTGGTCGACCATTTCCAAGCCTATGTTTGATACGCTACAGGGAGCAAAATGGAACCGAGACATTGAGATTTATATCATGCAATATCTGTCTCAAAATTTTGTGAACCGAGACATTGCCCGTTGGTTCTGAACCAAAGCCATTTTATTCTCATTCTACACCGCATCCACTTGTTTTTTTAATGTTCATCTTTTTTATTGTTATGACTTTTTATATTTTGAGAAATTTTCATTCAGAGTAACAACTAGTGTCTTGATTGTTCTATGATCTGGAAGTTGTGTAGGTAATGGAAGCAGTTGGTGGCTCCTCAGTTGGTGGCTCCTCACAATCACACAGTGATGTTGAAAACCTTGAGGTAAGATCATACCAACCACAACCAGAGATACAGGTTAACGATATTGATGCTCAAAATGTAAATGTGAACGTGGATGAAGATGAGAACGAAGATGAGAAAAAAAATAAAAAGAGGAAAAAAATGACATCGAGGTCACCGTTTTGGGATCATTTTGACAAGTTTGATTGCGAAGTCGATAAGATTCAAAAGGGTCGGTGTAGATATTGTAAAGCTGAAATTAGAGCAGACCCTAGATTACATGGGACTACAGGTCTTGCTAACCATTATAAATCTTGCAAAAAGAAACCACTAGAAGTTGAAACAAATCAAAACCGTCTTACGTTTCAACCACCTCGTCCGAATCAACGAGGTGGGCTATCCAATTGGCATTTCGAGCAAGATAAAGCTTTAGATGCATTATGCCAAATGTTGATTATGGATGAGATGCCATTTAGGACGGTGGAGAAAGCAGGTTTTAAGCATTTTATGTCAATCACATGCCCTATGTTCGCGATCCCCTCCCGAAAGACGTTGACCAAACACATTTACCAACTGTACTTAAACGAGAAGTCAAGGTTGATGTCCTTCATGAAAATGCATACTCAACGAGTTAGCATCACCACAGACACATGGACATCCATTCAAAAGGTTAATTACATGTGTCTCACTGCGCATTTCATTGATAATGACTGGAATTTGCATAAGAGAGTTTTAAACTTTTGTCCAATATCTGGTCATAAGAGTGAAGAAGTAGGTAGGGCTGTTGAAAAATGTTTGAATGATTGGGAGATTGATAGGATATTCACTGTTACTGTCGATAATGCTTCGTCAAATGATGGCGCTGTTGCTCACTTGAGAAGGAGGTTTGATGGCCGAAAGAATGCTAGCATTATGGGAGGGAAATATATGCACATGAGGTGCATTGCTCATATTCTTAATCTTGTTGTACAAGATGGTTTGAGGAGTAAAGAGGAAAGTATAGCCATATCTCGTATTAGAGGAGCAATTAAGTATATTAGGAGTTCACCGGCTAGGTACAAAAAATTTAATCAGTGTGCGATGCTTGAAAGAGTAGAATCAAGCAAAATGTTGTGTCTTGATGTACCTACTAGGTGGAACTCTACATACTTGATGTTGGAGGCGGCCACGTCACTTACTAAGGTTTTGAAGCGTATGAGGACGGTGATCGTGGTTTTGTCATTGATCTTGTGGATGGGGTTCCAGATGGTTCAGATTGGGCTAGAGCTAAGCTTTTATTGAAGTTTTTGGCCCATTTTTATAACCTAACATTGCGTATCTCGGGCTCGTTGTATGTCACATCCAACATTGTGTTTAAAGAAATAAATGCAATTGATCGGCTTCTTAATCGGTGGTTGGATAGTGATGACTTTGAATTGTGTTTGATGGCAGCAAGAATGAAGGAGAAATTCGACAAATATTGGGGATCAATTGATAAGATGAACAAGATCTTGTATTATGCTGTGATCCTTGATCCACGTCGTAAGTGGTCATTTTTACAGTTCACATTTGAGAAGATGTGCCCCGGCGTTACAGCAAATGGGAGCCCAAAAAGTAGGGACTTGAAAGATCAAGTGTGGAGGGGTTTTGATGAGTTGTTTATGGAGTATAAAAAATTATATGACCACACAGTCCCAACAAGCCCGAGTAGAGCAAGCTGTGAGGGGTCATTGCATAGTTTGGCTGGAAGTGGTGGTGGTGAAAATGAAATAGATGATTTGGATGATGAATTTAATAGGATGAGGACAGGAAAAGGCAAGCAGGTAAAGTCCGAGTTGGACAAGTATTTGAATGAGGATTGTGAGCCATTTGGGGAGGAGTTTGATATATTGAAATGGTGGAAAGTAGAATCTCATAGATTTCCCATTCTTTCGAAGATGGCTCGTGATATTTTAGCAGTTCCAGTCTCCACCGTTGCTTCAGAGTCTGCATTTAGCACGGGAGGGCGTGTTCTTGATGCCTTTAGGAGTTCTTTGTCTCCTAGAATAGTCCAAGCTATCATATGTGCTCAAGATTGGCTACGAATGGATTCTAGGCCAGTAAGCGTGGAGGAGGATTTGTGTGAATTAGAAAAACTTGAAAAAGGTAGTTTTATATTTTTTGTTATTTTTTACAATTGTAAATTATTATATTAATATGAATATTTGTATTGCAATCATTTGGTTATGACTTTTATTTCTCTTTTTGTTTTTACAGATTTGACTGATATGGGCAATGATTCATCAATCCTCAATGTTTGACGAAGAAAAGGAGATTCCGGAGACAGGAGATGCACTAATAACTGATGATGATAAATTATGTTTGATGCTTCTTGTTTGATGTTTGATTTAGTTATTTTGGATGTGATGAACTTATTATTGTTGTTCATTTGTTTGGATTATTATTGTTGTTGAATTGAGTGATTTGATTGATCACGGGGTACAAAAATTAAGGGGAGACCATGCCCGTTTTTTTTAAAACTCAAATCTGAAAAAAAAAGGTTGAAATTGAAAAAAAAAAAAAAACAGTCAAAAAACGGGTAACCCGAACCCGAAATATCGGGTACCCGCAAATTTCGGGTACCCGAATTATCGGGTACCCGAAAAAATTGGTCGGGTATCGGGTATGTTCAAGGGGTACCCGCAAATTCGGGTACCCGAACCGAACTTCCCGAATCCCGAAAAACCCGACCCGATCCCAGCCCTAGTCACCAGCCCAGTCCGCATCAGAGTATGCGGTTTGAGAAAGATTAGTGGATCGTCGTAGAAGTAAACCATGAGTGAGAGTACCCTTGAGATAGTGGAATATGTGCTTAACAGCAGCCCAGTGGTTAGCTGTGGGATCGGCCATGGACTGGGCCAGACGGTTGACAGTGAATGAAATATCAGGGCGGGTGATAGTCAGATATTGAAGACCTCCAATTGCATGACGATAGTCATTAGCATCAGTAGAGCATAGAATAAGATTAGAAACACTGGTTGCCATGGAAGTAGTGACAGGTTTGGCTCCATCCATTTTGTGACGGCGTAGGAGGTCAACAATATATTTGTGTTGGGAGAGAAAAAGACCTTTGCATGAAGCAACTTCGTCCCCTAAGAAGTAAGAGAGTGAGTCAAGGCCTTTAACAACAAATAACCAACCAAGATGATCGACGAGAGATTGGAGCTTGGTAGGGTCAGAGCTAATGATAATAAGATCATCGACATAAACCAGACAATATAGGCGGAGCGGTCCGTGTAGTAGAGTGAACAATGATGTACTTGAGTGTGACTTAGTAAATCCAAAGGAGAGTAATGCCGAGCTGAGGGCAGAGTACCAAGCACAAGGGGCTTGGCGTATGCCATAGAGAGATTTGTGAAGTCGGCACACATGATGAGGAGAGACTTTATCCACGAATCCCGGTGGCTGATACACGTAGACAACATCAGTCAAGGTGCCATGGAGAAAGGTATTACTGATATCAAGCTGACGTATTGTCCAGTTATGCTGTAAAGCAACAGTAAGAACTGTCCGAATGGTTACCGATTTAACAACGTGACTGAAAGTGTCTGTATAATCAACCCCAGGGCATTGGTGAAAACCCTTGGCTACAAGGCGAGCCTTGAACTTATCAAAAGACCCGTCAGATTTTTGTTTGATACGAAAAACCCATTTGCATCCAAGAGTCAGGCACAGGGGGGACTAGGGACCAAGTACCATGATGGAGAAGAGCAGTAAATTCCTCTGCGGTGAGCCAATGAGGATCTTTGAGGGCCTCCGAGACACATGTGTCCAAGTGACTAGAGGCGGTGGCAAAGTGGGCTGCGGAATTGTAGCAGACGTAGGTGCTGTAGGGTCTTCCTACCTTAACATCATATAAGACACGTATAATGAACTGAACATGCATTTATAACATCTTAAGGGTTCCGGTTGTAGCTTGAGTTAAGAAGATTACATGTCAAAATAAAATTTCCAAAAGCTATTTAGTTACATTCCCAATAATGAATGTTAAAGTTATAGATTTATACTACTCCTAGAGTAGAGACTATCAAAATCCTGCATCCTATATTCATCTTGTTCCCTTTTAGCTCACCGCCTGAACCCGACCCTAGGCCCTTCGGTCCAAAAGTGTACCTACAGGGACAACACATCGTGAGCATATACATATTTACTTAACATGCTATTAAAAGACATACAGTAATGCATAACATCTTAGTTAAGTAAAAGTTATTGGTCGTTCTTCAACTTCTTTTGTTATTCCTGATTCTTATTCATGTATGAGGGCATCTTACCCCCATTGTATGACATCTTACCATAACATAACCGTCGTGTGGCATCTTACCACAGGGGCATCTTACCCAATCATATGGCGTCTTGCCATATCATAACATTGTGTGGCATCTTACCACGTGGGCATCTTACCCACTCACATACATTGGGTGGCATCTTACCACATGGGCGTCTTACCCAATCATATACATCGTATGACCTTATCATAAACTTACTTATCATAAACATCATCATCATAAACGTCATCATAAACATCATCATCGTAAACATCATCATAATCATCATCATAAACATCGTCATCATAAACATAATCATAAACATCATCATCGTAAACATCATCATAAACATCATCATCATAAACATCATCATAAACATCATCATAAACATCATCATCATAAGCATCATCATTAAATGTAGGAGTATGGTTTACCGTCCGATGCTCGTACGTTTCTTACGTACCTTAATTCCAAAAGAAGGAGAAATTGCAGAACTTTATCTCCTTGAGGTTGTGGGTACCTGGGACGGTTCTACATAACCATACAAATTGATATTAGAAGCTAAACAATAGCCCAATACCAAAAATTTAACAAAAATCATCATTTTCCTACTTTTGAACAGTGGCGATCGATCGCTCAAAACATGGCGATCGATCGCCTGATTTTTCACTTAGCGGCGATCGATCGCTTAAAATGAGGCGATCGATCGCCTGATGCACATTTCGCTACTGGACGTTGGCGATCGATCGCGCCATTTGAGGCGATCGATCGCCTATCCTCATTTTTGCGTACTGCCTCTCGGCGATCGATCGCTGCATTTGTAGCGATCGATCGCCACAACCAGTGGTCGCGATTTCACCATTTTTATGTGCATTTTCCAAGCTTATCCTCATACCTTTCAAAACCAAACTTCCCAACAATAACAATAACATCATAACCCACTAAAACCCACATAAAACACTTCAAAAATCATACCCCAAACATATATAACACATGCCCCAAAACAACCCACATAATCACTTCAAAAATCACCACATTTCAAATCCAAACATCATCAAAACTTTAGGGAGAGTCCCTGTGATGCCCCCGAAATGATTAATTGCAATTAAGGCATTAATTATGTTTATATGATGAATTATTACGATCATCAAGTTATGTGTGGAAATGATGTATTAACATGATTTAAGGATGTTGATTTTAATTATGAGGAAGGTATAGATTTAATGAAGTCGGCTGCATTTCTGTAAATGCTTTTGAAATATCATGTTAGCGTATCTTATACATCATGGTAAGTGTTGGGGTACAATTTGATTAAACCCACATAACCTCCCACTACCCCACCTTTTTTAACTCACTTTCCCCTTTTACACTAAAATCCCCAAAATCTTTTTCCCAAACCCTTTCCCCTCATTTTCGAGTTTGGCACAAAGGTGGGAAGGAAATCCTTGCAAAAGCTTCACTCTTGTGATTCTTGGTAAGATTTAAGCCCTATGATGTGTGTATGTCACTCCTTGAAGCTTTTGTAAAGTTTTATTTGAGTTTGTATTGATTTTGGAGGGTTTGAAATGGGTCTATATGGGTATGTGTTGTTTATGGTTGGGGAATGATATTTGAAGTGTTTTTATGTTGGTTTTAGTGGGTTATGAAGTTATTGATGTTGTAAGGAAGTATGGATTTGTAAGGCATGAAGAGAAGCTTGAAAATGTACATTAATGGCGAATTTTCGGGACTCAGCACTCGGCGATCGATCGCCCGTTCTTGGCGATCGATCGCGAGTCTCCAGTGCACGCCAGTAACGTTTGGCGATCGATCGCCACTTTTGGGCGATCGATCGGCGAGGCTGGCGATCGATCGCGCCAAAAGTGGCGATCGATCGCCAAGAAGGAATTTTTTGCCCCTCGTCCAGTGCGATCTCGCGATCGATCGCGCCTGGGCAGCGATCCATCGCGAGATGTAAAAATGTGGATTTTTGATATTTTGTGGGATTTTTTGGATATTGGACTATAATTAGCTTCTAATATCGATTTGTATGGTTATGTAGAACCATCCCAGGTACCCACAACTTCAAGGAGATAAAGTTCTACAACTTCTCCATTTTTGGAATTAAGGTACGTAAGAGACGTACGGGCATCGGACGGTAAACCATACTCCTATATTATGATCATACTATGATTGTATAAGAATTTACGATGCTATGATGATGTGTATGATGAATAAAGATGATAAAATACTTGATAAGTAAAGATGATTTTATGATGAATAAAGATGATAAGATACTTGATAAGTAAAGATGATTTTATGATGAATAAAGATGATAAGATGCTTGATAAATGAAGATGATTTTCATAATGAATTAAGATGAAGAGACGCTTACGATGATGTTATGATAAATGATGATGATGCTTATGATAAGTTATGATGACGCTTACGATGATGTTATGATAAATGATGATGATGCTTATGATAAGTTACGATGACGCTTACGATAAGTTACGATGACGCTTACGATGATGTCATGATAAATGATGATGATGCTTATGATAAGTTACGATGACGCTTACAATGATGTTATGATAAATGATGATAATGTTTATGATGAATTAAGATGAAGAGATGCTTACGATGATGTTACGATAAATGATGATGATATGACGTTACTATAACGATTATGATGAGACGATGATGTCTATAAGATGATAATGTTTACATGATAATGATGTTTACAAGATGATGTTTATAAGATGTTATGATGTTTATGATGCATATGAACCTATGTTCTTAAGAATGGTTGAATGTCAGGTGGTTATTATGGGCAAGCGAGGAAGGTCTTGCCGCTCACATAAATGAGCGATGGGGTACATCCGCTATCAAGGTGTAGCGATGGGTATCATCCGCTGAGCGATGGGGTACATCCGCTATCAAGGTGTAGCGATGGGTATCATCCGCTAAGCGAGGGGGTACATCCGCTATCAAGGCGTAGCGAGGGGTATCATCCGCTGAACAAAGAGATACATCCGCTAGCAAGGCGTAGCGATGGGTATCATATGATGTGTTATGTCGAGCGAGGGGGCCAATTATACCGCTGTCATAATGGAACCCGGACAGTCCCATTTCTAATTAACATAGTTTGTTATGAGCATATGTGAAGTATGATTTTAATCATTTATGTCGACAACTAACGATTATATGCATGACCATGAAACAGGGACAACCAAAGAGGGTTAATGTGATTAACCAGGAAGTATACGTTACCCATTTACTTCATGCATTTATTTATATGCCATTATCCTATGATGTTGAGTAATGACGAATATGCTCACGATGGGTTGTTCCTGTAGGTACACATTTGGATTTGAAGGGCTATGGGCAGGGTTGAAGAAGTGAGCTTCGAGATGCCTTATGAATTAGGATTCAGGATTTGGTATAGTCTCTACTCCAGGAGTAGTATAATTCTATAGCGCCATCCATCTGAGAATGTAATTAATTTGTTTGAAGTTTTATTTTGGCCTGTAATCCTAATAACTCACGTAATAACCGGAGCCCTAAGCTGTATGTAATGCATGTTTAGCCCTAATTATTCCTTGCTTATGATGTTAAGGTAGGAGGACCCTACATTAGTGGTATCAGAGCAGTGGTTAGATAACCCGGGAACGAGTGAAGGGTAGCCTTAGCAATAAGTTGGCTAGGTGCTTACTTTTAACATGTTTTATGCATATGTTGCATATGAAGGATATGATGTTGTACTAACATGTTTTGTTTCTCTAACGATGTATTATATGAACTGCTTTTGGGTATCGTTGTTAACCCTTGCGTTGCAGCATAGCAGCAAATGCAGAAGTAAGTGATACGATGTTATATGCACTTCTCCGTCGCCCACGCCTCTTGTAGTCTCGACCCCCGCCGGAAGGAGTATGATTACTGATCGGATCGTCTACGATGGCCTCATTTATTTTGAGGATAAAGAACTAAGGTCAGATTTGATTGTTCTGGGGATGTCAGATTTTGACTGCATTATGGGCATTGATGTTCTGAACAGGTATCAGGCAGTTGTGAACTGCAGGCAGAGAACTGTACGATTCAAATCTGATAAGGGAGTTCCATGGACGTTCTATGGGGATGGTTCTCGCTCTAAGATCCCGTTGATATCTGCTGTCAAGATGGCACAGTTGTTGGAACGGGGCCATACAGGCTACCTCATATATGCCGTTGATGTTACGAAAAAGAAAGAAGAAGTAAAAGTTGAGGATGTGCCCGTAGTGGCGGAGTTCCCTGATGTCTTCCCGGAGGAGATTCCCGGATTTCAACCGACGAGAGAGGTCGAGTTTGGGATTAAGTTACTACCAGGGACGTCTACCATGTCACGTACCCGTATAGGATGGCACCAGCGGAGCTAAGGGAGTTAAAGGTTCAGTTGCAAGAGCTCCTTGATAAGGGCTATATACGCCCTAGCGTATCGCCCTGGGGTGCACCAGTTTTGTTGATAAGAGGAAAGATGGTTCGATGCGGCTGCGCGTCGATTACAGACAATTGAACAAAGCCATAGTGAAGAATAAGTATCCGTTTCTAAGGATTAATGATTTGTTTGATCAACTGCAGAGTACGGGGCTCTACAGTAAGATCGATCTGAGATTGGGGTATCACCAGATTCGAGTTCGAGAGGATGATGTACAGAAGACAGCTTTCCGGACTAGATATGGGCGCTACGGATTCTTAGTCATGCCCTTTGGGGTGACGAATGCCCCAGCTATTTTATGAGCCTGATGAACAGGGTACCCCAACCATATTTGGATCAGTTCGTCATAGTTTTCATTGACGATATGATCATTTACTCTCGAACTGAAGAGGAACACGTGAAGCACTTGAGAACAGTACTCCAGATCCTTAGGGATTGACAGGCCCCTGACACCGCTGACTCAGAAAAGAGTGCCGTTCTATTGGTCCGAAGCTTGTGAGGAAAGCTTCCAAGAATTGAAGCGTCGTTTGACTACGACGCCTATATTGGTAATTCCTTCTGAGGATAAGAAGTTTGCTATGTACACGACTGCATCACTGCAGGGTTTGGACCGTGTGTTGATGCAAGATAAGCATGTGGTGGCTTATGCATCGAGGCAGTTGAACCACGTGAGGCTAGGTACCCAGTCCATGAATTGGAGCTGGCATCCATTATATTTGCCTTGAAGATCTGGAGGCATTACTTGCATGGTACATCGTTTGCCACCTACACGGACTATAAGAGCCTGAAGTTTTGTTCACACAGGCTGAGTTGAATAGGCAACAAAGAAGATAGATGGACTATTCATGTAAAGCAAATTTGACAGCAGACGCCTTAAGTTGGAAGTGAAGTGTACTGCTGAGGACGCGATGTGTTATCAGTGATGATGATCTCTTGTTGCCATCTGGGCTATGATTTTGATGTGGACGCGTCGCCAGTGCGAGTGTCAACCTTGTTGACTGAGCCAGACATATTCAAGATTACCAGGAAAGCCCAGAGGTCAGAGAATGAGGTTCCGAGGTGGTCATTATTGGTACTTCGGGGTCAGCCATCAAAGTTAGAGTGGCTGAGGACGATTTCTTGAGATTGGACAACCGATGGGTAGTCCCAGATACGCCGGAGTTGCTTAAAAGAATGTCAGAACGGGCTCATAGTAGTCGATTCAGTATCCACCTAGGAGTAAGGAAAATGTATAAGGACCTAAGTGGTCAGTTCTGGTGGAGACGCATGAAGCACGATGTGATCGCTTTCGTTAAAAGATGTTTGATCTGCCAACAGGTAAAGGCAGAAAGGCAGAGGCCTGGTGGCGAGCTGAAGAGCTTGGAGGCACCTAAGTGGAAGTGGAGGCATATCATTATAGACTTTGTGACCCACTTGCCAAGGACGGCCTCAGGATTTGATGCGATCTAGGTGATCGTAGATAGGCTGACGAAGGTAGCTCACTTCATCCCCTACTGTATGACTTTTGCGTACCTAAAGATGACCCAACTATATGTGCGGGATGTGGTGAGATTACATGGTGTTCCAGTCACGATGGTGACTGACAGAGACCCAAGGTTTACTTCGCACTCGAGGATATGATGAAGACATGTGTATTGGAGTTTGATACTCCGTGACAAGATTCTATACCACTGGTAGAGTTCTCCTTTAATAACAGCTATCAGGCGAGCATTCAAATGGCCCTTTGAAGCTCTTTATGGACAACGATGTAAGTCACCGCTGTATTGGGAGGACTTGACTAGTAAAGCGATCGGAGGACCGGATATGATTAAGGATATGTAAGACAAGATAAAGTTGATACGCCAAAAGATGAAAGCGGCTCGGGATAGGCAAGCAGCCTATGCCAATAAGCGGCGACGACCGCTAGCATTCCAAGTAGGAGACAGGGTCTTCTTGAAAATCTCACCCTTTAGGGGTGTAGTTCGTTCCGGTATGCGGGCAAAGTTATCCCCGAGGTATGTTGATCCATATGAAGTATTGCAGCGTATCGGTACTGTAGCCTACCGTTTGGCTCTACCGCCGTCCTTATTTGGGATTCATGATGTTTCCACGTTTCTATGCTACGAAAGTATGAGCCAGACCCGTCTCATGTTTTACAGCCTACTGAAGTGCAGTTGGACTCAGATGTATCCTGCGTTGAACGACCGATCAGAATTCTGGATCATGAGGATCGCAGATTACGAAGCAAGATTTTACCGATGATTAAAGTTCAGTGGGATCGTCGGGGTGTCAAGGAGGCTATGTGGGAGACGGAGCGGCATATGGTACAGCACTACCCGGAACTATTCTCTGGTATGTGATTTATGTTTAGTTTCTTTTGGGGTAAGTGCATGCGATTTCGAGGACGAAATCTTATAAGTAGGGGAGTAATGTGATGCCCCCGAAATGATTAATTGCAATTAAGGTATTAATTATGTTTATATGATGAATTATTACGATCATCAAGTTATGTGTGGAAATGATGTATTAACATGATTTAAGGATGTTGATTTTAATTATGAGGAAGGTATAGATTTAATGAAGTCGGCTGCATTTCTGTAAATGCTTTTGAAATATCATGTTAGCGTATCTTATACATCATGGTAAGTGTTGGGGTACAATTTGATTAAACCCACATAACCTCCCACTACCCCACCTTTTTTAACTCACTTTCCCCTTTTACACTAAAATCCCCAAAATCTTTTTCCCAAACCCTTTCCCCTCATTTTCGAGTTTGGCACAAAGGTGGGAAGGAAATCCTTGCAAAAGCTTCACCTCTTGTGATTCTTGGTAAGATTTAAGCCCTATGATGTGTGTATGTCACTCCTTGAAGCTTTTGTAAAGTTTTATTTGAGTTTGTATTGATTTTGGAGGGTTTGAAATGGGTCTATATGGGTATGTGTTGTTTATGGTTGGGGAATGATATTTGAAGTGTTTTTATGTTGGTTTTAGTGGGTTATGAAGTTATTGATGTTGTAAGGAAGTATGGATTTGTAAGGCATGAAGAGAAGCTTGAAAATGTACATTAATGGCGAATTTTCGGGACTCAGCACTCGGCGATCGATCGCCCGTTCTTGGCGATCGATCGCGAGTCTCCAGTGCACGCCAGTAACGTTTGGCGATCGATCGCCACTTTTGGGCGATCGATCGGCGAGGCTGGCGATCGATCGCGCCAAAAGTGGCGATCGATCGCCAAGAAGGAATTTTTTGCCCCTCGTCCAGTGCGATCTCGCGATCGATCGCGCCTGGGCAGCGATCCATCGCGAGATGTAAAAATGTGGATTTTTGATATTTTGTGGGATTTTTTGGATATTGGACTATAATTAGCTTCTAATATCGATTTGTATGGTTATGTAGAACCATCCCAGGTACCCACAACTTCAAGGAGATAAAGTTCTACAACTTCTCCATTTTTGGAATTAAGGTACGTAAGAGACGTACGGGCATCGGACGGTAAACCATACTCCTATATTATGATCATACTATGATTGTATAAGAATTTACGATGCTATGATGATGTGTATGATGAATAAAGATGATAAAATACTTGATAAGTAAAGATGATTTTATGATGAATAAAGATGATAAGATACTTGATAAGTAAAGATGATTTTATGATGAATAAAGATGATAAGATGCTTGATAAATGAAGATGATTTTCATAATGAATTAAGATGAAGAGACGCTTACGATGATGTTATGATAAATGATGATGATGCTTATGATAAGTTATGATGACGCTTACGATGATGTCATGATAAATGATGATGATGCTTATGATAAGTTACGATGACGCTTACAATGATGTTATGATAAATGATGATAATGTTTATGATGAATTAAGATGAAGAGATGCTTACGATGATGTTACGATAAATGATGATGATATGACGTTACTATAACGATTATGATGAGACGATGATGTCTATCAGATGATAATGTTTACATGATAATGATGTTTACAAGATGATGTTTATAAGATGTTATGATGTTTATGATGCATATGAACCTATGTTCTTAAGAATGGTTGAATGTCAGGTGGTTATTATGGGCAAGCGAGGAAGGTCTTGCCGCTCACATAAATGAGCGATGGGGTACATCCGCTATCAAGGTGTAGCGATGGGTATCATCCGCTGAGCGATGGGGTACATCCGCTATCAAGGTGTAGCGATGGGTATCATCCGCTAAGCGAGGGGGTACATCCGCTATCAAGGCGTAGCGAGGGGTATCATCCGTTGAACAAAGAGATACATCCGCTAGCAAGGCGTAGCGATGGGTATCATATGATGTGTTATGTCGAGCGAGGGGGCCAATTATACCGCTGTCATAATGGAACCCGGACAGTCCCATTTCTAATTAACATAGTTTGTTATGAGCATATGTGAAGTATGATTTTAATCATTTATGTCGACAACTAACGATTATATGCATGACCATGAAACAGGGACAACCAAAGAGGGTTAATGTGATTAACCAGGAAGTATACGTTACCCATTTACTTCATGCATTTATTTATATGCCATTATCCTATGATGTTGAGTAATGACGAATATGCTCACGATGGGTTGTTCCTGTAGGTACACATTTGGATTTGAAGGGCTATGGGCAGGGTTGAAGAAGTGAGCTTCGAGATGCCTTATGAATTAGGATTCAGGATTTGGTATAGTCTCTACTCCAGGAGTAGTATAATTCTATAGCGCCATCCATCTGAGAATGTAATTAATTTGTTTGAAGTTTTATTTTGGCCTGTAATCCTAATAACTCACGTAATAACCGGAGCCGTAAGCTGTATGTAATGCATGTTTAGCCCTAATTATTCCTTGCTTATGATGTTAAGGTAGGAGGACCCTACAGTCCCATACCTCTTGAAGACTCCAAATCTTGATAAAAATCACACAAACTCAAGTTTTGTGGAGCTTCCTCCTTCCTCCTTTGAAGAATTTCGAAAATGTGGGATAGTTTAGGGTTGAGGATGATTTGGGGGGTTTTAAAAGAGTAAAGGTAAAGTGAAGTGAAGTATAGGAAAAGATGGGTAGTGGGGATTAAAAAGGGGTTGTGCAAAGTTAATTTAAAACTTGTACCCCAAACTTAACATGATGTATAAAACACTCCAACATGGTATTTTGAAAGCACTTTACAAAAATGCTCTAAACTTCATCTAAAATCACATCTTCCTCATATTTAATAATCAACACAATTAAATCATGTTAACATCTTAATACCCAACACATAAATCAATTATCACATGATTCATCATATAAACATAATTAATGCCTTAATTGCAATTAATTAATTTCGGGGCATCACATTACTCCCCTACTTACAAGATTTCGTCCTCGAAATCGCATGCACTTACCCAAAAAGAAACTAAACATAAATCATACCAGAAAATAGTTCCGGGTAATGCTGCATCATATGCCGTTCCGTCTCCCACGTAGCCTCTTCGACACCCCGACGATCCCACTGAACTTTGACCATCGGTATAACTTTACTTCGTAATCTGCGATCCTCACGATCCAGAATTCTGACCGGTCGTTCAACGTAGGATACATCTGAATCCAACTGCACTTCAGTAGGCTGTAAAACATGAGACGGGTCTGGCTCATACTTTCTCAACATAGAAACATGGAAGACATCACGTATGCCGGACAAAGACGGCGGTAGAGCCAAACGGTAGGCCAATGTACCAATACGCTGCAATACCTCATACGGTCCGACATATCTCGGAGATAACTTTCCCCGCATACCAAAACGGACCACACCCCTGAAGGGTGAGATTTTCAAGAAAACCTTGTCTCCTACTTGGAATTCTAGCGGCCGTCGCCGCTTATTGGCGTAGGCTGCTTGCCTATCTTGGGCCGCTTTCATCTTTAAGCGTATCATCTTAATCTTTTCCTCCATGTCCTTAATCATATCCGGTCTTCCGACCGCTTTACTCGTCAAGTCCTCCCAATACAGCGGTGACCTACATCGTCGTCCGTAAAGAGCTTCAAAAGGGGCCATTTGAATGCTCGCCTGATAGCTGTTATTATAGGAGAACTCTACCAGTGGTATAGACTCTTGCCATGGAGTGTCAAACTCCAAAACACATGCCCTCAGCATATCTTCGAGTGTCTGAATAGTACGCTCCGTTTGGCCGTCGGTCTGAGGGTGATAAGCTGTACTCAGTCTCACCTCGGTGCCCAAAGCTGTCTGGAGACCCTCCTAGAAATGAGAAGTAAACCTTGGGTCTCTGTCAGACACGATCGAGACTGGAACCCCATGCAACTTCACTACATCCCGTACATATAATTGGGCCATCTTTAGATACGTGAAAGTCATACTGTAAGGGATGAAATGAGCTACCTTCGTCAGCCTATCCACGATCACCCAGATCGCATCAAATCCAGAGGCCGACCTTGGCAAGTGGGTCACGAAGTCCATAGATATGTGCTCCCACTTCCACTTAGGTACCTCCAAGCTCTTCAGCTCGTCACCAGGCCTCTGCCTTTCTGCCTTTACTTGCTGGCAAATCAAACATCTCTTAACAAAAGTGATCACATCACGCTTCATGCGTCTCCACCAGAATTGACCACTCAGGTCCTTATACATCTTTCTTCCTCCGGGGTGGATACTGAACCGGCTACTATGAGCTCGTTCTAAGATTCCTTTACGCAATCCCGGCGCATTTGGGACTACCCATCGGTTGTCCAGTCTTAAAGAATCATCTTCAGCCACTCTAAACTTTGTTGGCTGACCTCGAAGTACTATCGATGACCATCTCTGAACTTCATCATCTAACCTCTGGGCTTTCCTGATAGCCTCAAATACGTCTGGCTCGGCCAATAAGGTCGACACTCGCACCGGCAACGTGTCCACATCAAAATCATAGCCCAGATGGCAATAAGAAGTCATCATCGCTGATAAACACATAGTGTCTTCAGCAGTACTCTTCACCTTCCGACTTAAGGCGTCTGCTATCAAATTTGCTTTACCCGGATGGTACTCAATCTCACAATCATAATCCTTGAGCAAATCCATCCATCTTCTTTGACGCATATTCAGTTCAGCCTGAGTGAATAGGAATTTCAGGCTCTTATGGTCCGTATAGATGGTAAACGTCGTACCATAAAGATAATGACGCCAAATCTTCAAGGCGAAAATGATGGCCGCCAGTTCCAGATCATGGACTGGGTATCTGGTCTCATGAGGCTTCAACTGCCTCGAAGCATAAGCCACCACGTGCTTTTCCTGCATCAATACACAGCCCAAACCCTGCAATGATGCATCCGTGTACAAGGCAAACTTCTTATTCTCAGAAGGAATCACCAACACTGGCGCGGTCGTCAAACGACGTTTCAATTCTTGGAAGCTTTCCTCGCAAGCCTCGGACCAAAAGAATGGGACTCCTTTCTGAGTCAGCTGTGTCAACGGCTTAGCGATCTTAGAAAATCCCTCGACAAAACGTCGGTAATAACCTGCTAAGCCTAGGAAACTCCGTATCTCGGGTACAGAAGTGGGTGCTGCCCACTCCATTACAGCTTCAATCTTCATGGGATCCACAGATATCCCGCTGCTAGATATAACATGACCCAAGAATACTACACTACTCAGCCAGAACTCGCACTTGCTGAGCTTTGCATTCAACTGATGATCCCTAAGGATCTGAAGTACTGTCCTCAAGTGCCGTACATGATCTTCTTCGGTCCGGGAGTAGATGAGTATATCGTCAATGAAAACTATGACGAATTGATCCAAATATGGCTGGAACACCCTGTTCATCAAACTCATGAAAACAGCCGGGGCATTTGTCACCCCAAAAGGCATGACTAGGAATTCATAGTGTCCATACCTAGTCCTGAAGGCTGTCTTCTGGACATCATCTTCCTTACTTGAATCTGATGGTACCCTGACCTCATATCGATCTTACTGTAGAGCCTCGTACCCTGCAACTGATCAAACAAGTCATCGATCCTCGGAAGTGGGTACTTATTCTTCACTGTAGTTTGTTCAGTTGTCTGTAATCGATGCACAAACGCATCGAACCATCTTTCTTCTTCACAAATAAAACTGGTGCTCCACAGGGCGATACGCTAGGGCGTATATAGCCTTTATCAAGGAGCTCTTGCAACTGAATCTTTAATTCCCTTAGCTCCGCTGGTGCCATCCTATAAGGGGCACGAGAAATGGCAGACGTCCCCGGTAATAACTCAATCCCAAACTCGACCTCTCTCGTCGGGGGAAATCTGGGAATCTCCTCCGGAAAGACATCAGGGAACTCCGCCACTACGGGCACATCCTCAACTTTTTCTTCTTCTTTCCTTTCCGTAACATCAACGGCATAAATGAGGTATCATGTATGGCCTCGTTCCAACAACTGCGCCATCTTGACAGCAGATATCAACGGGATCTTAGAGCGAGAACCATCCCCATAGAACGTCCATGGAACTCCCATATCAGATTTGAACCGTACAGTCCTCTGCCTGCAGTTCACAACTGCCTGATACTTGTTCAGAACATCAATGCCCAGAATGCAGTCAAAATCTGACATTCCCAGAACAATCAAATCTGACCTTAGTTCTTTATCCTCAAAATAAATGAGGCCATCGTAGACGATCCGATCAGTAATCATACTTCTTCCAGCGGGGGTCGAGACTATAAGAGGCGTGGGCGACGGAGAAGTGCATATGTGGTGCCTTTCCACAAAACTTGTCGACACAAAAGAGTGTGACACACCTGTGTCGATCAATATAAAAGCAGGGTGCGTAAATAAAAGACACGTACCCGCTATAACCTCCTCCGAAGCCGCTGAAGCCTGCTCCCTCGTCAATGCATAGACTTGCCCTTGAGGTGGCCCCATAGGCTGACCTCCATACTGTCTCGGCACGAATGGTGGTCTATGCTGTGCTGTCCTATCCGCAGGCCTCCCCGCAGGACCCTGTTGACTTCCCCTGTTGGGACACTGTCTATCAAAGTGGCCCTTGTCGCCATAAACATAACATCCTACACCATCTTTCGTCAGATGTGGTTGCCCACAAAGAGTGCACTGGACCTTCCCGGATCTGTCTCCCTGAGACTGCCCCCTTCCAGATGGGGCATCACTCCTACGGTTTCCTTTCCATCTATTGTCGGGTCTCTTACCGCTGAACCTTGACGCCGATGTGTTCCCCCTTGACTTGAACTGATCACTCCTTGGCTTCAAATTATCTGGAGTGGATTTCTGAGAGGGTGCTGACGGTGGTACAACATCAGGGTATGCACCCACTCCCAGTTCGGCTAGCTCAGCCCGTGAGAGTGCATCGTCAAAACAAGTAGGGCCATAAGTAATCACCCTATCGTACATCTCCGGCCTCAAGCCCTTCATGAAGTTCCTCATCTTTGCTTGAGTGCTCGTGGCGATGTGAGGTACATATCTGAGTAAGGAGCAATACTGAAGAGCATAATCTGACACTGACATATTACCTTGCTTGAGGTGAGTAAATTCATCTTCCTTAGCCTGTCGTGCAGCAGCCGAGAAATAACGATTCAGAAAGCGAGTTCGAAACATTTTCCAATTAACTTCATGACCTTGAGCCTCTTGCTCTACCACAGTGGTCTTCCACCACATTAATGCCTTCTTGGCCAATTGGAACTCTGCTAACCGTATCCATGCTGTCTTCGCACATGGGGCTGCCACAAAGATTTGCTCTATTCTTTCTAACCATTCCTCAGCTCGTTCCCCTGTTTCGGTTCCTTCAAAGGTTGGGGGTCGGTATGCAAGAAATTGAGTTAAGCTTAGCTCCCCTGGCAACAACTGTTGTTCGGACGGTTCATCATCAAAAGCTGGCGGGGGTAGGGGATTCGTACGCCCCGCACTTTCATTGACGCTCACTGCGTCACCTACCTCCACGTTTGCTGCCATACTGCAACACAAGGGTTAACAACAAGATCCAAAAGCAGTTCATATACACATCGTTAGAAAGGCATAACATGTGAGCATGTACTTCATATGCAACATATGCACACAACATGTTTAAAAGTAAGCACGTAGCCAACTTATTGCTAAGGCTACCCTTCACTCGTTCCCGGGTTATCTAACCACTGCTCTGATACCACTAATGTAGGGTCTTCCTACCTTAACATCATATAAGACACGTATAATGAACTGAACATGCATTTATAACATCTTAAGGGTTCCGGTTGTAGCTTGAGTTAAGAAGATTACAGGTCAAAATAAAATTTCCTAAAGCTATTTAGTTACATTCCCAATAATGAATGTTAAAGTTATAGATTTATACTACTCCTAGAGTAGAGACTATCAAAATCCTGCATCCTATATTCATCTTGTTCCCTTTTAGCTCACCGCCTGAACCCGACCCTAGGCCCTTCGGTCCAAAAGTGTACCTACAGGGACAACACATCGTGAGCATATACATATTTACTTAACATGCTATTAAAAGACATACAGTAATGCATAACATCTTAGTTAAGTAAAAGTTATTGGTCGTTCTTCAACTTCTTTTGTTATTCCTGATTCTTATTCATGTATGAGGGCATCTTACCCCCATTGTATGACATCTTACCATAACATAACCGTCGTGTGGCATCTTACCACAGGGGCATCTTACCCAATCATATGGCGTCTTGCCATATCATAACATTGTGTGGCATCTTACCACGTGGGCATCTTACCCACTCACATACATTGGGTGGCATCTTACCACATGGGCGTCTTACCCAATCATATACATCGTATGACCTTATCATAAACTTACTTATCATAAACATCATCATCATAAACGTCATCATAAACATCATCATCGTAAACATCATCATAATCATCATCATAAACATCGTCATCATAAACATCATCATCGTAAACATCATCATAAACATCATCATCATAACCATCATCATAAACATCATCATCATAAGCATCATCATTAAATGTAGGAGTATGGTTTACCGTCCGATGCTCGTACGTTTCTTACGTACCTTAATTCCAAAAGAAGGAGAAATTGCATAACTTTATCTCCTTGAGGTTGTGGGTACCTGGGACGGTTCTACATAACCATACAAATTGATATTAGAAGCTAAACAATAGCCCAATACCAAAAATTTAACAAAAATCATCATTTTCCTACTTTTGAACAGTGGCGATCGATCGCTCAAAACATGGCGATCGATCGCCTGATTTTTCACTTAGCGGCGATCGATCGCTTAAAATGAGGCGATCGATCGCCTGATGCACATTTCGCTACTGGACGTTGGCGATCGATCGCGCCATTTGAGGCGATCGATCGCCTATCCTCATTTTTGTGTACTGCCTCTCGGCGATCGATCGCTGCATTTGTAGCGATCGATCGCCACAACCAGTGGTCGCGATTTCACCATTTTTATGTGCATTTTCCAAGCTTATCCTCATACCTTTCAAAACCAAACTTCCCAACAATAACAATAACATCATAACCCACTAAAACCCACATAAAACACTTCAAAAATCATACCCCAAACATATATAACACATGCCCCAAAACAACCCACATAATCACTTCAAAAATCACCACATTTCAAATCCAAACATCATCAAAACTTTAGGGAGAGTCCCATACCTCTTGAAGACTCCAAATCTTGATAAAAATCACACAAACTCAAGTTTGTGGAGCTTCCTCCTTCCTCCTTTGAAGAATTTCGAAAATGTGGGATAGTTTAGGGTTGAGGATGATTTGGGGGGTTTTAAAAGAGTAAAGGTAAAGTGAAGTGAAGTATAGGAAAAGATGGGTAGTGGGGGATTAAAAAGGGGTTGTGCAAAGTTAATTTAAAACTTGTACCCCAAACTTAACATGATGTATAAAACACTCCAACATGGTATTTTGAAATCACTTTACAAAAATGCTCTAAACTTCATCTAAAATCACATCTTCCTCATATTTAATAATCAACACAATTAAATCATGTTAACATCTTAATACCCAACACATAAATCAATTATCACATGATTCATCATATAAACATAATTAATGCCTTAATTGCAATTAATTAATTTCGGGGCATCACAGGTGCACTGTCTTTGGTGGTGGAGTCAGCGGCCGTGTGCAACGGAACAAAAGACCTAGAGACTGTAGATGGTAAAATTTCAAGAGAAAGAGGTGCAGTGAGAAGTTCAAGATTGACAGCCGGGCATGACCAAAATAATTTTTACGCTTTGACGAAAAGATGAATTCCGAGAAGCGAACATGCCGAGAGAGAAAGATCCGCTTGGAATCGAGCTCCATACATTTATAAGCGTTTTGGAAAGTGGAATAACCAACAAACAAGCATGGTAGAGAAAGAGGATCCAGTTTACTCCGATTGTAAGTCGTAACCAAGGATAACATAAGCATCCAAAGGTGCGCAACTTGAGGTAATCCGGGGGACGAGAGAATAATGCCTCAAAGGGGCTTTTGTTACGGAGCACAGGAGTCGGCATCCGGTTAATCAAGTAAACTGCAGTAGCAAATGCATAATTCCAAAGAGACTCGGGAAGAGATGCATGATGAAGAAGGGCTCGCCCAGTGGTCACAATGTGTCGGTGACGACATTCAGAAGTGTTATTTTGCTGAGGCATGTGAGGAGCAGTCGTTAGTCAACTGATACCACGTAGAGCCAAAAATTCCCCACCATTATCACTGTATAAATTATTGATAGTAGTGTTGTATGGGCAATCACGTAATATTTCTTAAATAAAATTATCTATTGGCTTGGTTTATTTCCAAATGAGTGGATAACATGCATATTCTGGTTGATTTCGTGCAAGAAAAATCATATGACAGTGTCTTTACAATACTATGATGTGATCCACAATGTTTTATCAAAGCATGCGTCCCTTTCCTTAAACTTGGCGATTGCTAGTAAAATGCTGTACTTTCTTATCAAGACTCTGATGCTACCTTTATCGAAACGCTGATTCAAGCTATGTATTCAGTTGATGAAGGTGAAAAATTGTCAAATGCATCTCTGTTGGTTGTCAGAGATCAGAGGGGAAAATATTACATCAAATTTTTTTTTTGTGGACATCAAATTCTTTTGCTACACTTGTTGGGTTCTCAGATTATGTTTTCACGTGTCGTATGATTAAACTGATTATTAGTTGCTACGTAGATAATGATGCCATTAGTTTATCAAATGCAAATTTTACGCTGTAAGTTTCTTAGCTTGCTGCATTAAAATGCTTGGGGATTTGAGGTCTTGTGAGTTTCATTCCTCAGAATTACCATATTTTGATTGCCAGTAGATTGGCATGACAAAAGGCTCAAAGTCCAAAAGCAGGTAAGATTTGTATTTTCGAAAAAAGAACTGACAAGGTTGACTTTTTCTTAGCAGGAAAATCTTGGCAGAATGGTTCTTTCTTCTTCTGCAACATTTTTGCATTGAATAGGGTCAACTCTCTGGGTTGTGAAACTAAGATAAACATAAAAATTTTACTGGGTTTTGTAAATAAAATCCAAATGGAGAAAGATAAAATTTTGTGTCACGTAATTTAAGCTGCTTGTTATAAATTGTTGGTGAGTTGTTCACCCAACTGTAACTAGCCACTACCTCCAACCCATGTTTCATTTATGATTCTCATAAATTATATATATATAAATCAAGTTCACTGAGTAAAAAAAGAAAATAAAATAAAAGTGCAAACAACCAAATCATTACATCCAGTTTTCCTTATTTTCTGCATTTTGTCTATGTATACTAAAATTCTTTTCTGTGTAATTTCTCAACCAATCTCATTTATTCCATTCATTGAATGCTTGAATTTAATGCCACCAGCCCTTTTCTGCAGAAATTAGTTGGGGAGAGAGAGAGAGAGAGGGGGGAGAGGAAGTGGTTTCTCTTTGATGAAAAACCAGTGTTTCATCTTCTTCTTTTTTTCTTTTTTTTTTTCCTTTCAATTTTGCTGGTTTTTTTTAGCAGAGTTGTTTCCTCATTTGGTTGTCTTTTAACACTTCTTCCTTAAAAATATTCAACTGCCTCTGCAATGCATTTATGGCGGTGCCATCTGATTTTTTTTTTTTTTTTAGCATAGCCATCTTGATTATTTAAGTTATACAAAGTAGGGATGGAGTAAGTCAAGGCACTGACTGGCCTAACTTATTACCTTTCATTGTCTTCTCATCTATAAATTCCCCTTTCCGCGGCTCATCTTTCTTCATCCCATACACAAATATAAACCGAACTTATTTTTACCTCTTCCTCCTGAACAAGTCTTTTTGTTTTTCTAACGTTGTTTCCTCATATATAGATCATGTTATAAGTCACAGCTTTCTTGAAAATTCACTGATTTTTTTTAGCAAACCGACCGCTCCACCATTAATACAGTTCTTGGTGGAGTCAGTCTTATTATTGTGCGTTTGATGATGTTTTTTAGGTGAAAGCCTTGTTGTAGTTTGGAGATTCTTTAGGGAAATTACTGCAAACAATGGATTTATCCTTAGCAATTGTGTTATTGACTGGTGTCACTTGCTACCTGATGTGGTTCACGTTTATCTCCAAATCACTGAAGGGTCCTCGTGTGTGGCCCCTGTTGGGCAGCCTCCCAGGCTTAATAGAGAATTCCGAGCGACTGCACGAGTGGATCGCCGATAACCTCCGAGCATGTGGTGGCACTTATCAAACATGTATATGTGCTATACCTTTTTTGGCTAGGAAACAAGGCCTTGTGACGGTCACATGTGATCCCAAGAATTTGGAGCACATTCTGAAAACTCGGTTCGATAATTATCCCAAGGGTCCAACATGGCAAGCAGTTTTTCATGACTTTCTTGGCCATGGCATCTTCAATTCTGATGCTGACACTTGGCTTTTCCAAAGAAAGACTGCTGCCCTCGAGTTCACTACACGGACCTTGCGTCAAGCCATGGCTAGATGGGTCAACCGAGCCATCGACAATCGTTTCTGCCCCATTTTGAAGGAGGCTCACCTTGCAGCCCAGCCGGTGGACTTGCAAGACCTGTTGCTTCGGCTCACTTTTGATAACATATGCGGCTTGGCTTTCGGGAAGGACCCGAAAACTCTGGCTCAAGGGCTACCTAACAACGGCTTTGCATCGGCTTTTGACCGAGCTACCGAGGCTTCTCTGCAGAGGTTCATCTTCCCAGAAATCGTATGGAAGTTGAAGAAATGGCTTCGGCTTGGACTGGAAGTCAGCTTGAGCCGAAGCTTGGTCGAATTAGACGAGTATTTGAGCGGAGTCATCAATGCACGAAAGCTTGAACTTGCAAATCAGCAGAAGGATTCTAACCAACATGATGACCTGTTATCAAGGTTTATGAAGAAAAAGGAGTCTTACTCGGACAAATTCTTGCAACACGTGGCGCTCAACTTCATCCTAGCTGGACGCGACACTTCATCGGTCGCGCTGTGTTGGTTTTTCTGGCTTATCATGCAGAACCCGAGAGTGGAAAGGAAAATTCTGCTCGAGATATGCTCGGTTATGATGGATACGCGTGGCGATGATATGAACTCGTGGGTGGATGAACCACTAACATTTGAAGAAGTTGATCGTTTGGTGTATTTAAAAGCTGCATTATCAGAAACTCTCCGGTTGTACCCTTCTGTGCCGGAGGACTCGAAGCATGTCGTGGCCGATGACGTCTTGCCCGATGGTACATTCGTCCCGGCGGGATCATCGATCACATATTCTATATATTCTGCAGGGCGGATGAAGTCTACTTGGGGTGAGGATTGTCTGGAGTTCAGGCCAGAAAGATGGTTATCTTCTGATGAAACCAAGTTTTTGATGCATGATTCTTACAAGTTTGTCGCATTCAATGCCGGGCCACGGATATGTCTAGGCAAGGATCTCGCATATCTACAAATGAAATCCATAGCGGCTGCTGCCCTGCTGCGTCACCAATTCACTGTGGTTTCCGGCCATAAAGTGGAGCAGAAGATGTCATTGACATTGTTCATGAAACATGGCCTTAAAGTCAGTGTTCAGCAAAGGGACTTAGGTCCATTGGTTGCAAGTATTAGGAAATATCCAGAAGGTGAAACTTGTTGTGGCTACGGTGGAAATGACGGTGATTCTGGCCGTGGAATAGAGACTGAGGCGGTTGTGTAAAGTGGTTGTGGCGGTGGTACAATGTAGGGTGGCCTATTAATTACTGAGGTTTTTAGCATAACTCAGTGTGAGGCTGGTTACTCTGCCATTTGGTGCAATAATGGGACAATGTCACATGGAAGCTTAATTGTAGCCATGAATGCATTAAACTGTGCTAGCTACTCAAAACACATGATTAGAAGGTACAATCATTCAATGCAGCAAGATGAGAGCTTGGTGGAGTCATTAATGGATTGAAGAGAGAATGGTCTTTTTCATAATTTTATTTTTATTTTTATTTTTTTGTGAGGCCAATTGTTGTCTTTATGTCACAAAATTCTTCATAGTTTTGGCACTTTCAGTTTTGTTACAAAATTGTTTCTTATTATTGTTTTCATTCTTTGTAATTTTTCTATTTCATTTGGGTTACAATAATGATATATTTTCAACTAAGTGCCCAGAACAGTGATGCCTCAACAACTTATATGTGTTTGACAACAAGGTCTTGGCCTAGTGGTTGCCATCAATTTCCCAAAAAGAGGTATTGAGTTCGATAAACAAAAAAAATTTTGAAAAAAAAATTTATCTTGTGTTTGTAAAAGTATATTCTTACCAGGTTTTATATAGTGGAAATTAGTATAACGTTTATTGAATAAGAGTAAATTCAATTGTTGTGGTTAGATCAACAACTACTAGCTGAATTTATAATATTTAGATGCTTGATATTCATAAAATATCCCATGAATAATTTGAAGAAAAGAATGTAAATACAAGTTCTAGGAGAAGAAAGTGATTAATTTTGTTTGAGGAATTCAAATTGTGAACAAAAAAAAGAATTCAACTCAATTATTTTATTTTAAATCCGAGAATTAAATAATTCAATTATGGATGGGTCACTCACCTCCCTCTTTAATAACCCTCTTTAATGACATGAATCTCCTTGACAATGCCCCAAGAACCAAAGTCGTGTTACAGAAGACGCTGAAATATAAGTAATTACCCAAGGCTAGTTTTGGAAATTGATTGCATATGACGGTGAGCATGTAGGAAATTCTTGTATTGACCGGACACTGCCAAATGAATGGGGTCACTCACTTCCCTCTTTAATGACCCTCTTTAATGACATGAATCTCATTGACGGATGCCCCAAGAACCAAGGTCTTGTTACAGAACACGCTGAAATGTAAGGAATTACCCAAGGCTAGCTTTGGAAATTGAACACATATGATGATGAGATGACGGGAAATTCTTGTATGAATCGAGCATTGCCATACATACATATAGATACATATTATGTGTGTTGATGTATGACAGTACCCGATATACGAGAATTTTTCATGAGCTTGCCTTTGACAAAGAAGCCCATGGTTTGTTCGGGTCTAGCTTTTTGACCCAAAATTGCATATGAATCAAGAGTGTGATTGCAATTGTCGTTTGCAATTGTTTATTCAAATCATTTTTATATTATTTTTTGTTGAAAAAAATTGCTTTTAAGATATAACTAAAATGTTTGATATATATATATATATATATATATATATATATATATATATATATATATATATATATATATATATATTAATTTGATCCAACTAACATTATAAATATCGTCACACCACGTTAAAATTTCTCACCAAACTTTTAAATTGGACATCAACCCAAACGGTTTGATGTCAATGCTTTTATTAGCCTCATCAAGAAGGAAAAGAAAAATGGAAAAGCCAAGCATAGAAATTAGAAATCTACATATACTAAGCTAAAATGAAAAATAAAATAAAATAAAAAAGGTGAAATTCTTAAAAATTACAGTTAAATTAGATGTAGAACGTAATAATTTTTCGTAAATGAGAAACAAATATCCCCATCGATGTTGTTTTGGGTCGACTTATCCATCTATTAATTATACCATAATTTATAATAAAAATTCTGTCGGCATTGGAGGATCAACAAATGGTCGGCCTTGTTTGGCACTAATTAAGGTTAATGGACAATTGACATTTTTTTTATTCATAAAAGTGACATTTTAGCTATCAAGACTTTAAGAACATCATTACATAACATAATTTGATGTCTAAACTTGACAAATAACAAGGATGTCGCTTCAAGAAATCATTTAAAAGGAAAATATGATTACAATTTTCAATGGCGCTACATAAACACAAAGGAATGTAGGAATTTGGTTATAAAAGTGTCAAATTTTGACCGATAATTCGAATCTGTTCATCCAATAAAACTGAAAATTGTTGGGTTAAACCAAAGGGAACATTAGTATAGAATGCTAAACAAAAAATATTGCTAGGTTGAGCTTACTACAGAGAAATAAACATGTATAATAAAAATTATTTTGGGGTCAAAAAATAATTTAAGGGGGACAAAAGTCATTTTTGAAGGGTAAATGCAATTTTAGAGGGTAAAACTGTAAAAAAAATATAAAAATTAGGTAATAAAAACACTTTTTTTTTGGGCAAGAGGGGACACTTGCCCCCTGCCCACATGTACGTCCGCCCATATCGCTTCCGCTTATATGTTTGTTATCAGCTTTTTAAGTGATATTCTTACCATGTGTTAAAAAACAAAGAAGTCTACACATTTAGGACGGATTTGGTATTTTTTTGGTTTAACAAGGTATCCAGGCTTACGCCTGACTAATAATTGGATGACGACTCCGGCTCGTTAGGACCTCCACAAGGTAAATCGAGGGATGTGCACGGATGACAGGTATCTGAGGGAGCGGACCAACAGGACCCGAACCCAAGACAAACACCAACAATATTTCAGTGGAGAATTTGTCACATACGGGATTCGAACCTGCAACGTCAAAGGATTTATCTCAACGTCACCTCATCCCTTACCATTCTGTCTATGCCCTTTGGGGCACGGATGGGGTATTTGTTATTGGCAATGGTGACAAAGTCAAGTCACCCCATGCACGGATACTATGAGGTGCGAGGATGGTGGGCGCTTGTGCACTTCGCGATGTGCTGACAAGGCACTAGTGAGACTAATTACTTAAGAAGGCAAATGGCTACAATCAAAGCTGTTGGAGAACGAATTAGATCAACGGGTGCATTGTAAGGATGTTATCATTCACGGAAACACAAGAATATATATATATATATTTTTTTTTTTTTTTTTTCAAATGGTCTGATTATTCTACACTTTTACGGTTTGATCAACAAATTCTGTTTGTATTGTTTTTTTTTTTAAAAGTGTAGGGAACGCCATATAGAATGTATAAACGAAGACTTTAATGTTTTTTTCCTTCTTTCTGAATTAATGTTCAGTTTTCAGGCTTCTTATTTCATTCAAATTTTCTTTGATGAATTATCTTCTACAGATAATTTACATTTATAAACCCTTTTATTAGTTATTTTATCCTTATTTTACATTGTTAAACTCTTGCTTAATTGTTTGTATACTGCCAATGAAGGCGGCTTAGTTTTGATGTTCAAGTGTGAGACACTATTTGCTTCTTTTTGTTTGACTTTATACAGCAAATGTTGAGTCTTCACATTATGAGCAAAAAATATTGAGAAGATTAATATAGTTAAACTTTGGTTGCCAATTTTATTTTACACTCAATATTTTTTTTTTACAACTTACTAAAATTTCACTATAAGTATATGATTTTAAACAAAAAATCAAAATACAGATGTGTTATATACACGCAACACTTAATATTCATCTATTAGATTATACACGCAACACGTGTGTGTTGCCACTAGTATCGCATTACACACGCAATACGTGTGCGTTGCCGCTCATATTTCATCTATTAGATCACACACACTTTGCCGCTAGTATCTCATTTATTAGATTAGACACACAACGCGTTGCCGCTAGTATCTCATAGCGGTTTGGATAGTAGATTTAACTGTATATTGAAAGATGATTGCAAAATCCCATAGGCACCTTGAGCGAGGTAAATTTAGTCAAAAACAAACTAGAAGATATTTCATCATAAAAGACGAGAAAAGTAGTGATTTTACAAACATCCCACAAATGACCAAGATCATGCAGCAGTTTTTACACAGAATTATTCTTGGACAAAATAATATTTGGTCTTAATATTTCACGCCCATACCTATAAAAACTATACTTATATCGACCTTTAATCTTTCACTTAGAAAATAACCGCCCCAAATTGTTAATAGACAAATTTGGGTAACATTTCATGCGTCCTTATCATTTCTTGGAATACATTGATTCCACTTTCCCATCATTTCCTCCAAGCAGCATATACTTGTCCTTCCTAGTCAACTGGGTGCACTCAAATCCAAGAGAACCAGCCAAGATTTTCTGCACGTGATTAGCCACCTCGATCGATGATTTTCCACCGGATTTCACCGTCATCTCCTCTGGAAGCCTCTCGAGAAATGCGATCTCATATGTCGGTCTGGGATTCATGAAGTAGTAGTAACAATCCCAGAACTTGACGCCTCTCACAGTTGTGCCATGGAACATGTTTTGCTTAAGGTTTACTGCCACTGGCACGATTCTGTCACTTAGTTCTGCGAACAAAGCGCTAAATCTCAATAGATATGGCTCTCTGCAAGTGGTACCCTCGGGGCAGACAACTAGGTCTCCTTTTTGGAGCAAGGCCTTGATCCTAGAAGCATCAGCCTCACGGTCACGAGTCAAGGCAATAGCTGGGATTGGTGAGAGGAATCTGGAAAGCTTGCTGACACTGTATGTGACACATGAAACTTTGCGGCCTAGAGCAATGGCAATGACAATAGGATCTAGTGCAGTGCGATGGTTGCATACGTAGAGGTTGCCAGGGGTGCCAGGGGAAGGCGCCGGAGGTGGGTTGCCCTTGATAACGAGGTGAATACCGAGCATTTCATATGTGTAACGTACAATTCGTTCAGGCAGGGGGAGGTTGAAGTACACACGAATTATGGAGAGTATGAATCCAATGGCAGCCAAATGTAGGTGATGAGGGCGTTGAGCGGTGTAGGGCGCTGGACTAATCGACCATCGTGGAATATCACTCGGCTTTTGAGGCGATCAAGTGGCAGTGGCTTAGCTGTTTTACTTGGATGCACCATGTATCCCTCCTGTTGAACATGGTTTAGAATTAAATTGTGACGAAGAAATCATTTAAACAAAACTTCAATGTATGTATCATGGAAACATCTATGAAAACACCCCACGTATAACTTGAGCGTTTTGAATACATGTGTCCCACAATACTTTTATATAGAACTCATCTAAATTAGATGATAATATATTAGATAATCTGATTGTAAGTGATGCATAGGATATATTTAGGGTGGCGATGGGGCGGGTCCAGATAGGCCGAACCCGCCCCGCTATACAATTTTAATTTTTTTAAAAAAAATTAAATATTGAATATACATTTCACTTCTTTGATTGAACAATAAAGTGACATTATTTAATTTTATATGAAAATTCATGTGTTCATGTTAAAGAAGTTGGACATTTTGAAGGGAATGAACAAAAATTGGTAGCTTAAAGATAGTTTTACAATGCTTATAATAAATATTTACTAGAGAAAATATGAAATACAATCATAAATCTTAATTTTTGTGTTTCAAAATTTATTTGTAGCTAAAGTTTTTTTTTAAAAAAAAAAAAAATTGGACCCAGGGTGGGGCGGGTCTGGGTTTTATGTGTAGCCTGAGGGTCCTGTGATTGACCAAACACCAAAAAAAAAATTGGACCCAGGGTGGGGCTGGTCTGGGTTTTATGTGTAGCTGGAGGGTCCTGTGATTGACCAAACACCGCCCCATTACCATACCTAGATATACTTCAACATAGCATATGTATGATTTTAAAACAGGCTTTGTCGGTAAGTCTTGGAATAAAGTTTGGCATGTGCCATGGAAACTAGTTGGTTCATGACAGATACTAATGGTAAATGTTGTGGCCCCTATTCTCTCAAACTCACTAGTGCTATCACTACGAATTATAACAGCCTCAACAACCACATTAAGTGCATGTCACTCTTGTATTATTACTGGCATGTGGTAACATTTAATGCTTGTGAAATACAAAAAGGATGCACTTATAAATATTCGGAATCACCTTTTTTAATTTTATATTAAAATGGCCACATCAAGAGAAATACTAATATTTTGGCAGATTTTACGAACCGTTGATTAAGAAATGAGCCCCCCAAAAACATGGCAAGAAACAATATCATCATTATCACAATCCACAAAATCAACATCAATCGAGGATTCTGCAATTACAGTGTATCCACACCACTCATCCCTTACTTCGGAGTAGTATTCGCACAATGATCATATAAATCAGGTTATTGACAAATTATGCCATTTGGGTCAAGATTTGTTCTGGTTTATGGTTTATTTTAAGTTTTTTTAACTAGTAAAGGTTTTTTAAATCGTTTTTGCCAAAATATATCAGTCAGTTATTCTTAACTAGTACAGTTTAAAGCTAGATTTTAAAGTTCGGCTTTTGTACTCTGAAGGAACAAAATAATTAATTGTTTTTTCCTGTTTCCGTTGATAGAAAAACAAATACAAGTAAATCACATTTCTATTAAAACCAAAAAACAAGTCATATCAAATTCAACTTCAAGCTATATACCCTGCGATTTTCTATGGAGAAGTTTTCTATCCTGGACGAAGTTTTGTTTGAAAAACTAGTGTTTCTTTTTAAAAAATTGAAGTTTGGTCGAATTAGGTATCAGAGCGCTATAACGTTAACTCTTAGGCGATGCTTGATTTGCATCATAGGGTTTAAATACTCTTAGAATTACCACTCGCATTTATAAAATTTTGTAGCAAAATGGCATTTATACTATTTTCCAAATTTTTTTACTATTTTAAAATTTGAAATTACCGCAACTTGTTTACTATAATTTAATCCCAAAAATTTGAAATTCACGCCAAAATTCGAGATTCAAATTTTCGAGGCATTTTATTCATTATACCAAACAATAAAATTAATCAACAATCTTATCTTTCAAACCAAACACCATATAACTTATTATGGTGTATTATTTATCATTATCTCGTCACACTATATTATCTATCTCGCAAACCAAACACACCGTTCGTACTTTAATTCAGATATATTCAAACGGGAAAAATAATAATAATAAACAGCGGTCTACACTACACGAGGAATTCTGTTTCTATTTTTTTTGTTTGAGCCTGCAAAAGGGACTAGAGAAAACATTTTTTATGGTGTGTTTGCGATTGCTTATTCAAAGCACTTCTATGTTGCTTTTGCTTAAAATTGAAAAAAGTTGATTTTAAGCAAAAGCATTGAGTGTTTGTTATTTAAATAAAAAAAATAGCTTAATAAACTTAAATTAATTACGAAATTGCCACAAAACAACTTAAAGTAGTCAAAAGCATGTCACGACCTGCTTTTTTCTGCTTATTTTTAGAGAAGCAATAGCAGAAGCAAACAAATAAAACACCCAAAAACTGCTTTTTTTATCTGAAAAGCAGATAAGCAGTTTTCATAAGCAATTGCAAACACCTACTTAGTAGATCTCATCCTTTTAAAACTTTAATTTTATTTAATAAAATATAGAAAAAGAATATCCAAGACATACCATTGTGAACTCAAACGAGTGATTTCTTCTCCTAAATCGTAAATTTGCTCAACAAAAAACGAACTACGAGGGGAAAAAGGGGGAATGTTTTTTCCTCCTTCAACTACTGCGGCAAAAATCATCCGTACGCATATCTTCATGAAGATTTCACGTATAACTATCTAAAATCACAAGTTTTTCGCGACAAATCAAGCAAATCATGCCAAATAATATAAATCAATTTCATCAAGTAGTTCACGTAATTAAGTAGTTCACGTAAATAGCCCGAAATTTTTTAGAGAAATTACCTTGCAAATGGACATGAAATCATGATCAGATTCCCTATCTCCAATACCAACATCTGGTGTTTCCTCCCCGAACTCTTTCAGTACCCCCAATTTCTTCCATTTCCCCACCAAAACACCCGGCTTCTTCACGAACCCCGTGGCCCTCCTTGTTTTCGGATCCACCTCAATCTCCGTCCCGATCACCTTATCTCCCCCCAAAAACTCCTTCACGAACGGCTCCACCATTATAGTCGGATTCGCCGTTATAATCACCTTCCTCTTACACTTGTCAAAGACCTCATAACTCTCAGCTCTCACATCACCAGCATAAAATTTAGGCAGCACCGCGCGCGACACTATCTCAATGTCACGCACTTTGAGTCCTGAAAAGGATATATATATCAGCATCTGTATGGCCAAGGCTTCGGAGAAGAAGATGTAGGCTATGACGATGATAGGAAATGATAAGAGAAGGATTAGCCCTCGGAGGAAGCTTCCCGCTTCAACGGCGACCAGCATGAAATACGGGAATGAGGATCGGGAGATGAGCAGAGTTCCGTCGAGGTCCGCCGCAATGGAGTGGCGGTTCGAGGAGGAGGTGTCACATTTTTCTATGGGCGGGAAACGAGAGGCGGCGACGGTTGTTTTCTCCATTATGCTCTGTATGAGCAGTGAATGCTGCATCTGCATTCGATATATATTCATGGGGTTGGGAAGATGGAGTGGGACCCACTTCTATTAGGGAATGACACACAAATCACCTTCATTTCGGTTGGGAAGGTTCAAGCCTTTATTGCCATATAAATAAATTATTTTATAGCAAATATAATTCTCGAAATATAAAAAATCTAACTAAAAAAGGTAAAGACAATGTGATGTATATGAGATACTTAGGTAGTCAACTTATCAAAAAATTTAATAAATAAATAAATTATTTTATTATATTTTAATAAATTTTAATTATTAAATAAATTATTAATTAATCTAAATTTTAATTAATTAATCAATTTTTAATATTAATTAATTAATTGATCTAATTCCCATGGCCAACCAGCCAACACACACGAGCTAGCCTAATAAATCTTGGCCAACACACCTATTTGACGGTTGGGTTGGGCCCAATCTGTTTCAATAGCTTTAGATATATGGTGTACATTTGCATATGAATTTGATATTTTGAATAAGAATATTACAATTCAATGATTGCTACCTCCTTATGGCATGTTTGGTAGGGGTGATAAGGGATGATTAGGGAGTGACAAAGAAATAAACCCTTGTTCCTCTCGTTTATTAATAAACTCAGCCAATCAAACATGCCCGTGATTAATGCTTGTTAATTGGTGGACAATTGTCCCACCCAACCCCCTGAGTTTACCAACCCATTCTTCAACAGTATGCATGATAGTGTGATAAATTGACAAAATTGCCCTACAAAATAATGCTCATTTGGAACCCTAGCCGACATAAAAAAAAATTACCAGTCTGTAAGCGACGACAATAACCCCATTCACAAGCTATCTGGATTTTGCAGTGGTATTCGTTTGTCGGTATATAACAAAACACAAAAACCACGATCGGTTAAATTTCTACAAATTAACAAAGACTTCGATAACATACAATTTCCATTAAAACAAAAGCTCTAAAAATTAGTTTTAATGACACAAATTCTACAAATCAAGCACATAAAATGACAAAATAGAAAGATTTTGTTCAACATACGCACCTTCAACTGCCGTAAGCCGATACAAACTCGTATAGTATTTCTCGAATACACAAAGGTCACTTGAATCTCTAGATGCCGAAAGAATTTGCCCTAACGCTGGACCTTTAACAACAAATTCATCTGTTTCACGTCAATTTCCAACAGGATAGATATCATATTTGGAAACAAATGGTGTGTATGCTGCTTAAAGAATGTTTTCAATAATAACGGGTAGAAATTTTGGAAGAGATTGTGAGAGATAACATACCTAAGATCAAAGGAAGGTTCTGGGCGGTGGGGTGTTGGGAATCAAAGTTGGGCCAATTTAATTTATGTCAGGGTTAACAGGTTAACAGGGGTAGTATCATATTTACACATAAAAATCATTTTTTATATCCTACTTATAAAAATCATACCAAACATCATATTATATAATCATATATATAACAACATTTTTTAATCATTAGATTTATCACTCTATTAATAATCATTCAATAATCCTATCATTCAAACCAAGCGGACCCTTAGGGTATTATCTTGTGGGATAGAAATCATCCCCACCGCATTTGCCAAAGGTTATAATGCACGAACACTCCTAACACTCATTTGACATGTGTAGGACACGCCACGTGGAATGTCCTTACTCGTGCCGGACACTCCTGTCAAAATAGGACATCTGTGCCATACACTATCAAGGGTGTGTTCGACACGGAAGCGACTCTTTTGGGGGTTAATTGTGCAATTTATAAAGTTTTTGAATAAAATAAATTTTGTCGTGTTTGTTGAACTTTGTGTTAATTGTAGTAGTATACATTTGATGTTAATATGAATAATACTTATGAGTTTAGTCACATGTATTTATTTATATGATTTTTGAATTTGGTAAGAATTATTTTGGTATTATCTTTTATTTGGACGTGTTTGTTAAACTTTATGTTAATTGAAGTAATATTTAGTTGGTGTTAGTATGAGTGATACTATGATGATTCCAGTGACATGCATTTATTTCTTCTTGAATTTGGTAAGAATGTTATTGTTGCTTTTACATGATTTTATAATTTAAAAATGTAAATTTTAGTATATATACACATGTATAATATGTATATACATGCGTGTTACAACCGTATCGTATCCTAAAAATTTTGAAAATATGAATCGTCGTGTCCGTGTCAATATCGCTGTATCGGTATTTGTGTATCGTACGCCAAAGGTTTACAAGTTAGACGGTTGAGTGTATGTAGGGATATTTGTGTAAGAGGGAGAAATAATTAATTAAATTAAACTGATATATTTACTATGTTGTAGCATACGAAACTCTTCTTTTTGTGCTACTATATGTTGTATCAAAGACTAGTTCTAGTAGATAAAGTTGGTGAATCACGTCTCCACATCATATTACGGATTACAGGTGAGAATGCTGTAATGTTTGGTGACCAAATTTAATGCGCCACACAAATAATCAATACTTTTTTTCTGGTAAAAAAATTTAATTATTGTTTCGCTTGTTGCCAAAAGTTAGATTAGAAATCAACATCTTTAAATAAATATAACTTTATAAATTATATCCCATTAAAATCCATAAAATGCAATTTAAAAAAAAACAGCATTTTAAAGAATTTTTTATATATAATGATGTGAACCGATATTTTAGATATTTGGTAGAATGGAGTGTTAACGAAAATAAAGAAGAACACACCAAGATTTTTACGTGGAAAACCCTCAAATTGAGAGAAAAACCACGGGACATAGTCCAGTATAAATTTTACTATCACAATTTTTGTTGATTACAGGACTCCTGGGACACAACTTACAATCGTCCAATGACTTATAGAAATATCCCAGAAAAATAATAAAAATGACCGAACAGAAGTGAATATGCTCTCTTCGGAGTCTTTTTGCCTAGAAATTTAAACCCCTTTCAATGAGACCATCCATGGGTATTTATAGAGTTGTTCCCAGTGATTGGTTCGCGGGAGATCTGGAACACGATGTCCTCTGGTCGTGGCTTAACTGTGGTCAAACGTGTCCGAGAAATACGCGCCCCATTACTGCACGTTTATTCACGCCGGTTGATTTGTTGGTTATCCCCGGGTCTTCCGCTAGTCTTTGACCAGAAAACCGAGGAGGGTTTAGCAGCTGTTCGGTAAAACCCTGCTCGGTGCCATCTGTTCGGTATCCTCCTGTTCGGTATATGACTTGTTTGGTTCTTGGGGGTATTTTACCCGAGGAAGTCAATATGTCATATGACTTCATATAATTATATGTTTTTTTTCAATTGAACATATTTAACAACTCATTCTTGTCCCTTAGTTTGATCTTGAGAGTAGACAGCTGGGAAGAAAGTCGTATCTATTATCAAGTTGAGGAGGAAATAAACCAAAAAGTCCAATGACTATTAGAACAAGAAATCTAATTCCCTTTTACAAGAAATCCAATGACTTGTGTTTCAACAAAATTCTTTTTTACTTTTTTCCTTTTTCTTTCAATTTTTTTTTTTTTTTTTTGTGATGATTGGTCTTTATTTTTATCGCGACACTCAACCCACAAATTTATATTTAGTATAGAGACGTGAGACGGGAGATTGTATGAATTGGCATATTTTCAAACCCAATATTGGTCATCATCCCAAGACATTGTTGTGTCCATTTTAACTAGAATTGGATGGTGTCCGGATGAGGTGAACTTGACTAAGTGAAGACTTGGCATTAAAACATGGTACATTCTTTTATTTTATTTTATTTTTTAACATAAAACATGCCATATGTTAATTAAAGTTGAGCCAACATGACAAATACAACACAAAGTTGGAAAACCAACAATAAAACCGACATGACCATGAGAAATAAAACATTCGAAACAACATAAATCAAATATCGTCTCATAGAGGAAGTGGTATTTGCTAGTGAACTAGGAAAGTGAAACGTTGCTAAAGCACAAGGTTGTGACCAGAATGGGGCACGAACTACCTTAGCCAAGTACGACCCCCTCAAACTATTAAATCCATATAGTGGACATGTAAGGTAACCGTCTTCCAAGACATTTGAAGGTACAAATGGGGGTATACGAAAATCATAAACTGAGAAAAAGTTGCAATTGCACTAGCTCTCGCATCCAAACGCACGAAATCGACAGGCTCTCTAGTCAAAACCAAGTTATGCTCTAGCAAGGAAACAAGCAAAATTTACCACAACCATGGAAGCAAAAAAGGAACACATATAAGAACACAGACACCAAAGTACAACATAACATATAAACTAGACTACGAAGAAACACATAAGCCGTAAAAATATATACTAGGCAAATATAAAGCAGTATATAGTAGGTAAATATTGATGAAATTGGATTAATTAGCAAAATGTAAGATAAAACTAACATAATAATAAGAAAAATATAGGAAAATTGACGAGTTAAGTGCAATTTAAAGCTTAAATAAAAATTGAAATTAAAAAAAGTATACATATTTTATTTGAATTATACATGCATAGGGTATAACTTGATCGAATCTAGACAAATATCAAGAAACATTTAACATTTTCAATTCAATGATTGAATTAAAGCTCGAGTTCAATTTCGGATTGAAATATTGAAGGATGCCTACAAGCTATTCGTATTATTATCGAATATACATATGTAAGGAAAAAAAACTCGTCTCTTAAAAAAAATTGTAGGTGTTAAAAAGCAAGATCCATGTTACTATTACTGGGCCACAAGGAGGCCCAACAACAGAACTAAATCGCCCGAGTTGATTTGTGATAGGCCTATGAAGCTGAATATCAACATGACCTACAACGTGGGACTTATTGAATAGTTTATTCTACTAAGGGTGTGCTTGGATTGCATTATGAGTTTATTAATCTTGGGATAAGTTTTTTATCCCATATTTGGTTTGTTATATAAAAAAAAGTTATCCCACCATATTTATCTCATTGTAATATCGCTATACAACAAAATGATATATATACATATTATTTTATTTTATTATATATATTATATATTATTATATTATGCTTAAAATTTATATTATTATGATTATTATTATGTGTATATCTATATATTACATTATTATTATTGTTTTTTACTAAAAATAATTATTATTATAATACTGAGGGTATTTTAGACATTATACCAAACAATAAATTTTATTAACCATCTTATCTTCAAACCACACACCGTATAACTTATCACACATTATTTTTACAAAATCAAACGGTACATAAATGTTAAATTTAATCCCTAGAGTTTATTATTTTAGCCAATTCATGTAGACTACAATTAATATATTTGAGTGACTCTCAATAGTTTACTTACAAGATATCGGGGATCACAATTTCTTGTTATTTGGAGTCAAGTTAATTTAATCTTTTGTAATATCCTAAATGCCCCAATCGATAAATGATTTTGATTTATAGATCACCGAAGTTATATTTTAATTGAATCCATTGAATCATTTGTAGGTATAGAAACAAATGTTTGGAAAAATTAATTGAAATTAAGCATTGCACACTTTCAAATATAGGTATAGGTGTAACATTTCATGAAAATTGCTTTGAAATAGTGTCATTTGGGTAAGCACATTTTCAACCAAGCAATACACCCATTCATGTATATGTGCGACTTTTCATGAATAATTGTATCCAAACGATGTTCTTTGGTGATGTCTTTTGGACTACTATATAAAAAATATCCTCATTTAAACTAAAACACATAAATCTAGAGATTAAACATTAAACTGAGAGAAGCTGTGCATTTTGTTGCATAATACTTTCATTCTGAGTGATCTAAACATTTGTGGTTTGTAGGATTCATGATTTGTATTGGTATTATCACGAATCATAGTTGTTTTACCTTAGAAAACGAATTGTCATCGAAACCGTGAGCATCATAGTAAGACAATATCATTTTAAGGACAAAGAGTTGCACGATTGCCTCAATATATTAGCCATTTTGTATTCTTGCATTCTTGTCTCAAATATACATATACCCAGAATATTTCCTAACACCAAATACCTCCATTGCTTTAGTTGATGCAAATGTTAATTCCTACTAATCCCAATTCACAAAACATCTGGTTCTGCAAACTAAAAATAAGAGTAAGTCAAGTTCTGCAAATTTTACTAATATTTGTTTTCCTCAAGTTACTATATTGATGTTAAAATTGCTAAAATAGTGCAATGGAATGAAGATTATGTAAATTGTACTCTCTACGCTAATTTCGAAAACAATTAAGTCATATTCTTGAATTGAGTGAAATTTGATTTACTTTGCTTGTGTTTAAATCCAAAGCTCCTTCTATTCTACGCATGTGCCTCTAAATCCAATGAGTTCCATCTATCTTTAATGTCAACTTGTTATCTTGTTTTCCATATCTCTTTAATCTCCACAATTTTCTGTATGCTTATTTTTCGGTTCTCTTAATGGAATTATGATATTATAAAGTGTGAATAATTTGACTTAAAAGACAGGTTAGGTAACAAAGTGTGCCTATGCTAAGAAATGATTATAAACACTTTGGATCCTCTCATCATCAATAATTTTTCCCATCATCCCGCAAACTAAAATAACATAAATATTGTAAAATCAAGCGTTTGCGCATTTACTAAAAACTATAACTTGTGGTAATAGTGCAATTCAAATATTTTAAATCATACAACAACTCAAACGTCACATATCGATTAATCACCTAGCAGTAGAGCTGTCAAAATGAGTTGGGCCCGCCTGGCTGATCAACCCGACCCGCCAAATAGGTGGGTTGGGCTAGATTTTTTTTTTGGTGAGTTGTCTCGTTTAACCCGCAATACGCCTTGTGTTGGGTTTGGTTGGAATGTTTCCAACTTGTCTGAAGCCAGGTCCCAAATGGGCTGGTTTGTTTGGGCCACGGGTTGGGAGGGGTAGCCCGTTTTGGTCGGGATGAGGTGACAGCTCTACCTAGCAGGGTTATTATGGCACTCCAACGGTCTACCTCCCAATAATTGCACTATTTGCAATCAATGAGAATCGAACACCTGACATTGACCTGGATATCAATTACAAGATGTAGTGTTTGATGTTTTAGCAAAAGTTATAGCTGATAGTAATGATGAAACTCAATATTTTTAAGTCGTACAACAGCTCAAACGTCGCGTATCGATCGCTCTCATAACCATGATAATTATTGGAGTCCAACAATTCCATTGGATTCTACTCGAAAGACGAAGACATACAGGAGGAGTTGGAGTTCAATAAATAAAATGCTCTTGTTTCCAATTATGCTGATAATTTTCCATCGTAGACTACACAACAAAATCTTGTCCTATATGCGTTCATATAACTTCATTCTTTGAGATAATTAAAAAAAAATTTGTCTTAGCGATAATCGAGTGAATCTATTGAAACTAAATTTGGTGACCACAATCTCTCTAATAAAATCAGAATAGATTTCTATTCGCATTTTATATTTGTGAAGTGGATTCAAATTTTATTTAAAAGTTTTATTTTTACTTTTACAATTCCTAAACTAGTTGGGGTGGACTGGAACTCAAGTCTTTTACGAGAGAAGGGGTGACAACTAGTAGATCAGTCGTCAAATTTAAAAGTTTTCTGACTATAATCCTTTAATATCCTTTCATGATCTCCCATATCGCTCTGCATGTATTTATAAGAATATCATTAACATCGAGTGTCGGCAAAGTTCGTTGTTTTTCATTATTATGTCCATTATGTTTTCCATGGCCCACTGTTTTTCCAACTCATAATAGTTATTTATATTTATTTTAAAGAAGCGGTTTCGCATTTTAATAAATGAGATGTAACTATTTAATTATTAGTATTAAATAAAAATGTGAGAATATTAATTAGGTATTTGAGTCCTTGGAAGACAGAAGCGTCCAAATGGCATTAGATGTTATTATACTGCGATTTTTATCGAATGGTTGTATTACTTCCTAATCGTTTACTGTAAAAAAGAAAATAGAATTTACAAAAAAAAAAGTATAGCTTGTGGTTTTATATTTGAGAAAATTACACATAGGTACTACTTATCAAAATTTGTTTCAACTAAATCACCTAAAAAAATCTTCTTTCAACTAAATACATCTTTTAAAAAATATCTTTCACATAAGTCTATTTTATGAAACCCTAATCTAATTAATCCATTTTTATGACTTAAACACCCATAATCTAATTAATCCATTTTCTCAATGGCAGATTGTTCGATTAGTTGAATTGCTTTAAAATTTCAGAACGAATATCGAATTTTGTTCTTCACAAATTGAATCTTGTTGTCGTTCTCATCCTCGTCTTCAATCAATTTCTCTGTTTTTTCCGATCTATTGCTTTGAATTGGTTTCGTCTTCTTCGTTGCGAGCTGTTTCTGAATTGACGTATGATCGCACCATAGCATTCACCTTCAATTGTTAAATTTTTTTGCTTCGTGACGCATCGTCGTTTGCAATTGTGCCAAATTTTTCTGCGATCTTGTGATGTTTTTGCTGCGTGAATTCTAATATCAAATCTGCAAAAAAAATATCATTTTTCTTCTGGAATATGGCGACGGCAAAGGACAACTGTTGAGGAATTGAATTCTTCGTCGTGAATTAATTCCGATAGTTCGTTTGCAATTGAATTGTACTCGTTCATTGTGCTCTGGAGGTTTTCGATTACAATCACGTGAGTAGCTGGTGTGATTGTGTACATCTTCGGTGTATGAATAAAAATTAATCATGCTGTGTATGGAAAATTAATCATGCGATGCATGCAAAAATGTATTCATGTGGTGCATGTAAATTACATGCGCCCTAGTTTACCGGTGCATGTAATTACATGCACCGTTAGTCTACCGGTGCATGTAAGTTACATGCATCGATAGTCTACCGGTGCATGTAAGTTACATGCATCGATAGTCTACCGGTGCATGTAAATTACATGCATCGGTAGACTCAGCATTTGCATTGGTTCTCAAATTACATAATAAATAAGTATCATATAGTAAGTGTTAAAGACGATCACAAATAACACCTAAAATTAATACATGTTTGTGTAATATATTATCATTTGAAAAATAATAGAATTTTTGTTATGGCATTATGCAATAATTTATCATATAGTATATACTCATCCATAATAAAATTTAATTTCTAAAGTAATATATTGCATCTTTAATTTGTTATAAGATCAATTGTAAAAATTATAGAATGAAAAATTAATTTACATTTTTTTGATTTGATCATTGTTATTTAGTAATTAGATAAAAAAATCGTATATTAGTGCATCTCCGCCTATCGGTGCATGTAAATTACATGCATCGGTAGATTTTAGCAAGTCGATGTATGTGAATTACATGCACCGCTAAGTCTATTTTGGTGGATGTAAATTACATGCACCTATAGACTTATACTATATTTAACAAAAACATAGCCTTTTTATATATAATTTTTAATATGTAACATTTTTCCTCATTAATTTTTTTAATTTAATAGCAAATTGAAATAGAAGTGTAACACCCGTAAAAAAAAAAATTATAAACCTGTGATAACTTGATTACTATTTAACTACAAATGAGTAGTACTAGTGTTATAATATAAAAACATATTTATATTTGATAATTTGGAAATCAAATGATTAAATAATGGTGGTGATTGATATTATGGAAAAATAATAATAATAACATGACATAAAATGGAAATTACATGAGGATAAATACAAAATGGTGCACGTGGAAGTGTGTGCAGGAAACACATGACTTAGCTTGATGAAATTAGGGAGGTTGGATCTATTTCTTTCAAATAAATAATATTTGTTATTTTCTTTAGCTTTTACTCAAACCCCCCAAGATAGAAAGAACCGAGAAAAGGCAAAAGAGGAGAGAAATTAAAAACCCTCACTCAAAATATTGGGAAAATGAATTTGGACAAGGATATTGCCACTGATTCTTCTTCACTTTTGTTTCCATTATTTCCTTCATCTACCTGAGCAGGTGAGGAATAGAAATTATTGTGGTGTCTGTGGTGTTTTCTATCTTATTTTCGGTTAATAGTTCACTGCTTTTGGATTTGGTTAAGTGATTTCATTGAATCAAAGTATCTTTAGTAGAATATAGAACATATAAAAGGAGTTGTGAAGATATACACAATTATCCCTATTTTATTTCTAATTTACACTGTTGTCGTTGAGTTATCTCCATTTATTTCGATAGATGAGAGCCACCATATAAGGCATAGTTAAAATCTGTGAAACTCTAATTAGATTGTTAAGGTAGACTATGCATTACCTAGATGTAGGAGTTTTTGTTCATCTTCAATATAGAGGTGTAGCTATGTGTTGTATGTTATACACCTTTTATGTTAATTTGATTGATTGAAACTTTAAAATGTATGAGTTCTGTATAAATGGAGTGAGTGTAGATATTGAGAATTAATTACTATATATAGACTCTTTTGAAGTAAAGCTTTTATTGGGTCCAACTTTTGGGTTTTGTTTATGTAGTAAGTTGATATTGTTATTTATAGTTGCTAAGTAAAGCTGAAGAAGTAATTTATAAAAAGTGAATCCAAAAAAAAATGACAAATTGAATGAATGGACTAGAAGAGGTTTTTTCGTGATTTATAACAATTTCTAAGTTATTACAGATTGAATAAATGTTGAACTTTTGATGTAATTTCTAGATAGAAGCAGTTGACGTAAGGTGGGGAATAGACTAATATAATCATTTTTACGCCAATCATTGAGGTACGTTTTGTCTTAATATGAACAATAAATTATCATTGAGTAAACATACTGATTGAATAACATTAAATATGTGATGAATTGATGAGCTGAGATAGAATAATGATATGGTATATATGAATTGATGATTGGATAGATGTTATATATGTGGTTGATGCGGATTGATGAGTCCAGGATTTTGGCCAGTGGATGAAATTTCTGGTCCTGATATCATATATATGGATGATATGGACTGACGAGTCCTGGATATAGGCCAGTGGATGACATATCTGGTCTGATAATCGTGAATGCATTGCGATGCATTTCACATATAGATGATGAGATTATATGATGTACTATTGGACATCATTTTTTTTTTTATATTACATTGTTGTTGTCTTGTTTGACATGATTAGTTCCGAGGTAACGGAACATGGTATGATTATTTGTTAAACTGTTGAGTTATATTGATGAGATGTTTACGATCTGTATAATTTCTGTTGGTATTTTGGTAAGAACGTACTGGGCGTTAGCTCACCCTTTTATGGGTTTTGTTTTTCAGGTGACAGGGCTGGTACTAGTGGACGGGGTCAGAGTTAGGCTAACGAAGGGATATAGGGTAGAGCCCACTAGTTTCTAGTGTTTGATATTACTGGAAGAATATACTTTTGATGTCCAATATGTTTAAGAGATTATACGTTTATGTTTATGGTTTAAGAGATTATGTGTTTATGTTTATGTTTGTGTTTATGTGATGTTGATTAGCATCTCGATCAGGTTATCAATTGCATGTGAATTACATGCACCGATAGACTCATGAACTGTCGGTGCATGTAAATTACATGCACCACTGAGTCTATCGATGCATGTAAATTACATGCACCGATAGACTCATGAACTGCCGGTGCATGTAATTTACATGCACCAATGGTTTCAATATCATTACATTCTCAAAATTTTCATTCAAACAATTGATCGAACATCTCAAATACATTATAATTTTGAGTTTTATATTAAAAATCTAAAAACAATCATTACAATAAAATTAAAATTCATAATAAATATAAATTTTTCATCAAACAATTGATCGAACAATTCAAATATATTATACTTTTACGTATCACATTAAAAATCTAAGTACAGACATTACAAAAAAATTGAAATTCATAAGAAATATAAAACAAAATCAACACAATCGGTAAATATATGATAAATAGAAGTGCGAAGATTTTGTCTTCTTGCACAACTTTTTTGTTTTCGTTTGACCAGTGCGAGCAGCTCCGACTCCATGGGAGGAGCGACAACTTTCGACGACGGCGTTGGTGGTTGGGACATGTGGCTGATGTGAGGGTTGGAGATTAAGGGTTTTGATGTTGAAGGAGGTGATCCAAGGAAGACAGAAGATTATTTTGGTCATTTTGACCAAAATTGGACCTAGTTGAAAGAATTTTTTTTGGGGTGACTGGGCCGAAAAATCTTTTACCAAGTAGTACCGGCCCGAAATTTTTCCTTTATATTTTAATAATCACAAGATACTGGAGTGAATTTAGAATTTTTATTTTGGATGGCAAAAAATAATAACATAAAAAGAGAAAAAAATCTGGTGTCAAAATATAATTATAAAATGAGAAACCGTAATTTTTGGAGAACTGATGCAAATGTTTTAAATAAAATATTAGGTAAAACAAAAATATTTAGTAAATCATGGGTTCATAAGTATGAAAGTTGTTTTAGGTATTATTTGTTACTTCTTTCCTTTTCTAACTAAATAGGCAAGACCTCATGCACTTGTTTCCACTTTTCCAGTTATTCTTGATACTATTTTAAAATATTGGATTTTTCGTTATTTAAATCGTGTATCTGAACATTCTTTGCAACATCCATTGCTTCGGACTGTGGCGATGAAACGTGTGCTTGCCTGTTTATCTTTCCCTTGAGATTTCTGCTAATTCTCTTCTTGTTGTATCATGTCCAAGCTAAGAATGAATAAGCATAAGAGAAAGAACTTGGTCCGAGAATGTAAGGACCCCCGTGCCCTTACCCCGTTATTAGTGTATTAACCCATGTATTTGATACATACAATCATGTAACCAGGGGGAAAGAAACCATGCAACCATAGCATATCATACCAATAATAAAATTTCTTACATTATTCCACATAATGTCCACTTCCCCCAACCTAGTCCACATAGATATCATGCACCCTTATAATACACTAACATGTTCTCAGTTCATTTAGCAATTCAATAATAATTGCATGCGACCAACAAATGAAAAGAGTGCATTTTTATACAAACCATATACACATATAACAGTGATCACATGCGAGCATCAACAAATGTATGTGTATCAAATGTATAAAACATTGTGCTCAATACCGTCACTGGTACTTCGATCCTGGAAGCACCTCAAATCCATAGCTCGAGCTCAACTCCAATGCCATCGATGTACCTATTCACCTGCCCCAATAGAAACAGCTCCCACACGGGGTGAGCATACCAATACCACCAATCAATAAACACAATATTACAATTCATAATTTACACAATGTAAAGGCTATGAGTATTAAAAGACACTCCCTGGATGTCATCATCCTCATCCGGGATCACCTGTGCTGTTCATGTTCTCAAAATAACTGAAACCACCAAATTCCCAAAAGCAGTTAATCATCTCATTGATTAACGAAAACCATTCCTGTCATGCCAGTTTCATAATCAAATGTGATTAAACCATTAAACAAATGATCATAGATATCACATATATCTAACCAATGATTCCATAGATCTATTTCATCGCTCGCTCCACAATAGCGGCATTTTAACCTCACGCACGCTCAACAACAGCGGCGTCATAACCGATGTTCGCTCAACAGCGACAACATCCCAATCATTGCTCGCTCAAAAGCGGCACCATATAACTCACAATATATATATCCATATATAACTCACAATATATATATCAATTTACTGCAAATACAATAAACCATGTACTTCACAGTTGCAATAATATAAAAGGATATGCTCTTACGTTATACGTATCTTATAATTTCATAGTCCGAATCAAACTTGCCTTGGTCCCGTGACACGATGAATTACGTGCTAAACACAATTAATAATCCACTATTAATTACAAGAATGCAACCACGTGCCCAAGCACGTTTACAATCTCCAATTATATCATCAATTAATGACGATTAACCATTTTAAAAGACCCCTGATGAAGCATGCATCGATTCCATAACGCCAACCCAAATATGCCAAGAAACAGGGCCTCTCGATCGATCGGACATAAGCCCTCGATCGATCGAGAGCCAGCAAAGGTTGGCACCTAAATTCCTTCGCGCGCGATCGATCGGCGAGACTGACCAATCGATCGCCGCACGCTCGCGATCGATCGGTAGTCTCGCTCGATCGATCGCCAACACTATTCATCGCCTTCCATTTTTGCCAACGTCGCGCGATCGATCGGCACTCTCTTGCCGATCGATCGGCGAGCTCTGCACCAGCCCAAAAATGGTTTTTTCGTGCAAGAACCCCTATGACCACCATTCTAACACCTAAAACTCCAATAAACCCTCAACAAAACATCATAAAACCTTCCCAAACACAACAACTCATAAAATCTCCAAAAACCCATAAACTCAAACCCAACTTAAAACACAACCAAAATCCACAATACCACAATCAAATCGAAGATAAATGCGAGGGGAAGAACAATACCTTATTATCTTCGAGAAATTCCGCTCACAAGTCGAGCCTCCATCGATTTTTTCTTCATGGAAGAAAAGAGGGAATGGTTGGGATTGGGGGGAGACATGTGAGAGAGAGAGAGAGAAAAGGAGGAAATTGATTGAACACCGAGTCCATCTGGTATATATAGTACCAAGACTCCAAAATCCCAAGTCCTTCACAAATACATCATGACTCATTAAAAATCATCTGTGTTCAATAATTATCTCTCCAATCTCAATTTCAAATACCAGCCTCAATATAAAGTACCCCGGACCCCAGACACCACCAAAAACCAAATTCCAAGATTTTTCACCACGATGAGAATACAATCTCAACCTTTGGATCCAACGATTTCAATACCCGATTTAACATCCTCGGGTGTTTCAACACCGTAATTAATTCATAATTGCCACAATTAAAATCCATTAAGGATCATTACAACACCGGGATTAACACCATTAATTCATTGGCATCACAGTGAAAGAAGGCTTTTATTCCAATATCCGGGAATGAAGGTAGGGCAGAGACATTAAAAGAAACTGTTTTTAGACACAAAAAACAGAAGTTAGAATATAGTTAATATATAAAATTATTGATTATACCATCTTTCTTGTTCTTAATAATTTTGACTCACCGAGTTCCCAAAGAGTTGTTGACGTGAAAAATATACGTCCACAGGTCCACTTGATTTTTTTTTAAAGAAATGGTAGCTTATCAACTATATATACAACGGCGATATTTAAAAAGCTAAACTGTCCAAATTAAGAGCTATAAATGATACATCAACTCCCTTTGTTTGAAAGCTCATATAATTTTTCAGAAAAATTTTCTACTATCAAAATTTGAAATTCCCATGAAAAATTTATAACGATATATTATTTATGTTGGATCAAGCGCTTACCGCTTTATCAATAACTATAGTTAAGAGTAATTGTGCAATTTCAATCTTTTCAACCATACACTGGCAACAGCGCCACGTGTTCGACCAATCACAAAGCATATGCAATTGTTGAACCCCAACAATTTATAACCATCTCATAATTTTAATCATTCTATCACTTATTATATTTCTCACTCCAAACGATACATCAATGTAATTTGACTCATTTGATGGGATGTATCCCTCATATGATCCACATTATCCAATTATTACATTCACATAGTGAGTAATAATATTGATGCGTCATAGGATATAAATTCCCCTACTTTTCCTTTCAACGCGTTTATCCACGTCATCCAATACTTATATCCACACCAGTAGTTATTGGAATTTTGAAGTAAATTAAAAGAAAAGAAAGAAAAAAAAGAGTGCTCAATCGATTGAGAGAAAAATTTCATCTGTTGGAAGGGGCTCGATCGATCGAGCACCAGGCGCCGATCGATCGAGCCATGTGTCTATTGACAAAAATGGTGTGTTCATTCGTGTTGGGGTGCGATTTTTCCTTGATAGGGTGCATCTAAATGGTGCCTTTTGGACACATATATTTGGTTTACTATAAAGAAGACATTCCCCATTTGTTTAAACATAGAATTTTCGAAATCTACATCAGAATTAAGATCAAATTGAGAGCATTAGTTTGTTCATCAAATTTCTTCTTATTGGGTGCTTTGAACCTTTATAGTTTGAGGACTTATGATTTGGAGTGCTCATATGACAAGTCATAGTCATTGTATCTTGGGAGATAAATTGCCAAAGCAAACGGTTAGCATCAATGCGGGGCAATATTGTCTTAAGGACGGAGATTACAATCCCGCCTCAACATAAACTTTAAAGTCATTGTTATTTTTGTTACTACATTCATAAGATACACATTGCTAGAGAACCTACTAACAACAGTAGTAATATTGTTACTCCCATTTTAGGAAGAATTTCCCCAATTTTTCCTTTCCACTCCGACTTTTTCAATAAATTCCCATAACTTTGATCTATTTGTTTTTTTTTTTTATAATTCGGCCACCCATTCGAATAAATAATAATTTATTTCTCTGAATATAATATCATACATGTGTAATGTGGCATATATTTCATTACATTTTTAAAGATTTTTTTATTCGAAAATATAAACCACAAATTCTAATGCAAAGGTTGATTGATGCTATATATTTGAAAAGAGTAAAACAATTTTACGTACAATATTTGACAACCTTACTGTTATTGAAGGATTACAATATGTAAAGTGCGAGCCGAGAGCGGGCCGAACGGGCTATCATACTTTTTATCATGTCTACCAAACACATGATAAGTTAGTGATTAAAATCTTAATCACCCCTTATCATCCATACCAAACACAACCTAACGGGTATTATTATTAGTATTATAATTATTATATTATTAATAAATATTTTAAAGGGGGAATCAATTATCTTGACCAAATACCGGCCCAATATTGGTTTAATGGTGCAGGTAAGAAAGGACCACTTAACCACGCCAGCAAAGAAAAATAATTTAATGACTACATTAATTAGATTTAAATATAAAATTAATTTTTTTCATATAGTTTTATTTAAATGATAATGCTAGTATATTACACACACTTTCAATATTTTTTTAATGTTTGAACTAACTTTATTAATTATTTGCGTACGTTAAAATATTTATATTACAACAAATAATTTGCAAGAGTTTTCTAATCAGATTATAATATTTTTAGAAAAAAACTACCATTTTTGGAATAAATTTTATGCCTTATTAAAAAAATAGAAAATTTTCATTTTATTAAAGTGTACACTCTCAACTTTCATATATTGTTTTAATCTCTTATTTATTATGTTTTGATAGAATAATTGCAATCTCCAACATAATTACTATTTTAATTTTTTTCTTTATTTTCAAAAGCTTCTCAATTATTATACTTTATACTTGTTAACACACAACCTTAAATTATGTAGCTAATTGTCTCTTTCAGATAGAGATGAATCCAATAGCGACAAGAGATATTGGGAATTAAAAAAATAATAAGAAAAAAGAAAATCAACTTTGTATGTATTTTTATGGTATAATTACCTAAAAGTTCATTTAAAATTTTTTTTTCCCAAAATAATTGTAATCACTGTTATTTCTTTTTTGAAAAGTCTGAAACAAAAACTGTGAAGAATGTAAACTGAAAATGGTTATTGTTGGGGAGCAGTGTTTTTTGTAGCAAAATACGTCATTTGACGATTTATAAGATTTGAGTTATAGTAAGAAGCACTCGATTGTGTACTTATATATATATATATATATATATATATATATATATATATATATATATATATATATATATATATATGTATTGATATCATCAGAATTTGCGGTGATTTGTTGATATTAATAGAGAGTGGATTCACCTCTTTTTCTTCTCCAATACTCAATATAACGGCAGGGATGTCAGTAAATATCTTATGCAATGACCTGAAAATACGAAGCAACAGTGAGAAGGGTGCCGGAAGTTTTTTCGACGGGTCCCCTCCGACGCTCAAGTCATGCGAGAGAAAATGAGGAAATATATGCGGTAGGTAAAGGCAATTATGAATTAGACAGCCCAATTGATACCCCAAACCTGATATTTATAGGCGGAGACCCAAGAGTTATCATGCAACAAGGACTCCTTCCATGTTTATCCAAATCTTACCCAGATATGTTAAAATCTTGTGAATACAATCAAATCCCTGATATTGCTCCGCGAATCTAGGATTTACCTAGCTTAGGAGATTTAGTTTCTTTCTTGAGCAAACGTATTAAGCCGGGAATGAGATGAGCTCGGACCATAAGCTCGGGTCCCGAAAGAGGTCGCCATACCATTTGGCGTAGGGACAACAGGTGAGGCGAAACACGTCGGCCATAACAAAGAGCACGGAAAAAGAGGCAAGGTCTTTTGATGAAGACCGAGCAACTACAACTCGGATCAGGTCGGCTCATCAGGTGGTGTCTTCATATTTAGGGGTATCACATTCCCCCCTCCCTGTCGAGCTGACGTTAAAGACCAGAAGCTCGTATGTGCTGAGTTATCCTGATGAGCAAAGTCTTCTAAATAGGAAAACTTGATTTGGGCGGGAAATAACGACTGAAAATTTTGAATTTTGAATTCTAAATTCCGACCGTTGGGTGGCTTGCCCGATTCCCGAGGCTAATCTAGACCGTACAGCGCATCATAGATCAACGGCCCAGATTCGGGGAGGTCCCCCTATATATATACTACTCCGCGTCCCTCATTATCAACTTTTGCAATTTTCAAAACAGATCGGATCCGACCTCCTTAGCCTTCCATTTTTCTTTCTATCATCACATATTTCCATAGCTCTTTCCAAGCTCATGGATAGAAGTATGAGTGAGGCAAACTGATTTCTAGTTCGACTACTTTCATCAGTCCTATCAACAGGTCTTTTCTTGCTTAACTCTAACTTATATTTCTTTTCTGATGGCCGCAGATCAACCCTTCTCTGTCTCTGAGCATCTTCTAGATTGATGTACTTTTCAGCTCTTCCAAGAAGTTCGTCATAACTTCGAGGGGGTTTCTTTACCAACGATTTAAAGAACTCTTGTAAGGACCCCAAGCCCTTAACCCTTGATTAGTGTATTAATCAACATGTGTGGCACATACTTTCAATAAAAATCGATCGGGAAACTCAGATGATGCTTTATCATTGAATGGCAAATACAAAATTTTCTTTAATACTCAATGTTATAAGATCATCAACCTAACAACAAATAGACTCGTAAAGTTCGCCCATAACCATCCCCTTTACACCACTTTTTACATTGTGGACCTTTATAAAAATTTGGGCAAAGTCTCCCCATAAATTGAGCTATCCCGAAACAAAAGCACATCACATAATATAAATCCCGGCCAGGGAGTACATAATACTCAACAGAATATAGAACACGAAGTAAGTTCCCAGCCACGGAAGACACCACACAATGAGACAACTAAAGTGGGTTTCAACACCCACATAATACACCAATGACTCTCATATCATTAGCAATTCTACCCTTAATTGCATGCATATAGAATGAAAGAGAGGAAGGCTCATGCCTTTATATGCAACTCATATACAAGTATAACCGTGCTCACATGCGAGCATCATAAATGTGTATATAACCCTCGGGTGTATATAAGTACCCTATACGATAGCGTGCTCCATCAAGCCCTGGTACCACGATCCTGGGAGTAAATCCAATCAACAGCTCAACTCAACTCCAAAACCATCGATGTACCTGTTCACCTGCCCCAACAGAGACAGCCCCCAACGGGGTGAGCATACCAATACACAAAATCTCATAATCACAATAATGAAATTCATAATTTACAACAAAAGTAAATACTAATGAACTTTAAATGATACTCCCTGGATGGCAACGTCCTCATCCGGGATTCCGTGTACTGTCACTGTTCTCACAATCATCAAACTCATCAAATCTCAAAAATCAGTAAATCAACACATTGATTTAACTCATCGCATGCCTAATTCTCGAATATCGATATATAGTGATTCCAAATTCATTATACAGGCAAATATGGATATCTCAATAACAAATACTGATTTCTCAACCTCACTATCAATCACAGATAACTTAAATGCCTAGCATTTATTTTACCAATTCTCCATTATACTTAGACATCTCACATGTCTTATAATGAATACATGATTTCACGATCATTCTCAGGCATCTCAATGCCCTACAATGGTCATATACATCCACTACCCCATATACCTTGTAAGAGTTATCCTACTCTAGTGTCACGCACGCTTGTGGCGGCGATATCAAGATTTGGTCGTTCCTTGGCTATGTCAACATATATATATAACCATATGCACAATTATTCAATGCAATCAAAATACATTATGCATTTCAAAAATGCTCTCATATAAAGGAATGCTCGTACGTCGCACGTACCTTAAATTTCCGTAGTCCGAGCCAAACCTTGCTCGAGTTCCATGCCCCGAGGAACGATGTGCTAACACGATAAATAATTCACAATTATTTACGAACATGTAACACATGCTCAAGCACATACATAACCCTCAAAATATTGTCAACACACGACAATTAACCATTTAAAAGACCCGGGGCAGGGCACATGCAGGGAGGGAAACGAATGAGACATTATCGAAAATTGGTCAAGAACACCCTTCAAATTTTCGAACCCTTAACCTCACAATTCGAACCCAAACTAAGCACCATAATACATCTAAAACATGTAATAAACGACCCATAACAAGAATCACCACCCCCCTGCCAAAACCCCCAAATTCGAAGCCCAACCACACGAAATTAGGGCAAATTTTCGAACCATACATCACCAAAATACAGGGAATTACATGAGAAGCATGAAAAAGGGGTAAGGAAGGTTACCCATACGAAGATCGGAAGGAAAATCGCTCAAAAACGAAGTACCCTAGAATTTTGGGCGTCTGCGTTAATCTGGAATTCCGAACGCAAATCGCGATGAAACTTTGAATTGCCGGTGTGGAAAGATGCGCCTGGACGAGACGAAGCCAACGGCGGGTCGGACGCGCCGGGTGGCGGCCGGACGGCGGAGGGCGTAGCGCTTTTACGCGCGGGGGTTGGGGGCGACGGAAAGAGGGTAGAACGCGGGGAGAGAGAGTGACGGCTGGAGGAGCTGAAATGATTTTAAAAATTAAAATCTCGGGTTCAACTGGTATTTATAGCACAAATACCCCGAAATACTAATAGCCCCACAAATACATCATGATTCATTAAAAATCATCTGTTTTCAAAAACTCTCTCTCTAACTCCAAAACCCCCTACCGGTGCCCACACAAAGCACCCCAGATCCCGAGTCACACTAAAAACCCAACTCTTAGGTTTTTCACCCAAATGAGAATACAATCTCAACCTCGGGATCCAACGATCCCAACTACCCAAATAAACGAGCCCAGAAGGCCCAACGCCGCGATTAAACTCCAAATCGCCACGTAAAACAATTTTAGGGGTTATTAACACTCCAGGATTAACATCTATAATCCCTGGTCATGACAATATCCCCCACTAAAAGAATTTCATCCTCGAAATTAGCACCGGTGTATCACGTAACACCCAGGCTACACAACAACATGAAGCCATAACCTCGATTCTTGACCATATCAGAATCGTCTAAAAAAACGCGAGGGTACTTACCTCACATCAAACTCTGAAACAGAGCGACTTACCAAAATCAACAAATCACCCAAGAGGCAAAACGTACCTCAATGCGGGTCATCCCAAAAGTCAGTCTCTCATGACTGCAAAACAACCAATACTTACGACTGTAGATCGGACAGTCATCCTTAGTTCTAATACAACTAGTAAGAACGCATCCTGAATGACACCTCAACCCTGAGAACGTTGACCTCGTGTCAAACTCTGGAGTGGAATAGACTTCCAAATCCATCATAACGTCAAAGAGCGTCAGCACAGCTCAACACTAAAAAAATCCAAAAGCAGTTAGCCAACTGAAACTGCAAGGATTCGAATCGCTCCCGATTCCATCGTAGATATCATTCAATGACATCTCTATCATGACTCACGATGTCTAACATACATCGTTACGAGGGAAACACTAGTATACCACGGTGTACACACACCAAACCTGGTTTCCACTTCAAAACCTTTTTCTATCGAAGGAGCAGTCGCATCATTGCAACTCAATTTGGGCAACTCACGACCACAGATTCACACAAAAGACATCTCACAAGATGTCCACCTCCGGATGTTCCAAGAATCACATCCTGATCATAAATAAACAACCGAGACTCCACAGAGTTTAAAATTCTGAAAGGACATGCAATAAACTCAATGCATCCTCAACGCTTGTGTCGACAGCGACACCCAACCAATCCGAATTCCTGCCATCCCTTGATAATCCTAGGATTTAACAATCCAAACTTGGGAAGGCCATCGCATAACTCGGAGGAAAACACCAATAAGGAAATACCTTAACCCACACAAGATAATCCCTCCTCAAAGGGAGTCAACTAACTTCACGATTATTCCTCATAATTATCGTGCCATGGATATTCTCAATCTCAAGGTGTCCCATATCTCTCATCAGAGATTTACCATCCAAAAATAGCATAACTCTATGCTTGACAAAAAGGAAATCAATAAATAGCATCCGTATACTCACCGGTATACCTGCCTAAGCACTGACATCACATGCATACTCAATGCACTCGGCTCGGGTATCTACAACCTACCCTTAAGCCCCAAACACAACTGTCAATCCTGAGTCATTCCCTACCCAATGGAGAATGATAATCGACGATCAACAACACGGCGTGATTCCCAAAATCAACACCACATGCACCAACTTACCGAATATTTCAAAGATTCCCAAATAGGTATAATACTACTTCCTTCCTCACAAGGGAAGTGCCATCGAACTCGAGATCCACTAGTCTCGAACCACCGTTCGGAAAAACTGGATACAATAACACCCATTACATCCCAAATACACGGATTCCCCAGATCGAGTCAACAACGACTTGATGACTCTCTTGTTGGTACTTCAACATCATGAGCTGTCCCAGACAAGTCTCACCAAGATTAAACATAAACGTATATATGTTTCAGTGAGGTATGCACAACCTCAACCTCAAATGACGTGGTGACTACTAGAGTCCACCACAATCCACATCGTATCACCTTACGATTTGCTAAACTTGGTTCTAGCGAGCAGTATAACGGCTCTAGCAAGCCCATTATGGTGTTGCACACACGCGGCAGACAAACTAGTCTCTGTCTCTTTAGGTTTACCTCAAACCTACCACAAGACGGACGTTTCCGTACGGCATACCATACCGTGGGAAGAAAAATCAATAGAGTAGTGGGTCTGTACCCAACGTTCCTCTAATGCCGATACACCCTGGACACTCCAGTGTCCCTTATGTACTTAACGTAACCTGATCCTAATCCTTTAGGACCCATTCTACACCCTCAAGGGTGGTGTGACCATGTCTACCACATGTCATATCGACAGAAAGCGAGTACTTTCCTCCATGATTACTCCTGTCGTCAAATTATATGGCCAAAAAGCCATTCCAACGAGCATACCTCAAGGGTATCACCACTCGTAATATGATCACCTCAAACAATGCTGCGGTACAATCACATGTATAGCGCGTCCATCCATTTCTCGAGCAACTCGCTCGGTATAAGGGTCACGTCGATCGGTGACGTAGACACCACTTTGTGCTCGGCACTGGCACCCAAGGCACACAACTGAATACGCATACTCAACGCATTGTTCATCGTAACGATGATGCATGTCTAATAAGACATCTCCTACACCATCGTCATCGTCATCCCGTGACGATACATGCCCACTCATGGCATCTAAGGCATCGTCGACTAGTGACGATACATGTCAATAATGACATCTAAACAACCTTGTCAACTTGTGACGGTCCATGTACATCAACGTATGCTATCCGCCATTATGCTAATAAAATAGCAATATCTCATACCTCATTGCTAACAAAATAGCGGCATACCTGTCTCCGTCGTTCGATAATAGTGCGAAATCAGCACTCATCGCTCGAAGGCGGCATAATCCTGTGCTGAGTACATAATGGCACAATCCATCGCTATAGAATCGACGACATGATACCTCGTCATATAATAAGTGGCATGAAACCTCGCTATACACCTGAGCATGAATCAGCGTTCACATAATAGCGGAACGAGGCATCGCTATTAACATATCTGGCGGCACGAATCATCGCCAATCCTCATAGAAAATGTACATAAATAAAGAAATGCATGAATCTTAATTAAGTACACCTCCTGGTTAAACACATTAACCCACTTTTGTTGTCCTTGTTTCAAATATTCATGCACGTAATCATTATATCTTAATGTAATTGATTAACATCATAGCATCATAACGTCTTATGGCATCTTACCACATAATAATATCGTATGGCCTCTTACCATATGGGCATCTTACCCCGTGGCATCTTACCACATAATAACATCGTATGGCCTCTTACCATATGGGCATCTTACCCCGTGGCATCTTACCACATAATAACATCGTATACAACATAATATGAATGCAAACATAAATGCATAAATCATAAATACAATCAACATATGAAATTATGGTTCCTTCTTACTTTTCCACGTAAGCGGAATTCTTCCTCGCTTCTTATGGAATCCACGTAAGCGGAATTCTTGCTTCTTATGGAAATCCACGTAAGCGGAATTCTTCCTTCTTATGGAATCCACGTAAGCGGAATTCTTGCTTCTTATGGAATTGAGTCATTTATCATTAGTGCATTTCAATGCTTCTTACTTCTCCACGTAAGCGGAATTCTTCCTCGCTTCTTATGGAGTCCATGTAAGCGGAATTCTTCCTCGCTTCTTATGGAATTCAGCGTAAGCATTAAAATCCTCACTAGGATAACCTTGACTCGTGAAATACACCTCTTATATTTCACAACATACATATGCAAAACGATGCGTATCAACATGTATCATATCATAATGCACTATCTCATGCATACCTTGATTTACCTTGTGTTAAATAACTAAACACATAATACATGTTACCGTTGGGATGCCCGTACATATGTATAATCATCATTCCTTTTCGTACTCCATATTTCCTGTAACCTGCAACCATTATGGTTAGCAACAATAGCCATATACGCTATGCATCAACCATGCAATACATATACGCAACCACTTGCATGTCAATACGTATACCAAGACATGTTACCTCGGAAATATCCCCTTTTTCTGATTTTCTTAAAAATCAGATTCCTTGGCACATAACATACGAAGTGCCAAACATTACCATTAATGACATCCTATCGCGTTTCACACGATTCCTGCAACCACAACGGTTAGCAACACCACTTTTCATATCATAAAAGCACATAAACATATAGTTGTGGCATTCAACATTAATGTCATCATGCAAAATTATGTGCTATCAACAATTTCCTAGGCCCTTAACAGCCCCAATGAGCAACCACTGCTCTGATACCACTAATGTAAGGACCCCAAGCCCTTAACCCTTGATTAGTGTATTAATCAACATGTGTGGCACATACTTTCAATAAAAATCGATCGGGAAACTCAGATGATGCTTTACATTGAATGGCAAATACAAAATTTTCTTTAATACTCAATGTTATAAGATCATCAACCTAACAACAAATAGACTCGTAAAGTTCGCCCATAACCATCCCCTTTACACCACTTTTTACATTGTGGACCTTTATAAAAATTTGGGCAGAGTCTCCCCATAAATTGAGCTATCCCGAAACAAAAGCACATCACATAATATAAATCCCGGCCAGGGAGTACACAATACTCAACAGAATATAGAACACGAAGTAAGTTCCCAGCCAGGGAAGACATCACACAATAAGACAACTAAAGTGGGTTTCAACACCCACATAATACACCAATGACTCTCATATCATTAGCAATTCTACCCTTAATTGCATGCATATAGAATGAAAGAGAGGAAGGCTCATGCCTTTATATACAACCCATATACAAGTATAACCGTGCTCACATGCGAGCATCATAAATGTGTATATAACCCTCGGGTGTATATAAGTACCCTATACGATACCGTGCTCCATCAAGCCCTGGTACCACGATCCTGGGAGTAAATCCAATCAACAGCTCGAGCTCAACTCCAAAGCCATCGATGTACCTGTTCACCTGCCCCAACAGAGACAGCCCCCAACGGGGTGAGCATACCAATACACAAAATCTCATAATCACAATAATGAAATTCATAATTTACAACAAAAGTAAATACTAATGAATTTTAAATGATACTCCCTGGATGGCAACATCCTCATCCGGGATTCCGTGTACTGTCCCTGTTCTCACAATCATCAAACTCATCAAATCTCAAAAATCAGTAAATCAACACATTGATTTAACTCATTGCATGCCTAATTCTCGAATATCAATATATAGTGATTCCAAATTCATTATACAGGCAAATATGGATATCTCAATAACAAATACTGATTTCTCAACCTCGCTATCAATCACAGATAACTCAAATGCCTAGCATTTATTTTACCAATTCTCCATTATACTTAGACATCTCGCATGTCTTATAATGAATACATGATTTCACGATCATTCTCAGGCATCTCAATGCCCTACAATGGTCATATACATCCAGTACCCCATATACCTTGTAAGAGTTATCCTACTCTAGTGTCACGCACGCTTGTGGCAGCGATATCAAGATTTGGTCGTTCCTTGGCTATGTCAACATATATATATAACCATACACACAATTATTCAATGCAATCAAAATACATTATGCATTTCAAAAATGCTCTCATATAAAGAAATGCTCGTACGTCGCACGTACCTTAAATTTCCGTAGTCCGAGCCAAACCTTGCTCGAGTTCCATGCCCCGAGGAACGATGTGCTAACACGATAAATAATTCACAATTATTTACGAACATGTAACTCATGCTCAAGCACATCCATAACCTTCAAAATATTGTCAACACACGACAATTAACCATTTAAAAGACCCGGGGCAGGGCACATGCAGGGAGGGAAACGAATGAGACATTATCGAAAATTGTTCAAGAACACCCTTCAAATTTTCGAACCCTTAACCTCACAATTCGAACACAAACTAAGCACCATAATACATCTAAAATATGTAATAAACGACCCATAACAAGAATCACCACCCCCCTGCCAAAACCCCCAAATTCGAAGCCCAACCACACGAAATTAGGGCAAATTTTCGAACCATACATCACCAAAATACAGGGAATTACATGAGAAGCATGAAAAAGGGGTAAGGAAGGTTACCCATACGAAGATCGGAGGAAAATCGCTCAAAAACGAAGAACCCTAAAATTTTGGGCGTCTGCGTTAATCTGGAATTCCGAACGCAAATCGCGATGAAACTTTGAATTGCCGGTGTGGAAAGCTGCGCCTGGACGAGACGAAGCCAACGGCGGGTCGGACGCGCCGGATGGCGGCCAGACGACGGCGGGCGCAGCGCTTTTACGCGCGGGGGTTGGGGGCGACGGTAAGAGGGTAGAACGCGGGGAGAGAGAGTGACGGCTGGAAGAGCTGAAATGATTGTAAAAATTAAAATCTCGGGTTCAACTGGTATTTATAGCAAAAACACCCCGAAATACTAATAGCCCCACAAATACATCATGATTCATTAAAAATCATCTGTTTTCAAAAACTCTCTCTCTAACTCCAAAACCCCCTACCGGTGCCCACACAAAGCACCCCAGATCCCGAGTCACACTAAAAATCCAACTCTTTGGTTTTTCACCCAAATGAGAATACAATCTCAACCTTGGGATCCAACGATCCCAACTACCCAAATAAACGAGCCCAGAAGGCCCAACACCGCGATTAAACTCCAAATCGCCACGTAAAACAACTTTAGGGGTTATTAACACTCCAGGATTAACATCTATAATCCCTGGTCATCACAACTCTTCTGCCTTAAGCCCTTGTGTAAAGGCGTTAATAAGGACATCTACCGTTGCAGTGGGGACCTCTAAGGCTGCCCCATTAAAGCGTTGTACGAACTCCCTCAAGGACTCCTGTTCATTTTGCTTAGTAATGAACAGACTTAAAGAAGTTTTTTGATACCTCTTGCTGCTGGCGAATTGGTTCAGAAAAGCCGAACTGAACTCCTCAAAGCAGCGTACAGTGTTTGGTTTAATTAAATTAAACCACTGTTGTGCCGATCTAACAAGGGTGGTAAGGAAAACACGGTATTTGATCCCATCAGAATACATATGCAACAGAGCAGCATTCTCAAATCTTCCAAGGTGCTCTTCCGGGTCTGTGCTTCCATCATATTCTCACACTACAGGTTGTCTGAAATTTGGCTGGAGTTCCTCTCCTAAAATTGTTAGGGAGAATGGACTTTCCCTCCTAGCCGCTGGAGGTCGGCCACCTAGATGTTGACCCAATCGCCTTATCTCTCCCCATACAGCTTCCATTGGATCTACTAGCGGAGGCTCTACTTGTGTATCTGCCTCAGCACTTGCTACCCTATTGTTTCCAGGGACCTGCTCTGGTTGAACAGGAGGAGGCGCTTGATTGGTTTGTGACGGGGGTGGAGCTTGGTTAGACTCCGTTGGTGGTGGAACTTGGTGTTGGAAAAAAGTATTTCGCATGGTCCGATTGATGAAGTGTGCCAGCTGCTCCATAGTCAGATCTCCCACATTCATAACATAAGGGGGTGCTTGATCTTCTTGCTGTGGAGGAATATCATGATTTTCCGTACTGGGAGTTTCTCTTTCTCCCAGGTTCCTCCTGACTCCACGCCCACGTCCACGTCGTCCAGCCATATCAACGTCTTCAACTCAGAAAGTTCCCGCAGACGGCGCCAATTGATATCACCAGAATTTGCGGTGACTTGCTAATATCAATAGAGAGGGGGTTCACCTCTCTTTCTTCTCCAATACTCAATATAACGGCAGGGATGTCAGTAAATATCTTCTGCAATGACCTGAAAATACGAAGCAACAGTGAGAAGGGTGCCAGAAGTTTTTCCGGTGGGTCCCCTCCGACGCTCAAGTCAGGCTAGAGAATATGAGGAAATATATGCGGTAGGTAAAGGCAATTATGAATTAGACATCCCAATTGATACCCCAAACCTGGTATTTATAGGCGGAGACCCAAGAGTTATCATGCAACAAGTACTCCTTCAATGTTTATCCAATCTTACCCAGATATGTTAAGATCTTGTGAATACAATCAAATCCCTGATATTGCTCCGCAAATCTAGGACTTACCTAGCTTAGGAGATTTAGTTTCCTTCTTGAGCAAACGTAATAAGCCGGGAATGAGATGAGCTCGGACCATAAGCTCGGGTCCCGAAAGAGGTAGCCATACCATTTGGCGTAGGGATAACAGGTGAGGCGAAACACGTCGGCCAAACAGGTCGGCCATAACAAAGAGCACGGAAAAAGAGGCGAGGTCTTTTGATGAAGACCGAGCAACTGCAACTCGGATCAGGTCGGCTCATCAGGTGGTGTCTTCATATTTAGAGGGTATCATATATATATATATATAGGATGACGATACTTGTCGTCTGAAGACTATAAGATGTTATTCGTAATGTAACCAAGACGAGGTTAAACCGATAACTTTTATGCGAGCAAGCAAAATTCAAATACATCAAATTTTGCCTATTTAATAACATTTTCTACTAAAATATACTTGCCCACTTTAATAAGTATTTGCTTCATAGAAAAATTGCAAAACACGTTTATGAAAAAATTTCATTCCTGTAATAACGAAGTAAATTTCCCATAAAATAAAGGAAATTAGAACAAAATCATTAAGGACCACTAAGGGCTAAATTAATGATGATTAATAGTAATAGCATTGTCTTTTTTCTTTTCTTTTTTTAAATTTAATTATGGAGGCAAAAAACAAATTTTGAATTCAAATAAGCCTCAAATCATTGCATTTTTTGCCATTAATAAAAACAAGTTCACGACATTATTATCAAGTGAATTTTGTACAACATAATAAAATATAAAAGATGTTTTACTCCATTAAATATATATATTTTTTTTTTGAGAATTGTTTTACTCCATTTATAATATAAAAAACTTGTCCTTCTCGTTTGCGCTAACGTTAACCAATTCTGTATTGTCGAATGGGAAAATTATAACTAATCAACTAAAGACAGGCCCCCTTAATATTTTCAATTCAATACTAATTTAAATTAAATTAAGTTTTATTGTTACATACAAAATTAAATTTATGATATGTTGAATTGCCCTTCTTTTGCATTGGCAATGATTGGACTTATTGTCTTAAATGTGCCAATTTCAACTTGTGTTGTTATATTTAATATTGAATTCAAATAGTTTTTATTTTTTAAAATTAAAACGTTCGAAATATATATATTTAATATATAATTAGATTATATCAGTAAAATTATTAAAAATAACTGGTGCACGAAAATTGAATATCCTTAATTGATGCACGAAAATTAAAATCAGTCACTGATGCACTAAACCTAGAAAAAGTATGTGATGCACGAACCATAATCGTAAGTGAGTGATGCACGAACCATACAATTAAGTATGCACGAACCATTTAATTTCGTGCATCAATTACAGTATTTCGTGCACCAGTTGTTTTTTTTTTGTAAATTTGTGCATCAGTTAATTAACACAAAGTTCGTGCATCAGTGTTGTATTTTTATGCATCAATATTATATTTCGTGCATCAAGGTTATATTTTCGTGCATCAGTTACTTTTTATGATTTTCGTGCATCAATGTTATATTTTCGTGCACCAGTTTTTTTTTTAAAACTTTCGTGCACCAGTAATTGATGCACGAAAATTGAAAATCAATAACTGATGAATGAAAAATAAAATCAGTAATCGATGCACGAAAATTGAAAATCAGTAATTGATGCACGAAAATTAAAATCAATAACTGATGCATGAAACATAGAAAAAGTATGTGATACACGAACCATAATCGCAAGTGGGTGATGCACGAACCATACAATTAAGTTACTGATGTATGAACCATTAATTTCGTGCACCAGTTATTGTATTTCGTGCGCCAGTTGTTAACACAAAGTTCGTGCACCAGTGTTGTATTTTCATGAATCAGTGTTATATTTCGTGTACCAAGTTATATTTTCGTGCACCAATTATTTTTTATAATTTTCATGCACCAGTTACTTTTTATGATTTTCGTGCATCAGTTACTTTTTTATAATTTTCGTGCACCAATGTTATATCTTCGTGCACCAGTTACTTCTTAAAACTTTCGTGCACCAGTTACTTTTTATAATTTTTATGCACAATTATTTTTTATAATTTTCGTGCACCAGTTAATTTTTTCTGTATCTTCTTCATTGCAATATCTTACTGTCAGGTTGTAAATTTTGGAAATGAGCAAACAAGCACGCACACCAACGCATACCGTACTTCTTCATCCATACGCATCAGTCAAAACCATGAGAATTTTTTTTAAAAGACATACCAACAGACTTTCGTTGTCTATAATTTAGCATCGGTATTCAAATTTATAATTCACATACACACACAACATGGAATGTGCAGAGTATATCCAAAAATTATATGTGCAGAGTAGTACGAGGTCTTCTTCGATTCAAAAAGATTCCAAATGCTACGAACAATTTAGATGCTTCAATTCAAACATATTTCATGTACAGATCATTTTAGCAAATAATTTTTAGGGATGAGACGACGAGATGAGGCGGCGAGATGATGAAGAAAATAATGATCTGAGAATCGCCGTAAAATTTTATCAGAAAATTTAAGGTGTGGGGCGACGGATGAGGAAGAAAAGAAAGATCTGAAATTAGGTTTATGATGTTTTCAACTGAAGTGTATTTTGGTAACTAAAAGATATATTTTCAAACCAATAATTAAAAAATTGTACTTATGTGAATATAATTTTCTCCTAAATGTATTTTTTGGTAAAAAATTTTTTTTTTACAGATTTATTTATAATAAATTTATGTGAACAACACTATTTGCAATTTCCCCATTTTTCTTATATTTATTATAAAATTATAAGAGTTGATATTCTATTTCTATTATTATTCATCAAATAGTTTCTGTAGGCGCCAACACACACTGTTACTCTTACTTTCCAACAATGTTTTATTGTTTTTCTCATTTTCTGTATTTCTGAGCCCCACACCTTAAGTTTTCTTCATTGGATTAAATGGGTTGGTGATTTCTTTTATGGTCGCTGTCTTTTGGGGCTTTTTAATAATCTAACCACAATTTTTATTATCATTATAAAAATAACCGAAATTTTTTTTTTTTTATAAAAGTAACCCAAGTCGCCATCTCACATGGCGACAATTACCAAATTATTTTATTGTCGCCATCTGAGATGGCGACATAATAAATTTTTTTTTTTTTATTTATGTCGCCATCTGGAATGACGACATCAATAAAAACTTTTTTTTTTATGATGTCGCCATCTAAGATGGCGACATTATAAAAGTTTTTTTTTATTGATGTCGCCATCTGGAATGACGACATCCATAAAAACTTTTTTTTTTATTATGTCGCCATCTAAGATGGCGACATTATAAAAAGTTTTTTTTTATTGATGTCGCCATCTGGAATGGCGACATCAATAAAAACTTTTTTTTTATGATGTCGCCATCTAAGATGGCGACATCCAATAAAATTTTTTTTTTATTGATGTCGCCATCTTAGATGGCGACATCAATACCATTATAAAATATTTTTTACATGTTGTCGGCAGAAAACGACGTAAAAATATAAAAAATTATAACATTGTCGCCATCTCAGATGACGATAATAAAAAAAATTCATTTTTTATTTTATGTCGCCATTTGAGATGGCGACATTAATCAATTTTTTCATCTATTTATTCGAACGAAATCAGCTCATTTCATATAACTCATTTCATATATTCAGCTCATTTCATATAACTCATTTCATATCCTCCAGTTATTTGCTCCGATCAGTATATTTTAGGTACGTTGTTATATAAATAATCATATTTAACAGCATTATATATCATGTATTAATTTATGAATTTTATCTTTATTTTTTAAGGTATGTCAATTAAAGTTTTGTTGTATTGGGGAGGCCAAATATTACAAGATTCAGACTCTGTTAGATATGATCGTGGTCCGTCAAAAGGCATGACAATATCTCGCAATATTAATTATTTACAGTTATTGAGCGATGTATATGATATTACTGGCATCGATCGTCACCAGTTCATTCTGAAAATATCTTGTAAATATATATTCAGTGATTTTTCGGGGATGAAACAAACAATTTTTCCCGTTGACAGCGATTACAATCTAGCATGGCTATTGGATATTGAACAAAATCATACTTTTTTGGAGATGTATATACAAACAGAACCCTGTGCTTATGATTTTATTACAGAAATGCCAACAACTGGTAGTGGTCCATCTGTAGTAGTTACAGAAAGACCAACTACCTCTATGATTCAAGATGATGCTCCGATAGTTGCTGACAATGTTGTTCCCGAGCCACTAGCAGACAGTGTTGTGGATTTTGGAGATGATATTCGGTTTGAACCGGAGGGGATTCCATCTGAGGATGAGTCTGCTGGCGATGAGGTTGATATTGTAGAAGTGCCAGTTACTGTAGCAGACACAACCACAACAAATGAACCTGAGCTTTATCAAACAATTCCATTTTTCTCCACGACACATGCATACGTATTTGGTGATTCGATCGACCTTCCAACTGGTAAGTGGGGGAGTTATTACGATTATTCGAAAGGAGATATCCATCTGAATATGGTATTTAAAGATAAAGGTCATCTTCAGGCAGCTGTGAAGGATTACTCCTTATGGATTGTAAAACGTGAGTATCTTGTTGTCAAAAGTACAAAAACTTTATGGAAAGTGGTGTGCAAACATAGTACACCAGATATGCCTTGCAGATGGTTTCTACGCGCCTCATTGGGGAAAAAAATGCGAGATGCCGAGCGCTCCAGTCTTTGTTGACGTTTCCCCTTCGACCAATATGATGCAATGCCTCATCCCCCGATTGAGGAACTTCTGGTATGTCTTGTATCATACCAAATTGTTGGAGTATTCTCTCAGATCGTTGCATCTCAACGATATCGAAGAAAATCAACGGGCCTTTATATGTTCCTAACTCCGTAATTCCTTCAGTATACTCATCGGAGTAAGGCTGCCAAATAAACTACAAAATAACATTGCTTTAGAAAATATCAAAGTAATGTTGTTTGTATAAACAAATTTAACAGCGTGTTTACTTGAGTTACTGGCTGCTCATCGAGAATGTCCCTCATGATACGTATAGAATGACTCCCAGTTTCAGTAAATCGTAAATGACATGACCACCTTAATATATTCAGATAAATGATTAGATGCATTAACATATACAAACAGTTATAAAACAAGACATATTCGTGTTACCTTGCACCATATGGGCAGCAGGTAACACATTATCTGGACCGATCATTAGTGGCCCATAATCAGATCTTTCAACACCCAATTGAGGAGTCAAACTTGGGATTCGTGACCATGCCCAAATCTCATTTATTGTAATGACATCAATAATACAAGTTAGATTTATTTAAAATAAACAAACATATTTAATTATTTAAAATAAACAAACATATTTACCTGTACGATTTGCAAGGCACCACCTATCACTTTTTTCCCTCTCTCTGATGACGTACACAACTCACGATACAAGTACGCCAACACAGCACTACCCCAACTATATGTATGGGCAGCGTCGATGTGGGGTCCCCTTTACTTAATCCATTTTGTATCCATTAAACATACAATGTGAGTCTAAATTAAGTAATGTACCATGCACGGATTAAGAGTTCATACTAGTTAAGTTGTTTACAAGGTTATCAAAAACCTAACAAACTATACATAACATATACATAAACAACCTAATCCAAAAGAACTCCTAGGCAGTGGTTCCCTCGCAGCAGAAATCATGACTCACGCTCCCCACGTATATGAGTCCCTACAGAAACATTCACACAATGAGTATAGGAAACAAATATCTCAGTGCAATATCAAACCACAATATCAATATCAATGATAAAGCACAAATAAATCATCAATACGTGAATGTTCTGTATCATGCATCCACAAATGCACTATGTCATGACATATCCAAGAGACACCCTATTATCACGAGCCCCATATGATATGCCTATTCAGCTCAATATGTCAGTGGAACCACATCACATCTTCATATTAGCAGCACATATCATAGTACCATGCTCATCTGTGACAATAGCCAGAGCATATACCCACACCAAGTGTATATCTCACACGCCAAAGCATATGTAGTATATCTATCGTGGCAACGATCCTAGCCAAAGCATATACCACACCAGGCATATCTCTCGAGGCAATGATCTCACCAAAGCAGATACACATATCTATCAAGGCATCTATCCCAATCATATGAAATCCATGTATGAACATTCATATGAACTACCAATCATATGACACAAGATATCATTCATATGTTATCAAAACCATAATGTGATATCCCCGAAATGATTATGTGGGTAATCATGCATTTAAGGGTGGTTAATTATGAACCTATATGTTTAAAGCGTTTGTATGTGGGATTAATTTATTTAATTTGATGATGTGGTTTAGGAAGCATGTTAGGTGTTTTTAATTGTTGTGTTGATGTGGTAGAATAATAAAATATCGTGGAGGGATATTTTTTTATACATCGTATGAAATACCGGGACACAATTAAACACCACAAACCACCCCACATGCAACCACCCAACCCCCACTTGCAGCCAAACCCACGCCCACCCCTGTTTTCTGGGAAAGCAGATTGACTTGTAGGCATGTTTGGACTTAGATATTTTGGATCTTGCCTCTTCCAAAAACTTCCTTCTTTTTCCCTTCATCTCTCTGCAACTTGGTCGAGTTCCAGGAGAAAAGTGATCGGGTTTCATGCTTATTTTCATATAGAAAATCGAAGGGCAAAAGTGGTGAGGAGTCACAATTTTTCCCAGTTTTTCAGTTTCCTGGCATGCTTGTTCTTTGTAGCAGATTTGGCATGCTAGTTTAGGGTATGATGTTATCTTGTTATGAATACCTTTATGTGATGATTGTGAAGCCCTTAGCATGTTTAGTTAAGAAACTTGCATGCTTTATGTGCTAGATTTGTGGTAGAGAAAAGGGCTCCTCGAACATCCGAGCAGAGAAGTACTCTGTTTTCCATGTTAGGAAGGGTTTTACCATGATGTTTCGAAGCATGCTAACTTAGGTTTTGGTTGAACCTTTGATGTGTTTTTATGTATGGTAACTTGTTGAAGGTACCAGTATATTTCCTTGAGCATGTTGCATGTGTTATGTGAAAGATTTAATCATGTGAAAGGTAGTGTTCGAAAATTCTGGGCAAGGTTCACTGCCCTGTTTTCTGGAAATATATGTGCGAAGAGTACTTTTATGAAGGTGTTATCATGCATGATAAACTTAAGTTTTGGAAAAACTTTTATGTAAAAATATGCTTGGTAGTTTTGTGAAACCCATGGCATGTTTAGTTGAGCAGGGTTTATGTTATATGTGTTAGTTTTAATAGCATGTAAAGAGGTGCTCAAGAATTCTGGAAATGAAAATGTGCCCTGTTTCCAGAAAAAGTTGATCCAGTACTTGTTTAAATGATCGATGTTTATGCATGTAGGTTTATGCTCAGGGTGTATATTTGGTTTGAATACACTCAGGGTAGTGTAGTTCAAATGCTAGCATGATGATCTTGGTATGTATTATGTCCTACATGTTAGATTTAAGGGTATGAATATCGGTGTTAAGCAATTCTGGAAAATCGCCAAAGGAACAAGGTTGGCGATCGATCGCCAAGGAGGCGCGATCGATCGCGACGTTCCAGTAGGTTTTGGCGATCGATCGCCAATATTGGGGCGATCGATCGCTGAATGTTTTTTTTTGGTATGCGAGGCAGTAGCATCTCGCGATCGATCGGGGCTCATGGGCGATCGATCGCGAGATGATATTGTAGGATTAATTTGGTTTTTTATTTGGTTTTGCTTCCGGATTATTATGAGGTGCCTAATATTGTGTTGTGTGGCTATGTAGAACCATCCCAGGTGCCAGCACAACCGAGGAGATAAAATCAATTGACTCCTCTATCTTTTGGAAAGGTACGTAAGCGACGTACGGGCATCCCAACGGTAACCTGTACTTTATGTTTGTCTTTATGACACATGATGAATGCAATGTGGTGCATTATGGTTATGATACATGTTTTTATGCATTGTTTTTGCATATGTATGTTGTGAAATATAAGAGGTGTATTTCACGAGTCAAAGTTATCTTAGTAAGGATTTTAATGGCTTACGCTAAAGTCCATTGGAAGCGATGAAGAATTCCGCTTACATGGAGTAGCAACGCTAAAGTCCATTGGAAGCGAGGAAGAATTCCGCTTACATGGAGTAGCAAGAAGCATTAAAATGTACTAATGATAAGGGCTCAGGATGAAATAAGGATTTAAGGGAAAAGGAATGTCATGACATTGCATATCCATACATTCATATAATGTGTTTCTATTATGAATTATGGTACAGGGACAACCAATGGGCGATATAAATGCTGGAAATACAGGAAGGGCTTGTGTTTGAGATTTGCATTTATGCCTTACTTTCATATTATGTTAAATATGAATTGTGTTATGCTCATGTGTTGGGGGTTGTCTTTGTAGGTGCTTTTGTTGACGAGAACCAGGGCCGGAGTTGATATGCTGAGCTGTAAGGAGTGCTACAGGATTAGCATGTTAGAGTTTTTGGTATAGCTTCTACTGAGTAGAGTAAGACTATGATGTAGTACCTTTGTAGGAAGTATGTCTTTCCTTTTGGAACATTTTGGTACTGTAATCTCTAAACCTCAGGTTAATCAACACGGCACATTACTCTGATATAATCACATGTATGTTTAGTTCTCTAAATTGCACCTTAATATCTTGATGTGATAACGGGGTCTCACATTTAGTGGTATCAGAGCAGTGGTTAGATAACCAGGGAAGAGTGAAGGGTAGCCTTTAGAGACAAGTTGGCTAGGTATTCATTTAGGCATGCTTATGCATGTGATGCATATGGTTGTATACGTGATATACTAACATGCTTTGAATATTTTACTCTTGTTATCTAACGGCTTATATTATGAACTGCTTTTGGTATTGTTGTTAACTATTGTGTTGCAGCATGGCGAACCTCAATGAAGAGGTAGGAGATGTGGACAGTAGAAATGCAAGTATTGCTCAGCCGAACCCTTTACCACCACCTGCTGTGGGCGTGGAGCCCAGTGTACAGATATTACTGCCAGGGGAGCTCAGTTTGAAGCAGTTTCTGAGTTTCCATCCGCCCATGTTTGAGGGGACTGAGTCTGGTGAAGTAGCTGAGGAGTGGTTGGAACGTATAGAGCATATACTTGTGACTGCACCTTGTGCACTCACGGCATGGCTGAGGTTAGCAGAGTTTCAGCTGGCTAAGAAGCCTGCTATGTGGTGGAAGACCACCGTGATGGAGCTGAGAGCTCTAGGTATGGCAGTTGACTGGACTGTATTCCGGACCCGGTTCCTTAACCGGTATTTCTCTGCAGCTGCCAGACAATTGAAGGAGGATGAGTTCAACAGTTTGAAGCAGGGTAGCATGTCCGTAGCAGACTACGCTATGCAGTATTCCTCACTGCTGAGGTATGTACCTCATATTGCTGTCAGCAGCCATGCCAAGATGAGGAACTTTTTGAAAGGTCTGAGGCCGGAGCTATTCGATAGGGTTATCTCTAACAACCCCAGCTCGTTTGACGACGCCCTGACACGGGCAGAGTTAGCAGAGATTGTCGTAGGCGCATACAAGGATGTTGTACCCCCTTTTGTACCATCACAGAGGCCTACTACTGATAGTCTGAGGCCACGAGGGGATCAGTTTAAGGCTCGTGGGGCCTCATCATCTTCCAGGTTTAGTGGGAAGAAGTCTCATGGACAGAAGCAGAACACCCGGGGGCACACACAGGGAAACAGGACAGAGGTAACCAGGTGTACCAACTGTGGATGATGGCATTTGTTACGTGACTGTCGAGGTTGCTATATCTGTGGCAAGATGGGCCACATAGCTCGGGGTTGCCCCAATCGGGCAGTTCAGACGGATTCAGGGCCGAATAGGCCAAGGTTTGATGCTGGGAGGGCACCACAGAGGCAGCAGTTTGCACCACGACCCCTGGGAGGTCAGACGACAGGGCCGCCGCAGGGACAGGTGTATGCACTGACCAGGGAGCAGGCCGAGGCAGCCCCAGAGGAGGTCATTGCTGGTACGTGTCATTTACTTACGTACCCTGCACTTATATTGATAGATACAGGTGCTTCCCATTCCTTTGTATCTACTGCCTTTGTGGAAGGACACCATTTGTGCTCGTCTCTGTTACCCACACCTCTCATGGTCTCGACACCCACGGGAAAGCATGTGATTGCGGATCGACAGTTATCTGATTGCCTCATTTATTTTGAGGGCAATGATCTGAGGGCCGATTTGATTCAGTTAGAGATGGCAGACTTTGACTGCATTATCGGCATTGATGTGTTGAGCAGATACCGAGCTATGGTAGATTGCCAAAAGAGGATGGTTCGTTTTCTGTCTGATCAGGGGTTCCAGTGGACTTTTTATGGGGACGGCTCTCGTCCAAAGATACCAGTAATCTCGGCGGTTAAGATGTCGCGGTTATTGGACGTGGCCATACTGGGTACCTTATTTATGCTATGGATGCTTCAGAGGAGAAGGAAGTGAGAGCCGAGGACATTCCAGTTGTGGCGGAGTTCAGTGATGTGTTTCCAGATGAGATTCCGGGATTTCCGCCTGTCAGGGATGTGGAGTTTGCTATTGAGCTGCTGCCAGGGACATCAGCCATTTCTCGTGCCCCATACAGGATGGCACCGGCAGAGCTGAGGGAGCTGAAGGTACAGTTACAGGAGCTCCTCGACAAGGGATACATCCGTCCTAGTGTATCGCCTTGGGGTGCGCCAGTTTTGTTCGTGAAAAAGAAGGATGGATCAATGCGTCTGTGCATTGACTACAGGCAACTGAACAAGGCTACAGTGAAGAACAGATATCCGCTTCCGAGGATTGATGATCTGTTCGACCAGCTTCAGGGTACGGAGGTGTACTCCAAGATAGATTTGAGGTCAGGCTATCACCAGGTGCGGGTTAGAGCTGGTGATGTCCAAAAGACGGCTTTTAGAACTCGGTATGGGCACTATGAGTTCTTGGTGATGCCGTTCGGTGTGACAAATGCACCTGCAGTCTTTATTAGCCTGATGAACAGAGTATTTCAGGAGTACCTCGATCAGTTTGTGATCGTGTTCATTGATGACATCCTGGTCTATTCGAGGAATGAGGAGGATCATGCCGATCATCTGAGGATAGTACTCCAGATCCTCAGAGATCACCAGTTGTACGCCAAACTCAGCAAGTGTGAGTTTTGGCTGAACAGTGTTGCTTTTTTGGGCCATATCATATCACGAGAGGGGATATCAGTAGACCCGAGAAAGATAGAGGCAGTTATGGATTGGTCTACCCCTACTTCAGTCAGTGAGATTCGAAGTTTTCTTGGTCTGGCTGGCTATTATCGACGTTTCGTCGAGGGTTTCTCAAAGATCGCCAAGCCACTTACCCAGCTGACTCAGAAGGGAGTCCCATTTTGTTGGTCAGAGGCTTGTGAGCAGAGCTTCCGGGAATTAAAGCACAGACTGACTACTGCACCCGTTCTAGTGATACCCAAGGAGAACAAAGGATTTGTCCTTTATACCGATGCATCTCTACAGGGATTAGGGTGCGTGCTGATGCAGGACAGACATGTAGTGGCTTACGCTTCAAGACAGTTGAAGCCACATGAGACGAGGTATCCAGTCCATGATCTGGAGTTGGCAGCTATAGTGTTCGCCTTGAAGATATGGCGACACTACTTATACGGTACCTCATTTACCATCTTCACTGATCACAAGAGCCTGAAGTTCTTGTTTACACAGGCTGAGTTAAACATGAGGCAGAGGAGATGGATGGACCTGCTGAAGGACTACGATTGTGAAATCGAATATCACCCGGGAAAAGCAAATTTGACAGCCGACGCTTTGAGTCGGAAGGTGAGGAGCACAGCAGAGGATGCTATGTCTCTGTCAGCTATGTTTGGCTCCTACTGCCATTTGGGATTCGATTATGATGTATCTTCTTCACCAGTACAGGTTTTGACCTTGCTAGCTGAGCCTGTTATATTTGATCACATCAGGAAGGCTCAGGGGACCGATGTAGAGGTTCAGAGATGGATGTTAGTGGTTCATTCAGGACAGCCATCGAGATTCAGAGTGGCTGATGACGGTTCTCTGAGACTTGGCGACAGATGGGTGGTTCCAAATGCACCTGAGTTACGTCAGGGTTTATTACAGCGAGCTCATTGCAGTAGGATGAGTATCCATCCAGGTGGGAAGAAGATGTATAAGGATCTACGCAGCCAGTTCTGGTGGAGGCGTATGAAACAGGATGTCACCTCTTTTGTCAAGCGTTGTTTGATTTGTCAGCAAGTGAAAGTTGAGAGACAAAGGCCTGGAGGTGAACTAAGAAGTTTAGAGGTACCCGAGTGGAAGTGGCAGCACGTATCTATGGATTTCGTGACCCACTTGCCGAGGACTGTTTCGGGTTTTGATGCCATCTGGGTAGTCGTGGACAGATTGACTAAGAGTGCTCATTTCATTCCCTACTGTATGACCTTCACGCACTTAAGAATGGCGCAGTTATATGTCAGAGATGTGGTGAGACTGCACGGGATCCCTGTTTCGATTGTGTCAGATCGAGATCCGCGGTTTACATCTCACTTTTGGGAGGGTCTGCAGACAGCTCTAGGTACAGAGTTGAGGTTGAGCACAGCCTATCATCCCCAGACGGACGGACAGACCGAGCGTACGATACAGACGCTCGAAGATATGTTGAGGGCTTGTGTGCTGGAGTTCGACACTTCATGGCAGGACTCGATAGCCTTGGTGGAATTTTCTTACAACAACAGCTACCAGGCAAGTATTCAGATGGCTCCTTTCGAGGCCCTCTATGGTAGGCGTTGTAGGTCACCCTTGTGTTGGGATGACATGGACCGTAAGTCGGTTGGAGGACCTGAGTTGGTTCAGGAAATGGAAGAGAAAGTTAAGGTTATCAGAACAAAGATGAAGGCAGCTCAGGATAGACAGGCAGCATATGCCAATCAGCGGCGTAGACCGTTGGAGTTTCAGTTAGGCGACAGAGTGTTTTTAAAGATCTCACCCTTCAGAGGCGTAGTACGGTTTGGGATGAGAGGGAAGTTATCCCCGAGGTATGTAGGGCCGTATGAGATCTTACAGCGTGTTGGTACTCTGGCGTACCGGTTGGCTTTACCGCCCTCTCTGTCTGGCATACACGACGTTTTTCATGTGTCTATACTGAGGAAGTATGAGCCAGATCCCTCACATGTGTTGCAGCCTTCAGAGGTGCAGATCGAGTCCGATGTTTCTTATGTGGAGCGGCCTATCAGGATTTTGGATAGAGCAGACCGCAGACTTCGGAACAAGGTTATTCCTATGATCAAGGTACAGTGGGATCGTAGGGGTGTCGAGGAGGCCACGTGGGAGACAGAGCGACACATGGTGCAGTACTATCCAGAACTGTTTTCTGGTATGCGTTTATGTACTGTTTTATTTCTAGTTAGCAGCATGTTTGATTTCGGGACGAAATCTTGTAAGTAGGGGAGTATTGTGATATCCCCGAAATGATTATGTGGGTAATCATGCATTTAAGGGTGGTTAATTATGAACCTATATGTTTAAAGCGTTTGTATGTGGGATTAATTTATTTAATTTGATGATGTGGTTTAGGAAGCATGTTAGGTGTTTTTAATTGTTGTGTTGATGTGGTAGAATAATAAAATATCGAGGAGGGATATTTTTTTATACATCGTATGAAATACCGGGACACAATTAAACACCACAAACCACCCCACATGCAACCACCCAACCCCCACTTGCAGCCAAACCCACGCCCACCCCTGTTTTCTGGGAAAGCAGATTGACTTGTAGGCATGTTTGGACTTAGATATTTTGGATCTTGCCTCTTCCAAAAACTTCCTTCTTTTTCCCTTCATCTCTCTGCAACTTGGTCGAGTTCCAGGAGAAAAGTGATCGGGTTTCATGCTTCTTTTCATATAGAAAATCGAAGGGCAAAAGTGGTGAGGAGTCACAATTTTTCCCAGTTTTTCAGTTTCCTGGCATGCTTGTTCTTTGTAGCAGATTTGGCATGCTAGTTTAGGGTATGATGTTATCTTGTTATGAATACCTTTATGTGATGATTGTGAAGCCCTTAGCATGTTTAGTTAAGAAACTTGCATGCTTTATGTGCTAGATTTGTGGTAGAGAAAAGGGCTCCTCGAACATCCGAGCAGAGAAGTACTCTGTTTTCCATGTTAGGAAGGGTTTTACCATGATGTTTCGAAGCATGCTAACTTAGGTTTTGGTTGAACCTTTGATGTGTTTTTATGTATGGTAACTTGTTGAAGGTACCAGTATATTTCCTTGAGCATGTTGCATGTGTTATGTGAAAGATTTAATCATGTGAAAGGTAGTGTTCGAAAATTCTGGGCAAGGTTCACGTGCCCTGTTTTCTGGAAATATATGTGCGAAGAGTACTTTTATGAAGGTGTTATCATGCATGATAAACTTAAGTTTTGGAAAAACTTTGATGTAAAAATATGCTTGGTAGTTTTGTGAAACCCATGGCATGTTTAGTTGAGCAGGGTTTATGTTATATGTGTTAGTTTTAATAGCATGTAAAGAGGTGCTCAAGAATTCTGGAAATGAAAATGTGCCCTGTTTCCAGAAAAAGTTGATCCAGTACTTGTTTAAATGATCGATGTTTATGCATGTAGGTTTATGCTCAGTGTGTATATTTGGTTTGAATACACTCAGGGTAGTGTAGTTCAAATGCTAGCATGATGATCTTGGTATGTATTATGTCCTACATGTTAGATTTAAGGGTATGAATATCGGTGTTAAGCAATTCTGGAAAATCGCCAAAGGAACAAGGTTGGCGATCGATCGCCAAGGAGGCGCGATCGATCGCGACGTTCCAGTAGGTTTTGGCGATCGATCGCCAATATTGGGGCGATCGATCGCTGAATGTTTTTTTTTGGTATGCGAGGCAGTAGCATCTCGCGATCGATCGGGGCTCATGGGCGATCGATCGCGAGATGATATTGTAGGATTAATTTGGTTTTTTATTTGGTTTTGCTTCCGGATTATTATGAGGTGCCTAATATTGTGTTGTGTGGCTATGTAGAACCATCCCAGGTGCCAGCACAACCGAGGAGATAAAATCAATTGACTCCTCTATCTTTTGGAAAGGTACGTAAGCGACGTACGGGCATCCCAACGGTAACCTGTACTTTATGTTTGTCTTTATGACACATGATGAATGCAATGTGGTGCATTATGGTTATGATACATGTTTTTATGCATTGTTTTTGCATATGTATGTTGTGAAATATAAGAGGTGTATTTCACGAGTCAAAGTTATCTTAGTAAGGATTTTAATGGCTTACGCTAAAGTCCATTGGAAGCGATGAAGAATTCCGCTTACATGGAGTAGCAACGCTAAAGTCCATTGGAAGCGAGGAAGAATTCCGCTTACATGGAGTAGCAAGAAGCATTAAAATGTACTAATGATAAGGGCTCAGGATGAAATAAGGATTTAAGGGAAAAGGAATGTCATGACATTGCATATCCATACATTCATATAATGTGTTTCTATTATGAATTATGGTACAGGGACAACCAATGGGCGATATAAATGCTGGAAATACAGGAAGGGCTTGTGTTTGAGATTTGCATTTATGCCTTACTTTCATATTATGTTAAATATGAATTGTGTTATGCTCATGTGTTGGGGGTTGTCTTTGTAGGTGCTTTTGTTGACGAGAACCAGGGCCGGGGTTGATATGCTGAGCTGTAAGGAGTGCTACAGGATTAGCATGTTAGAGTTTTTGGTATAGCTTCTACTGAGTAGAGTAAGACTATGATGTAGTACCTTTGTAGGAAGTATGTCTTTCCTTTTGGAACATTTTGGTACTGTAATCTCTAAAGCTCAGGTTAATCAACACGGCACATTACTCTGATATAATCACATGTATGTTTAGTTCTCTAAATTGCACCTTAATATCTTGATGTGATAACGGGGTCTCACACATAACATCATCATCGCATCATATCTATACTCCATACGTCAACACGTACCTGTATTGCGACACAAAAGCGATAAATCAGGCGTTGATAGCTAATTGCCTCTTTGCCCTGTCCCCTGAGATGATGCTACAACAATGCCAACAATATAACATGTTATCATAGGCATTAAAATCAAATTCTACAAAATATAAAATTTTTCAAGATTTGAACTCTGGCGATCGATCGCACATTTCACCGATCGATCGCCAAACTGTTCTGCCTCCCTCGCGATCGATCGCCAAACCTCGCGATCGATCGCCAAAGTGCTCTGTTTGCTCGCGATCGATCGCCACATTTTCACTGATCGATCGCCACATGATTTAACCGCCTTAAAATTTACTCTGTCTCGGCGATCGATCGCTACAAAGCTCGCGATCGATCGCCGATGTCTAGAAAGTTCAGAACATGGCGATTTTGAGCTTATCCTCCTAGCTCTTCTCCTACAACTCGAATTTTAACATGTAAACATGTTTCATGCACTATCTAGGAACATCTTCACATGATTCTAACATCATAGATTCCAATTCCTAGCATATAAACATGTTATGATTGTACACATGAACACTTGATATGCTATGTCTCATACATCAGCACCAATGATAAAATCAAGTATACAACTATGAATTTCTTACCAAGATGGTACAATTCCACTTCACACACCCTCCTAGCTCAAGTTACAATTGAAACCCAAGCTCAAACCAACAAAACCTTGAAAGAAATGGAGAGGAGCTTGTGTAGAGATTTTTAGGTGAAAAGTGGTGTAGTATGTGATTTTCACCTCTAAGCCACTTGATATAGAACCTTAAGTCCCTAATACTTGATATCATGTCATTTGGAGATAATTACATGTTAAGTGTCATGTACATAAAATGAACTCCAAATTCAAATGCAAATTTCAATTGCAAGTAAATTCACATGCACATGTAATTCCTTTCAAACTCATGTCAAATGCAACTCACATGTACATTTTAATGCACCTTCAAATGCATGCTACTTGTACAAAATGTTATATTCTACTATACATGTATTTCTTCATTATTGGTTCCACTCGAACCCCCAGTAACATACCGCCACGTGATATAATTACACCATAATCATATCATACGTATATAACATAAATCGAGGTATTACAGTCGATATCCTCCAACTTCTGTACATACAGTAACCTAACAAAATTACCTGATGTATCAGGGCACATAAACCCCCCTAACATCAACAACGCACAAGCCCGTGTAAACTTAACAACATCATCTGTTGTACTATTTTCATCCAATGGATTGAGCAGCAAATGATTATACAAAGCAACTAATTTCAAACGTGCGCCCTTAAGGTCTGTGATGGCTGGTAAGAAACCTAAATATGTATGGCAATATTCTTGCCAATCGGGTAGACTCCTATCAATATCAATCCCCGACACTACGATGTCATCTACTGGCAATGACCATATTACTGCAATGTCTTGCAGTGTGAGAGACGCCTCTCCCGATCTGAGATGAAATGTGTGTGTTTCACGGCGCCATCTCTCAACTAAAGCCGTGATCAGATGCATGTGAAGCTCAATCTTACCACACCTATATATACCATAAAATCATATCACGTGCAACAAATTAACAACACGTGTATCTAGTGGACACAAATCCCAAAAATAACTATGTGAGTTTCTCCCATGCAGTATGCTATCCATATCACCTGCCCACACATCCTCGGATCGATGCGAAGACTGCAATGACAAAAGATGTGTGTCGATCGGGCCTGGTTGCCTCATTTGATCCATCCTGAAATATAACACAAAAAATTAAAAACATTAATCTCAACATTACAAACAATATCCGCCGACTACTTACGATCGTCACACAACGACCGTCAACAAGCGCCACCCCCGCCGGGCCGCCACCGCGCCGATCGCCACCGCCGGGCAGATTCATTTTTGCACCCCGCCCACCGGAACCAACATTTCAACATCAATATCGTCAAAATATTAACCCACAACACATATACTCCCAATTTACATATCAAAATCATATTTAATCTAAAATTAAACAATAACAAAAATCAAACAAAAGATTCTAAATAAAATATCATGATTTATCTAAAATCAAAGCATAACAAAAATAAAAAACATACCTTAAATAAGTTAGATGAGAAATTGATTTTTACACGGTGGATTAACACGAGAAGAAGATTTTATTGAGAGTGAGCGTGGAATGCGGTTGAAGAGAAAACAGAAGCGGCGGCCGATGTATGAAATGAAGAGTAGGGTTTCTTATTGTGTTGATGTCGCCATCTCAGGATGAGATGGCGACATCAATAAAAAAATTTTTTTTTATTGATGTCGCAATCTGAGATGGCGACATAAGTTTAAAAAAAAAAAATTCTTTGATGTCGCCAACTGAGAAGGCGACATATTTAAAAAAAATTTATGATATTGTTGTCGCCATCTGAGATGGCGACATTAATAAATTTTTATTATTGTCGCCATCTCAGATGGCGACTTATGTTACTTTTATAAAAAAAAAAATTCCGGTTATTTTAATAACTATAATAAAAATTAAGGTTAAATTGTTAAAAAACCCGTCTTTTTTGTGGGTTTAGAATTAGAATTAGATAATCTCCCACCCAAACAATAAAGCTTCATTTTCAAAGTCTCTTTTTTCATTTTTTTTCTTTGTTTCTCACTTTGTGTGTGATGGAATGCTTGGAAATACCGTCATGATTGAGTTTCTTCTTCTTTTTTTGCAGCTCCTTTTTCGTTTGATATGCTTATTTCCTGAGAAAAAAGGTCCTTTTTTGAATCTTAATAAAAAATCTTCAATTTTGATCGGAAATTTTCCTTCTGATTTGGGTTTCAGATTTTGGAAGATGATTCGTAAATGTTCCTGAATTGGTCTGTAGTTTATATTTTGATTATATCTAGTCAAAGCAAGAGGAACAACAACAGCGCCTTGGAGATGGAATGGAGTGTTTTTACCTTTTATCTGAAAAAGAAAACAATAGTAAAATCTTTCCCGAACGCAAGATTGGACGAAGCCGACATTTTGATCATATCTTTTGAGGGCATAAAAGTTTATAGGAAGTTAATTTTTGAGATTAAATTTTTTTCTTTCTGTTGATCCATTGCCAGTTTCCAAGCGTGTGTGGCGAGAGAAAATAAAGGCAAAAGGTTGTGATTCCTTACCAGATAAAGAAGGCTACAGCTTTAGCCTTTACTCTTTCAATAGAACTTCTTTTTCTTGATTTCTTCAGAAACTTAATGTGGCTGCGCGTTGGATCAAGTCTCAGGTAATGATCCTCATCTTCTGTAGCTTTTTGATTTGTCATCGTATACTAAAATAAAATCAAATCTTTTGTTATTATTTTGCTTCCCATTCTTTTCTTTATTTAACTTCTACATTATTGGTTATTAATGTGCCAACCACCCCTGTAAGTTTATGATTATTGATTGTTTGTCGATTTGGTTCTTGGAACAACTAATTTGATGCCATTGTTTCTTTTGTACATGTCTTCCCTGAGGTAGTAGTCCAAGTAAAATGCACAATGATGAGCTATTCATTGAGTGAAGAGAAAAAAAAAGCCTTGTGGAAATCGTTGTTTATGAAAACCTATTTCAGTTCGACAACATGGGCTACAAAATAGTATTTTGAAACATTCCTTTGATTTAGAATCAGCAAATTATTAGCTTGGACAATGTTCTTTCATATTTAATTGCAGCTTCTATTAATGTTCACTGAACATAGGTCGAGGAGGATAATTAGATGAATGTAAAGCATTGAATCAAGGAGAGAACTCTATATGGCCAAGAGATCAAAAAGGCGCCCTTCACGGCATAAACGGGATGATCATGCGGGCTGTATGTGGGGTTTGATTAGTTTGTTTGACTTCCGTCAGGGTCGATCTGCAAGAAGACTGCTTTCAGATAGAAGCCGAGTGTGCGAGCAGTCTATCGGTCTGCGTTTTGTGTAGAACTTGTTGCTACAAGTATTAATTTTATGATATTCAAAATCAGATGCGATGAAACTTTTGGTATTTTTATTGTCTGTAGGTGCTGAACTTTCAAGTACTAAAACAGCTTTACAGGGTCCAGCTGAAAAATGTGAAGATACGGTGGTGGTGAGTTTAGGTGTCCGTTACATTCTAGTTAGACTAGTGATTGTGAGCTCTTTTCTATACTCCTTCTTTTTCTTTTTGATTAATTCCTTGCGGATATTCAGGAAGCAGAAGAAAGCACGATGCCTATGTTTGATGTTGTCAAACCCAGTGTGAAGGAACTCATGGAGGAAGAGATGATCAACGAGCAAGGTATAAAGAACCAGCTAAATGGTGCCGAAACGTGTTTGGACCAAGTTGGTTTTAAATATGGACAGCATACAAAGAAGAATCCTAAAAGAAAGAACAGAATTTGCAATAACTCCAGTGATATGGATATATCCGACTTAGGTATTGAAAAATACTTGGCGGCCGGACATTTCAATGAAGTTCCTGGACAAAAAACAGCCGATAGTCTTGATCTGGAAATGGTAATGGAGGAGTTGGCCAAGGTTAATCGGAGAAGCACAAACTACAAAAAACCTGATTTTAATGGTGTTCCTGAAGTACCGTGTGGTCAAGCTGTCACGGTTATTGAAGAAAAAATAGTTGCAGCGGTAAAGCTGTTCATAGAACAGTGGGTAAGTACTGATGGCGAGCATTTAGGGGAGGAGGGAAAATCCTGTTACTCCAAAGAAGAGTTAGCAGATGCTCTGCAAACATTAAGTTCAAATAAGCGCATATTCTTGAAACTACTTAAGGATCCAAATTCTGTGCTGGTTAAGTGTATCCAAAATTCAGATAATGCTCAGAGAGAGCCTGGATTCTATCTATCAGACGAGAAGCCGATAAACCTGAAATCTGATGAATTTAGCAGTAGTAAACACCGCAAATTTTTTCATAGAAAGAGCACGTCCATAGAGAGTGAGACGAGTGGAAGGGACAAGAGTGATCAACCTTCAAGTGAAATCATCATTCTCAGGCCTGGACCAGTAGTTGCAAGGAGTCCTGAAATGGGTAGTGATGCTACAGGGGTTTCATTTCAGTCAATTCACTCGGATAACAAGGGGCGTGATGAGAGAAATACATCCCAGTTCTCTTTCAGTGAAATTAAAAGAAAGTTAAGGCATGCAATGGGAAAAGAGAAACAGGGGATCTCTCTTGATGGGCTCATAGTTAAACTTTCTCCTGTGCAAAAAAATGGGAATAGTAGCGAGAAAGGTGTCTCCGGGGAAAATTTTTCTTGGAGTTCACCTAATAGGAACCATTTCTACACTGAAAAATTCGCCAAATCATCCACTAGCTTTAAGAAGAGTGAACAATCTGGTAAGTTGAAAGCTAAAGGTTCAGCAATGATGGATGAAACGTGTAAATATCAGAGGTTAGGAATATCCAATATCTACATTGAGGCTAAAAAACATCTATCTGAGATGTTGAACAATGAAGACAAAAATGCTGAGTCAATGACTGAGCCATTACACAAATCACTGGGTAGGGTTCTTTCTTTTCCTGATTATAGTAGTTCCCCTTGCTGCAGCCGTGGGGAACGTGACGATGGCATCTTCATAACTGCTCACATGAGATTATCTCCAGGTGGTACAGCCACGAATGGGCTTTTGCAAGAAAACAATAACAGTTATCTGACTCCAAGTATGCGAAATTTGGATAGTCAACATTGCATCTCTGCTAGCACTTCCGATGACAAAGTAGATTCTGTTGGTATGCATGTTGATCTTGGAGTTAGTGATGACCAAGAATATTCAACGAAAATTCAGTCAGTCACAGAAGGAAGTTTTCTTAACGAGGGTAAATCATGTCCTTTCTCAAAAATGCAAGTTGTTATATTTGTTAGAAGTAATAGAATTTTTCAATGCAACAGATTCAAATTCATCTTCGAGAATTGTGGAGATTGAAGTAGTGGCTGAATCAATGCCTCACGAGGAGGACAATGTTTTTACTGTTTTTTCTGAATCAATGAGTAATGCAGTCAGTGGAGATATGCAGAATGGAGACTTTAAAGAGGGAGACAATCAAGAAAATGCTACCAAAAACTTGAAAGACTCTTCTTGCAGATTCGAATTGGTAAATTCCCATTCTTAGGTTCTTGTATCATTAAAGGTGATTATTAACACAGAATTCGTATGAATACAATGCCTGACACGGACATGGACTCATACCGTCAATGGTTTGACTCGTGTTTCTTTTATTAGTTCTTTACATGCTACATTCTCTATCTTGGTTGTCTTTTTCAGGATTTTGTTGTAAAGGAACAAATGCCGTCTTCTCCAAATGTATCCCCCACACAATCTCCAGTAAGCGGGGAAGTCGAAGTTTCTGATTATGTACACGGAAAAATGGAGCGTCCCAGTCCTGTATCTGTTCTTGAACCAGTATTGCCAGATGATGATATCAGTCCTGCGAGCACCAAATCTCAACTAGGTAAGGTTATGGATAATGATATCCGATAACTTCACGTTTAGATTTCTTTGCATGCTATCTTTCGTGCTCAAATTGAATGGTTTGTGAAATTCAGTTGAAAAAGACATCCAACCACTACATATCCAATTTGAAGAACAATCTTCTGCTACCGACCAAGGAATTTGTGTTAGGATCTCTCTCGAGGACGAGGAATCTGCATTTGAATACGTGGAAGCTGTGTTACTGGGCTCAGGTTTAAACTGGGACGAATTTCTTCCAAGATGGCTTTCTTCGTACGAAATTCTTGACTCATCATTGTTTAATGAAGTCGAGTTATTTTCTAGTCGACCCCATCACGACCAGAAACTACTATTTGATGGTGCTAATGAAGCTTTAAAGGAGGTATGCGATCGTTATTATGGATGCTTCTCTGGGATATCAATCGACAAACAAATTATCCAACCAGTGGCAAAAGGGATGGATCTTATTCACGAGGTATGGAGAGTAGTCGAATGGCACCTCTGTGAACATCAATCCCGTCGTTGTCTCGAACAGCTTGTCGAAGGAGACATGGCAAGATCTGGAAAATGGATGAATCTCCAATCAGATATCGACCTTTACTGTTTCGAAGTGTTGGAAACCATTTTTGATGATTTGGTGGAGGACGTCATTCTGAGCTGCGTAAATAATGCTTTAGAACAACCTTGTGAAGTGCAACCCACTTATCTCTTCTGATTGCGAGTCACCTTTTCTATCTACTGAAACATAGCATATAAACAGACATAGGATTTTTCTAAAAATTCGACTCTTATATGGGTGTTTGTTTGATGTTAAGGCTAATCAGGTTCATTGCTTCAGACACAGGCACCTGCAAGATAATATGACTACATTACATGTACAGTAATTTTAACCGGAGGACTTAAGCGTGATCTTGAGCTCGGTTATATGAATCTTCTCTGTAGTCTATTTAGTTTGAAAGTCGAGTTTGAGAGAAGTTAGTGTGATGAAAATTGACGAATTTGTTACCCTGTGATAAAGTTATTTCAGGCTTGTGTTTTGCTGTATATTTGTATAAAAATTGTTTGTGGTTTTATCTTATCTTAAATTTTTTCGTGGATTTGATTTGTAGTTGTGGTGTCCTTAAATGATTAGCTATATACCATGTATTCAATATTCGATAAAAGTTAACCAATTAAGCAAAGATTCTATTGATGTATTACAGTTTATGACAGAATGACTAAATATTTATTATTGAATGATAAAAGGATCACAGTATGAAAATTACTGTGAATTTTCATTTGATTATTTTAAATTGATAATAAACTTATATTGTCAATTTAATGAATTGGGTCTAAACTAATCGAAGTAAATCTTATGTTTTATCTCCAAAACAGAGCATGGTTGGAGATGCCGTAGGATTAAGATAGAGGCACGAAAGATGTATATGGCTTTTCTAGTGAAACGGTAAACTCGAGAATTACGCAAATTGAGTTGAATTTTAAAAAAATTACAAAACAAACTTTTAGAATTCTTGACAGAGGAGATTCAGACGCAAAATGTCTCTTTCAAAAATTACGAAACAAATTTGAGAATTGTTAAGAGAGTAGATTCAGAAACTCATTTGCCTTGGAGTTCTTTCATCCCGCACATATTCTTTCCTCTTCACATGTAAAACAATCTCCAAAATTAATAACTCTGAGTACAACAAAGGAGAATCATTCAGCATTAACATTTGATGTAAGTTAAATGTGAGCTGAAGTAGGTGTGCCTTGAATAAGAGAAGATGCAATAAAATTGATTACACTGGTTTGGTCATGTATTCACGTCGAGTAGAGTTCATTGACTTCAGCCCTTTCACGAGAGCAATATGACGACCAAATAAGACATGATCCGAAGTTATAAACAAATATTTGGAGCCCAAAGGCATCAACGAGGATATTCTGACTGAAAGAAGCTCTGGAGAAGACTGATATATTTGCGCGACCAGACTTGATTCCTTCAATAGTTCACATAGTCTACCTCAATCCACTGAGATTAAAAACTTAATATTTTTTGTTCTTGTTGTATCAAGAATCTTACAATCCCAAATGAGTATCAACAATGGCCGACCCAACTGAGGTACGGGAGGAGGGTGGTCGCCGCTCCTCCCCTCAGGCCATAAAAAATGAAATTTTATGTATAATGTTTCTGCGAAGTTCCCATCTAGCTACCTCTCCTTACATCTCGCCCCTATCTTCAAAAGTCCTCGGTTCGGCCGGGTCTTTTCTTATCTGCCCTTTGTATGTTTCAGCTTCTCTGCGCCACAGCAATGTCATACCCGATTAAGTTTCATAAAGGGTGGCTACAACATTAGTAGGTTGTTTCCATCACAGACTAATAGACAGGGCAATAGGTGCAGACTGGCTAGCCAACGAAGCAGTTTCCCAAAGAACTTCTCAAGTACTATCTCGGACTGTCCCTGATCTTCGAAGAATTCTCTTTATAACATCCTTGGGGCCTGTTTTCCTAGGACATGTTGTTACGAGTGCTTCCCTTCCTTCGAGTCAATTGCTCGGATCCTTGGGTCACTTTTGACCACGTTTATTCACAATAAGAAAAGGTTTCTGTTCCTATCGACATTCTGCCTGATTGAAATTGGTTCACTCAAATGATACTCTAGCCATAAAAGAAACCATATTTGCACCTATTCGAACAAGTTATCGGCACACTAAGTTTTACAATGTTATCGTCCTCCCATGATTTATGTACTCGAGACGAACTCAAATAAGATCCCTAAAGAGTAACAACCCCTACGAATGTAACGATTTCAAGATTGGATGTATATTTAAGAAGGAACTTTTCCTTCATTATGTCAAGGAGAAGGCGTTCAATTTCGTCTCTCCTTAAAATCAGATACCACGAACTATGAAGCTATACCTGATTATACCAAATAAATCTAGCTCAAAACAGTGCTACTACCCATAAATTTCTTTAAAGATTTGTTGTCTATCATTTTTCTCAACTTCTCAACTTCTTCCCATCTACCATGCTCTGCATACAAGTTGGAAAGAACAACCAAATAGCTGGCATTTTCAGGGTCCAAACTGTTTAGTTTCTCGGCGACAAGTTCCAAAATTTCAGTATCGCCACGAGTGTTTTGAACCCCAGCAAGAAGAGCTCCCCATATCCGCTTATCTGGTTCAACGGGCATTTTGTACACAAATTCAAGAGCCTCTTCGATGTTCCCTTGACGGCTAAGCATATCTACCATGCAAGCATAGTGAGCAAGGTTTGGTCTAATACCATATGTTTCTGTCATTGCATAAAACCAGTTCCAACCCTCATACTCAAGCCCGCTGTGGCTACAAGAAGAGAGAACCGATATAAATATTACATCATTAGGTTCTATCCCTAAAGACAACATGTTCGAAAAACACTCAAGAACCTCCTCTCCACGGCCATTAATCGCGTAACCATTAATCATTGAACTCCAACATATGAAATCATCGGTGGAATTTTCATAAAAAAAAACAGACTCACCCTGCCTAACTTTTCCAACTTTGCAGTACATGTCAATTAAAGCGGACACTAGAAACGTGTTGGTTGAATATCCGTCTTTTATGATTTGTGCTTGTATGCTTTCTCCAATCTCTATACCATTAACAGAAGTGCAAGCTTGTAACAAACTAACATAAGTGAACTCATTAGGTTTCTGGTTTGCTAATTGCATCTGTCTTAAAAGATCAAAAGCATCATTAGGTCGACTACTTTGAGCGTAAATTGAGATCATCGCACTCCAGGCAACAAGATCTTTCCTATCAAGCTGGTCGAATAAGCTTCTAGCAGACTCAATATTGCCAAATTTTGCATACACTTGAAGGAGCTCAGTAACTACGAAAACAAATGCAGTAAAGCCTGTTTTCAAAACAAGGCTATGAAATCCATTCCTGATAAAATTCTCATCCAGTTCAGAATAAGCTCCAATTACTTCTTGGATGATAAATTCATCTACTTTCTCCAAACTAGAACATTGTAATCTCAGAAAGAGCTCTAGTGCTTGCCATGGAGATTCATTTTCAACACAACCGTGTATCACAATCCTCCAAGAAACAATATCCTTATTCCGCATATCATTGAAAACATGAAGTGCTGTCTTCAAATTCCCACATCTAGCATACATACCCAGGAGCGAATTTTTGAAAACTGTGCGAGTATAAAGCACCCTTTTGATACAATAATCATGAATTTCTTTCCCGAGATTCAATGCACCAAGATCAGCACAAGCAGGCATTATGCTTGCAACTGTCACGTGATTTGGCTGCAAGCCGAAAAATACCATTTCCTTTAATAACTTAAAGGCCTCAAGATACTCACCATTGCTCACACAAGCCGAAACCATTGCACTCCACAACACTACGTCTCTATTAGCTGTCTGATAAAATAATTTCCAGGCATTTCCCATATCAAAAGAAGAGTAGACACCAACAAGTGCGGTTACAACTGATACTTCTGACTCAATATACCCCACTTTTATAGCATACCCATGAATCCCAAACACCATATCTTTCGATCCAATCAAACCAAAAGCCTTGATCACGCTCAAAACCGTCACAAAATTAGAGCTTTGTCTGTTTACGAGAATTGACTTGAAGACTCGTATGGCCTCTCGGGGCTGGTTTTCCCTAACCAAACTCGATATTTTTGACGTCCGCGATTTTAGGACGTCGTTCTCGTTAAAATACTCGAAAGGATCGACCAAATTTGGGCTTTTTCGAGGTAAAAGAATGCGGGTTCCGCAGTTTGCTGTGACCTGAGAAGAAGCAGGGCTTCTCATGGTGATTTCCTCGAGCAGTTGGTGTGCGCTTCTATAGCGCACCCCATGGGACATGTGATCGTCGAAACAAAGAAATTTCGCGAGATTGAGCTTCTTACACAGATTCAACTTCGTTTTATTAGCTGCGGAGCAGCAGAGGCGCTGTCAGTTGCCTATGGATATGGAATGAGAGACGGAAAGTTGATGGCAGCGCCCGTTTGGATTTAATGTGAGCGGTTTAAAGCTTGAACCGGAATACAGTCTCCTAAGATTTGAACTTAGGAGTTTCTTGTAAAACGGTTAAATTTGAGTAATTTCACGAGATTGAGTTCATAGTATTTATCTATACTATGTATAATGCAAGAGAACATTAGTGATTCAATTATTTCAGATCAATGTCTAATTATACTTATGTCCTTGTCAATCTAAAATATTATCATCACACATGTCATCTATATGTTCATCAATTTACATTATGCATTTCTCAATCTTACAAATTAATATCACATCTACCATAAAAATATAAAATATTGTATAATCATTTCATAATTTAATAAAAATAAATAAAAAAATATATGTTACAATTATCACATTATTTTACAAAAAAAAAAATGTACATGCACGAACGCGTGCAGAAGGGAACATGTTTAAATTAAATTTAACAATTACCAATCTATTGACAATTTATAAGCTCATAAACAACTAAAATTTTAGCTCAAATAAATCTTAAACGTTGTTAGGGAACTAGCTTTTTCTATTATTATTAAAAAATAATTTAGTCGTGCATATTTTTCACGAAGTGAAAATAGAAAATTGGACTTTTTTAAATAAAAAACTATTCAATCACCCATCTATTTTTTCTGTATTAAAGTAAACAATTAGTAGCTCAAATAAATCTTAAACTTTGTTGGTCTAAAGTCGAACTAGCTTTTTTCTATTATTATTAAAAAATAATTTAAGCGTGCATATTTTTCACAAAGTGAAAAAAGACAATTGACTTTTTAGAATAAAAACTAGGGTAAAGTTCAGGTCGGTATCTTATACTGAAATTTTATTTATCCTAGTCTAGGAAAAAAAACTTACAATCATTTAAGTCAACTTTAGGTTACAATGACAAAAGTGCCATTAATAAGAAAAAAACGGCAATCTCAGAAATTTTCAATATCTTCCTTTCAGCACTTCGTTCGAGCTCTTCCCTTCACCATTGCGATTCAAATCTTCTCGTAAATCTCTCTTGTTAGTTACGATTTCTTACAGTTGGTTTTTCTCTTCATCTCTTCGATTTTCTGCTCCATCACTTCGTTCCATATTTTTTTTCCCAATTCTGGTATGTGTGTGTTTTTTGTGTGTAAGTGTATATATATACTGTTTGTTGCATTTTTAGGTTTTTTAGTTATGATTCATTGATGTAAATGTTTCTTTGTTCATTCTCAGAATTTACAGCTTGAAACTTGTAACGAAGAAGATGAACCAGAGAAAAATTAATTGGTGCACGAAAATTATAAAAAGTAACTGGTGCACGAAAATTATAAAAAATAATTGGTGGACGAAAATTATTAACATTAACTGGTGCACGAAAGATTGAAAATCATTAACTGATGCACGAAAAATTAAAATCAGTAATTGATGCACGAAAATTAAAATCAGTAACTGATGCACGAAAATTGAAAATCAGTAAATTAATGCATGAAAATTAAAACCAGTCACAGATGCACGAAACATAGAAATAATATGTGATGCACGAACCATTTAATTTCGCGCGCCAGTTTTTTTTTTGCAAATTTTGTGCATCCGTTAATTAACACAAAGTTCGTGCACCAGTGTTGCCTTTTCGTGCATCGGTGTTATATCTTCATGCACCAAAGATTATATTTTCGTGCACCAAGATTATATTTTCGTACTCCAGTTACTTTTTATGATTTTCGTAAACAAAAATTATATTTTCGTGTACCAGTTACTTTTTTAAAATTTTCGTGCACTAGTTACTTTTTATCGTTTTCGTTCAGCATTTACTTTTTATGATTTTCGTGCACCTGTTACTTTTTATAAGTAAGTGATGCACGGACCATTTAATTTCGTGCGCCAATTATTTTATTTCGTGCACCAGTTTTTTTTTTTTTTTTGCAAATTTTGTGCATCAGTTAATTAACACAAAGTTCGTGCACCAGTGTTGTATTTTCGTGCATTGATGCTATATTTTCGTGCACCAAGGTTATATTTTCGTGCACCAGTTACTTTTTATTAATTTCGTGCACCAAGGTTATATTTTCGTGCACCAAAGATTATATTTTCGTACACCAAGATTATATTTTCGTGCACCAGTTACTTTTTATGATTTTCGTAAACAAAAATTATATTTTCGTGCACCAATTACTTTTTTATAATTTTCGTGCACTAGTTACTTATCGTTTTCGTGCAGCAGTTACTTTTTATGATTTTCGTGCACCAGTTACTTTTTCTAACTTTCGTGCACCAGTTACTTTTTCTCTAGGTCATCTTCTTTGTTGCAATATCTTGCTGTCAGGCTGTAAATTTTGAAAATGAGCAAACAAGCATGGACACCAATGCATACCTTGCATCAGTCAAAGCCATGGGAGATTTTTTTTTTTATAAAAAAAACATACCAACAAACTTTCGTTATTTATAATTTAGCATCAGTATTCAAATTTATAATTCACATACACACACACACGAAGGAATGTGCAGAGCAGATTCGAATATTATATGTGCAGTGTAGTCCGAGATCTTCGATTCAAAAATATTCCAAATGCTACGAAAATTTAGATGCTTCGATTCAAACATATTTCATGTACAGAACATTTTAGCAAATAATTTTTAGGGATGAGGTGACGAGATGATGAAGAAAATAATGATCTGAGAATCGTTGAAAATAATGATCTGAGAATCGTTGAAAAATTTTAGTAGAAAATTTAAGGTGTGAGGCGACGGGATGAGGAAGAAAAGAAAGATATGAAATTAGGTTTATGGTGTTTTCAACTGAAGGGTATTTTGGTAACTAAAAAATACTTGTCAAACCAATAGTTAAAAAATTGGACTTGTATGAATATAATTTTCTCCTAAGTATATTGGTAAGAAGTTTTTTTTTTGCAGATTTATTTGTAATAAGTTTATGTAAACAACACATATTTGCAATTTCCCCAAAAAACTCTTCAATCACCCATCTATTTTTTTGTATTAAAGTATATTGCGTTATAGTGCACCTTAAATAATAAGTTATAATCAAAAGATTCCAAGAGCTACTTCACCAAAGAATATATAGCTCAATTTTATTCTCTTTCATACAAACAAAGATTCAAGATTCGTGGTGAGGGCAAAATCCAGCATTTAGAATAAAAGAATGAATATCATAGCCTAAACATCTAATGATTTTACACACACCATGATTATGCAGAACCATATATTTCCTACAAATGATTTGCATCCAGAACAGGTGCTGTTTCATCTATCTCGTTTCGCCTTTTTAAAGATGAATAAGAAAAATCTGTACCGCTGCTCGAATTTTCACCTAGCTCGGGTTCTTGAAAAGTTCCATAAGATGGAGAGTAGGCTTGAGGAACTTTCAGTGAGATTGCCCTCTCTAGTGCTGCTCGGTGCTCCTCCTGGTGTTCTTTGACGAGAGATGCCTGCCGTTCCATCTTCTGAGCTGCAGGAATATCCATAATTGGCTCGTCTTCTTGCATAGACTGTACGAAGAAAGAGAACAGTTAGTGTTGTCGCTAGAAATGAGAACACCCACACTTGATCTCAAGATGACGAGTTTCTTTCAGGTCATTTTTCTCGTGCTAGGATGTATCATATTTTTGAAAGCAAAAGAAAACATCGTTATGCCTAAGGGGTTAAACCATCTCAGGTGCTTTGAATAATCACAAGTGTCACCTTCTAGGCCCGCGGTTCTGCACGACCGATATTCTATCCAACTGACTCCACTATCAACTATTCCATATATATCCTAACTTTACGAAAACAACTAACTTAAGTTGGTATAAGAGGCCAAATAGTCATTCTCACCTCTTTCACAATCTGGATATGGAACAGGATCTTACATAACAATGACACACGAATGATACCACTCACATAGGAATGATACCGCTCGAAATTCTCAAAATTAATGGTAAACAATTTGAAGAACATTATCATGACTATGGTGCACTATACTTAGTACGAGTGCACTAATAAGAAATCGAGAACTTACATCAAGCGCTCTTTGAGATTCTTGGAGTATACAAATAATGGTATGATCTGAAGTTAAGTTGCATGAGAGAACCATGTGCTCAAATCTACCATCCACAGGTACTGCTGTCCTCACAAAAGGTGAAATTTTTTCAAAACTGCACATAAAACAAAGAAATAAAAGTATGTTCTCAGCTCAGAATAATTCAAATTCACTCAAATAAATTGAATTAACAATGTTTATAGAGTTGTATGTCGAATCATATAATTAGTTCTCTAGGATATGACCAAAGTTGTTTCATTTTAGCACAGTTCTCTAGGATATGACCAAAGTTGCTACATTTTAGCGGAACCTTGTGCAACGCATGCCTTGATGAGTTACTCAACATCACTCCATTTTCATACCTTAAAGACCATAAACTTCCGCGCCCCATATAGAGCAGATCCAAGAATTATGATTTTTAGGACCCTCCATCTGTTCCTGGTGTCATCCTCTTCCAAAATCCCCAAATCCCGAGAATTTATCAAAGTACATCATATCATAAGACTTAAAATGTATACCTGAAGGGCTTCCGCACGATAATGTGATAGAGGCGACCAGGTGCATACAGGCGTCTTGGATCCTTGAGCATCGTTTCGTCTAGTGTGCACGTATCTTTCAAGCACATTATGCATAGCAAACAAGGGAAACTATCAAAAGGGAATCTGTGTTAGTGCAACTTTCGTTTACTTTTGATGGTGGATATTTCATAATAAAATAAAACAGAAAGGCGGAAAGACCTGCAATGTTTTACCAGAAAAGGGATTTGAAGAGATTTTCCAGTGCAACAGTAGTACGGGGTAAGAAATCATCCTGGTGAACAAAGATACAGAAATAATTAAACGTAGTGGTAAATAAATCTAGCCTGCCAGGACACGAATTGAACTGGAAGAAAGTCATAGACTCATAAACAAAATAAGTTACATCAGAATCTTACGTTATTTGGGACAAAACAATACATAGAGTAAACATCACCAAGAAATAAACACAACAATATTACCTGAAGCACAACCGAATTAATCACGTCCGCATATCTCACAGCCAAGTTCAAAGATATACACCGAGCAGGCGCAATGGCGAAGCACCTAATTTTTTCCCTCTCAATGTACCCCAATTTTTCTCTATTCTTCACTACCAACATAGTTAGCAATGTCACGACTCCTGCACCGAGCGAATGTCCAGCAAACGTCAAAGTATAATCTGGATTCTCCTCGACAAGATTTCTTAAAATATCACACTCTTCTTCAAGAACGTATTGAGCTGCCTTCAAAAGTCCGTTATGAACATAACCGCCATCAAATGTTGTCTGTCCCAATTTGTCATCAAGTAAAAGCAGAAAATCACATTCTTTCCACAAATTAAGCCCTCTAATCGCTACAACTATATCTAAATTCTCGTGATCAAGATAGATCATGTACGGCGCAACTCTCCCATTTGTATCCTCATAATCTTTTTTTGATAGAATCCAATCTGGATTGATTCCGTACCCTTCGGGAGGAGCCCAAAGGGGGTTTCTAATATCATCTTCATACATGGATAGGATACATCGACAGAGTCGAGGGATGGGCTCAAATTCAGTGGCGGTTGCAAGACCCCAATTTTGGCTTTCACGGCCTGCGGTGTATTGGAATCTCTTCCACACCCAACGAAGGCAAGCTAAACATGATACACATTCAACAAGTGGTAAACAGCAGGCAACAGACATTGATTTCTAAAGCTAATCATACACAGAGGCAAAGACAAATTTCACAGCAAAAGTATGAGATGTCCTGATGAAGCCAAAGGGTTTCTATAATCTTGGTGGAAAAGGGCAGCGATTTATTGTTCAATTTTTTTGAATTTTTTTAAACACGGGTTGAGAGATGGACAAGGGGTAGTTAAATCATGGTAAGAAAATCTAGATGAATAGAAAATAAAGGGTCAATGAATCAAAAGAAATGAACTTTTCCACAATCAAATATCTGAAAAGTATGCGTCGAAAGCACGAAATAATACAAATACAAAATTACCAACCACTGAACCAGATAAACAAGGGATTCGCACCAAGGATTTTTCCCAGAAGCCTTGATGGGTGGTGAAGTCACAAATCAATTACGCCACTTCAAAATAGCTCAAGAAATTCAAGATTAATAATATAAAAAAGAGTTTCAGGTACGAAGAACTTATCAAATAAGTAAGGAACAAATTAATTTGTGGAAAAAGAACGCGGAATCGCAGTTTCTCAATGTAAACTGGACCTGGTAATCGCAATCATGAAGGCTGCTAAGAGATAAAAATAAAAATAAAATCAAAATAAGACCTCGTGTGAAGTGTGCGGGAATTGGGAAAATAACTAAAAGGAAAAAGATGAACAGAGAATCGGGAAAGAACAATAAACAAAGGCGAAGAAAACGAAAAGAAAAACATGGGAAAGTCGTAGACTAAGCCAAAATCAATGGCATAGCTACGAGTAAGAAGAATCTACTCGCCAATATGCCTGGATTCCATGTGCCTCACCCTGTTTCCTTGGCCATTTTTTTTCTCGCAAGTCATAAACATAATCTTAAAATAACCATTTGACCCGTAATTATCTAATTGGTTGTTTTCTTTACTTCTTAACTACCTCATATGATCAATAACTTAAATTTATCAAGGTATTAGATTCCATATAAAAAGTAAGAAATTAATAAATTTGGACAATTGATCCAACATTTTGAATGATAGTACATTATGGGGTAACCAAAAATAATTCCGAATTATATTTTTTTTCAAAAAAATTACGAAATCTTCGCAATTTTTTTAATGTATTTTAACTTCTTACCTTAAGGAACATTATGACCCACCCAACGGTAGCAAAGTTTAGATCTTTACAATGCACGACAGCTAATTTAGAACTCCATGCCTACGAAAATGAAAAATCCAATCTCAGTTTCTTTTGGGAAAACTTGAAACAGTTAAATCCACATTGTTCAAAGTATGTTGAAGATCAAGGATGAGATTTAGAAGAAATGGTTCTCTCTAAAAAATAGAAATTGCAAAGTGGCTGACGCTGCTGCATAAACACAAGATGGAAGGCGGATGTCATTAAGGTAAATTTAAAAAAATGTCTAATATAATATGTTTCAATATTAATCCCAAATTTATAGTACTATAAATATAATCACATGAAGATTATTTTTAATAACTTTTTGAGTTTCTCAGTAGTTTAACAAAGTAAACAAAGACGTCTTAGTAAGCTAGAAGAAATTTGGGTCATAAGTATCCTACTTGGTGAGCTTCTCTTGGCTGGCAAATCATGGCCTATAATGACATAACTACTGATAATATCTGCTATGCTTTTCTTACATAGGATAATAAAGTACTTATCGAATGATTAATAATTAGGAATGATTAATAATTAGAGTGATAAAAATGATGACTATGAATGATAATATATTGCAATAAAACAAAACAGATGAAAGATGTTTTGGATTGAGGTTTGGTCTTTTTAGTCCTTGTCCTACATATTGATAGATTCTTTCTTTTTCTATCCATGACCAGGAATTCTTTAAATGGATTGTTATTGTAACGTGTTTTCATTTAGGTAACATAAATTACTTTTTATGTTTATCGACTTGGAGAAGACTTACGATAAAGCATCAAGTGAGATATTATGGTGGACTTTGATGAAGAAACGAGTCCCATCAAGTATGTTAATATAATCAATGATATGTATGACGAAGTAACATCCAATGCGAGAACGTGCGGCGGGATGAAAAACTGAGTTCTCAATCATTATTGGATTGCACCAAAGGTCCGCGATAAGTTTCTTGTTCGCCTTAATGTTGATGAGATAACAAAACATATAAAGACTGAATTACCTTGGCACATGCTTTCGCTGATAATGTTGTGTTAATCGAATAGATCAGATAGAGAATTGGATATATGGAGATAGACCTTGGAATTAAAGAGTTGTAGATTAAGTAGGGCTAAAAGAGAATATATGGAGTGCAAATTTAGCGATCGTACATTTCGGGATCCTGATGTTGTAACACTCGATTGCCAAGAGGTATCGATGAGTAACAAGTTTCGATACCTAGGTCCTTTTATCCAAAATGAGTGAGAGATTGATAACATAGTTACTAAAAGCCCACAAGGCGTACACCTTAGTGTGCTTCAACCCAAGGTGCAGGCCTCACGCCTTGCGCTCATTGTTTTGGAAAGGCTCGTGCCTTTGCACAATTCCTGTGCAAGGCAGTTGTTAGTGTCTGCTAGTGATTAATGTTTAGTTGGGCCATTATATTATATTTGGGCTTATTTTTAATGAGTCTAAGCTAGAGATGTTAGGATTTATTTGTTATGGGCCATGCCATTGAGCTTATTTGACGCTTACTTTATTATTTAATTTTGTTATCTTTTAGTTTGTTGATTTATAATTTACAATTTATGGACATTTTTTATATTAATAATTAATAATATATAAGTTAGTGCGTTTTACTCGCGCTTTGCGTTGGCGCTACACGATATTACCCCAGGATATCTTTGCGCTTCAGTGTGTTATGCGTCTTTAATAATTGTAATTGCTAGAGATGTTAACCATAGAATATAAGTAGGCTTGTTGAAATAGAAAAACACCACGAAGTTCTATGTGATCGTAATATCTTGCTGAGATTGAAGCGCATGTTTTTTATAGAATTGCCATCGGAACTGCAATGTTGAATGGGGACGGGATGTTGGGCACCAAGAGGAACCACGTTCAAAAGATGAGTGTGGTAGAGATATGTATAATCTATTGGATGTGTGGTAAGACCAGAAGAGATAAATAAGGAATGAGTCATTCAAGCTATAGTGGGTGTGGCTTGTCTAGAAGGGAAGATACAAGAAAGTCGAATATGATTGTTTGGTCATACACGACGTATGCCCAATTATGCACCTGTGTGTCGAGTATAGTCAATGGATTTAGTCATTTTAACGAGAGCAAGGGTAATACCGAAAAAGACATGGCTCGAATATAAAGAATTGACGACCAAATGGATTAACAAGGACATCATGAGCTCTTGGAGAAGATCGTTGTATATGTTCGACATGACTTGATTCTTTCTGTCATTCATGTAAATATTTTATATGAATCATTGATTTAAAGTACTTGCTACGTTTACGATCATTGATTTAAATATTTTACTTCTAACAGGACATATAGGAACAAGGTTACTACTGCTGAATTTGTTCCGTGGCACATAGAGATCATTACTTAGGGTAATTGGTGAAACGAATTCTTGACCAGAATTTCTGGATGTTAATGAAAAAATGTGTAGATCCGGGCTACTCTTTTTTTTAAAAAAAATGTGATCTATGTGTGCTTTTATATACGGAAAAATTACAATTATCTCATATGTAGAAAAGATTTATTGTAACTTTTGATCTCTAATTTGAATAATAACGAATATATCACATGTAGAATATCTGTATTATAATATCACTTCCATCTGGTTTGTAATAAATATAAGAAAAATTATAACTATACCCCCTATGATTTGATATAAAAATACAAAACAATGAGATACATTACTGTTTAAACTAGATAGATAAAATTTGTTATTGTTCGAACTAGATGTCTAACGATAATTCACCCATTATTAAACAACATAAAACCATAAAGAAAACATTCACGAGAGGAGGACGAGACCATTACAAAAGATACTACATTACACAACGCTAACTAAAGTTGATTACCTCTCCGTTAGTATGTATCTCTGTACTCATGTAGCAAATTTTTTGCTAACCTTTGAGGTAAGTACATGCCATTCTTAGGTTCTATTTTTCTCCGAAGAAGATTTATATGAAAAAATTTATACCTTACCGCATATTGTATTGGATATATACAACATGTTAGTCTCCTACACATGAAAATCTATTTTCATATCCCATCTATTTTCAATTTTTTTTACCTCTACTTTAGTTGAACTAGGCTGTGAAAATCTGGCTTGTAGATTTTTGGGTAACGAAAGAGATGTTTAGTTTGGTTGTTGTATTGTTTAAAAAATCTAAATTCTATTGTGTTTTGATACAATGATAGGGTTTGTAACATATTAAAAGTGTCCAAAGTCGCAATTGGAAAAAAAAAAAACTTTAAACATGCAAGACTTTCATTCAGGCTCCATTTGGATGGAGGGATTTGATGGATTTAGATTTTAAATCCTTGATACAAACGCATTTAATTGTTTTGCTAATTTTGAAATCCATGTAGTTCAAATCTATTATCTTCAATTTTAAGGTATTTTTTAACAATACCAAGGTATTTCGAGTTCTTAATTATTGAAGTCTTTTCAAATCCAAATTTTCAAATTCATTTTTGAAATTAAATCCTTTAATCCAAATGCAATCTCAAGGAATTTTATAGTGTTCTACCTATCAATCAACATGAAGGTAGTTATAGTCTTGAAATATGCCCAATTTCTTGAAATGAAGTTAAAACTAGAGAATGAACCACCCCATTTATTATTATTTTACAAGCAGACATTTACAAATCCCCATTTTTTAAATCATAACAAGCGTAAAAAACAAGATATTTCACCAACTGAAGCTGATGGATTCAAAATGCAGATTATCTGCCAAACCAGATGAACAAATGTTTGCGACTTCGTGTCGCATTTTCTTCGGTCCACAGACGAGCACCCCCACGCTTGATTCTTTGCGCTCAAACAAAAATCCTACAAAAAAAAAAAAAGAACTGAAGTTATAAGTCTAGCATTCAAAATGTTAATAGACCATGTTTTTTTTTTTCATCCAAGAATTTAGTACGTACGTTTAAGATCTGGTCGTTTCCCATAATGCACATTGATACATTGAGAAATTGACTGCTGAGGCAAGCTCTCAAGTTCCCTATCTGCATTATAATTCCAAGAATTCGGTGAAGCCACCGGGGTTGCCCCTTCTATGTTCTGAATCTGCGTAGTTTCCTTTGAATGTGTATTCTTATTGCGAAGAAAAGCTGCCGTTGCTGCTATAACTATACCAATACATATAAATAGGAGGTGCAGCACAGCTCTTGAGGAAGTAGAGTATATCTTATTACTATTATGATCGATGGGGAATATGTAGTATCGAGTCAAAATACCGATGAAAATAAGATAGATTATGAAGGATGACGAGATTATGGCACCGAGCCAAAGCCAGCTGTTTTGGCCTAAGATTGGAGTTATTGGTGCATCACATGGATTAGGCTTGAACCATACGGTTCTAATGCCCTTGTTTTCTTGTGTGGTTGGCTCTTTTTCACGTGTAATGTAGGCTTCTATTTGCAACCGCAAGTTGGAGAACTCCGACGGGGCACCGGAAATCGGTAGTATAAGGTCGAGCATGGTCAAGTCATTTGAGTTCTTGAATGAACTGATCAGGAGAATTTCAGGTGTCCTGCATTTCAAAGTCTCGCTTGTATAAACGAGCTCCCGGATAATGGAAATAAACGGGGTTATGCCACTTCCTCCGCTCACCATCACCAGCAGGTCGTGCCTGGAGAAACACGTTTTATCAGTATCAGCAAGAGACCAACAACATAACCAAAAATTTTATTAAAAAACAACAAACCAAAAGTTGCTAGTCACCAGGACTTATTAATCGTTCCACAATTGCTCGTGGGATCGATGTGATGCGAGATCATAACAATATATATTTAAATACCTTAGAAAATCAGTTGAAGCAGGTCCATAAGGTCCTTCGACCGAGACCTCGAGACGATCAATGGAAGAAGGTGAAGAAAGTATCTGGTAGAGCTTCTCGGACCATTTTCCTTCGACTTTGATAATGACACCGAGTTTATCTGACTCCAGATTGCTGCTGGAACTTATTGTAAGTGGATGCCATTGCAACTTAGAAATGCTAGGCACATTTATGAACATGATACTGGTTGGAGTGTAACTTAAACCTGTCAAGATAAAATCCAATAAAACAATGAAATTACATTATTTATCTGTGTATATATGTGACAACTCAATGTACATATCTTAACTTTATGTGGCTAATTAGCTAAATCCCTTCTACAAATTCTACTCGGAGGCAAATCCAGGCCTAAAAGAGGGTTTGCAAATAATTTTATTTCAACTTGCGCATAAATATACTGTTGACAAGGATGATATATACACACCTTGGCTTTTGGAGAAGTAGAGTTCAACAGTTTGGCAAGGAAGAATCCTTGCAGACATGAGACGAATGCCTCGTCTCGATTGCAAGAATCGAAGATATCGATCGATCATGAAAAGGAAGAATCCGGGGAGCATAATGCAGGAATAGCTAATGCCAACATGGAGTACGAAAAATAACATAAATAGAACGTATAGTTGATGAGTGTAAAAGAAAAGCTCAAACATTTTCCGCCTTATCCCGGGGAATGTCGTAGCCCACAAGGCCAATCCTGCTAGCAAAGATAACTCTCCTGCTACGTTGGATACCCCAGTTTTCTCCCATTTCAACATCTAAATTTTGAGCAACACACAAGTTACTAAATACCTATATATTATATATGTGTAAATACTAAATATATTTTTAAAAAATAGTTAATTAGTTACCTCCGATAATTCATGTGTAGCAGCCCAAAAGATAACATAGCAAATGCTGTGAGCAGTGAAAAGGATCATCACAATATGCCCCAACCATATGTGATATTTCACACTGGCCTCCGACGTGAGACCAAAAAGGGGGAGCACCGATGACCCACGAGTCACCGGAAAAAATAGGAACGCTAGGGCTATATTCCCGACCAGTCCAAGGCGGAGCGCCGCAGAGTCTAGCTTCGCTTCCCACCTGTCATGCATGTACCATAATATAACTCAACTGAAATGGAATTAGTTATGATAATATCTTTAAATTTCCATTTCATATATCGCACCTCTCTATCATTACATATAGTTTATGTCAACTTTTATGTGATCATATAGAATTATGTCTCAGCTCAGACCACTTGTAATATCAATACATTCCAAATTATATTAAAATAATTTTTTTTTAGGTATAGTTTTCATAACTTTCTTAATAATTATGCATATATGTCATGATGCATAGTGATTCATTTAAGAAAAGTTGCTACTACAATTTAACTAATTTTTTTAAATAATTTATGAAATGGTAGTATAAGTTTAGCATTAGAAAACCTTTTCAATTAATAATATATCAAGACAATTAAACTTGAACTTTAATTACATTCAGAAACTTTTTAAAAACTAAGGTTATTTTGATTGATTTAAATAATGATACTAAAAAAAATTAAAACCGTAAGTTATTAAACAATTTTGATAAATTCAAACGTAACAAACCAAAAAGGGATTTTATTATCTTAATACAGTAAAAACCTCTATAAATTAATACTATTGGGGCCATACAATTTTGTTAATAAAGTATTAAATTAATAATGTTGAGACGACGTTGGGACCGTAAAAAAATGTTATTTTAGAGATGTTATTAATTTATCTAGTATTAATTATATAAACATGCCATGAATGCAATTACCATAATAATTATTTTTTTTGTTCCAAATAAATAATATCATAAGTGCATATGAAGATGTGTGTGTATAATCACTTACACTTTTTCTCCACTTTTTGCTGCTGACATAGGTGTAATTTTTGCAAAACTGATACTTAAATAATTGGCAAAATTCCAGACAAGAAGAGCCATAAACATTAGAAGAAAGGCAAGCTCAATTCGAGATACAATTCCCAATCCTTTTATTATCATTGGTCTCTTCCATATTGCCATTTTATGCTCTCCTTTTGATCTGCATGTTTATCATACCCCACAAAAAAAAAACAATAAACAACAGTTATAACATGTAAAATTCTATTAAGGTCCACTTAAATAACAAATTCTAGTAAGGTCAATAAAAATTTAAATTGGTGTTAAGAAAATTATTAATATGAAATAGTTTTGTATATATCAAGTACAAAAATCATATATTTGGAATTAATGTTAAATTTGATGGACGTTTTACGTAGGTCTCAAGTTGGAGACCTAGCTTGGACTACGGTTGCCACTAAATTTGATGGACGTTTTACGTAGGTCTCAAGTTGGAGACCTAGCTTGGACTACGGTTGCCACTGGTCCAAGAGGTTTGTGAGTTGGGACATCTTGACTTCTACTCTGTCATCTTTGGAAATCCAAGTACACAATACCAGTAAAACTTTAACCTCGATTAACATAAGATTTTATAAGATAATATGGAGAAACTTCTGTAGATCAATGTTTTTATAGTATTTATTGTTGTAATTGCCACTTAATACTAATTTATCAAAAAATAATTAACCAATAAAATCTTTTCTAAACAAATTAGTTCTTAGAATATATATATATCTACTAGTTTATTGGCACCGCACAAGGTGCGGTGCCAGGTACCAATATGTTAGATCAATTTTTTCTTAAATTGATCGAAAATAACATTTCAAATAACTTATTTTAACAAACATTTTTTAAAAAAAACGACAATGCTACTGTAATTGAATTGGAAAAAAATAACCAAAGGACTTGCTCTAACTTTTTTTTTAAAAAAATGATGCTCATCTCACTAAAAACTGAAAAAAAAACATTTGAAGTTGTGCGCATGAACAACCGATTAAGATATATTTTTCCTAGTTGGTTTAGGCCAAATCCGGTCATCAACAAAAAAAATTAAAGCGAGCATGCTACTGTAATTGAATGGAAAAAAATAACCGAAGGACCGACTCTAACTTTTTTAAAAAAAACATGATTTTCATCTTACTATAAATTGAAGTTGCGCGTATCAACAATCGATTAATATATTTTTTTTCATGTCGGTTCATGTTAAACCCGCACATCAACAAAAATAAATTTTTGAAAAAAAAACATTTTTTAAGAAAAATAATTGTAATAAATAGTGAAATACTATTCATTACTATTCATTGCAATAGTACTATTCCAAACTCTTACACACTTATTAAAGTTTGTCACGACGAAAACATATTTTGAACTCTCTGTTTTTTTGAAGTCAGCTCATATAAAAAATTATTATTAAAGTTTGCCACGACGAAAACATGTTTTAAACTCTTTGTTTTTTTTAAAATCAATTCATACTTGACAAAATCAACAAGGTTTTTTCTAAAAAAAAGAAAACATTTTAAATTTAAAACAAATAAGATGAGAGGGATGCACTATTGGGGCAAAGATCAAATCTTTCCAAACAAATCCGTATTTATACAAAATAATAATAAATAACAAAAATAAAAGAAAATAGGATGGACGTTTACTGTTCATACCCTATGCAAAAAAATAATAAATAACAAAAATAAAAGAAAAAAGCAAAAGAAAAAAAATTGAGATAAGATGGATGCACTATTGGGGCAAAGATCAAATCTTTCCAAACAAATCCGTATTTATACAAAATAATAATAAATAACAAAAATAAAAGAAAATATGATAGATGTTTACTGTTCATCAGAACAGTACACGATGCAAAAAATTAATAAATAGCAAAAATAAAAGAAAAAAAAACAAAAGAAAAAGGAAATAAAAAAGGAAAAAAGAAAAAAACGTATGGTTACTGTTTATTGGAACAGCACAGTTGGGTCAAGGGTCAAATCTTTCCAAACAAATCAGTACTCATACAAAAAAATAATAAATAACAAAATAAAAGAAAATAAGATTGACATTTATTGTTCATGGGAACAATATCCGATATATAAAAAATAATAAATAATAAATAACAAAAACAAAAGAAAAACAAAAGAATTAAGAAATAAAAAAAAATTTTAAAAAAGAAGAATACGTCTAATATATGTATGATCAAAAATAAAAGAAAAACAAAAGAAATAAAAAATAAAAAAATTTAAAAAAAAAAAAGAAAAAGCCGAAAGTTACTGTTCATAGGAACAGTAACTTTTAAGTGGCTTATATATATGGTCTAATATATGTGTGTGCACGTGCGTGCGAGCCATGGATAGCTTATAACATTTATGAAAATTTTGCAACTATTAGTTACCCTTTGGTAGGACCAAGGATCCCTTGCATAGTGGCAAAGGGTGAGACTGAAGATCTCAAATTTTAGGGGAGGTCTTGGGTTCAAGTCTCATGTTTGTTAATTATGTCTACATTTATTATATGTTAATTATATTTTGTTGTATTTTATGCTTTGATCGTATTAGTTATAGTTGATTATACTGTAATATTGATTTGTACTCCTTGTAATCATATTTGTTCAAAAATAAATAAATTACCCTTTGGTAGGAATATCCCTTGTTTTCTTCCCTAAGTGAAGATACACACAGCCCAAGGCAGAAATGAATAACATGGGGAACGTGGAGACCAGATAAGTTGCACCTGCAAATAAAATATACAGTTCAACTTTCTCATTTGCTATATTTAAAGAATAATAATATCTATAATTAAATGCTTTTCTTCTTCGGTGACACCAATATCAAGGAAATGAAGGCTTTGATCCTTTTTACATTTTTTTTTTGCTGGGTAAAAATAAATATCATTAAACCAAAACAAAGATTATAGATGTTTTAATTAGATCAGACATACATGACAAATAAATTACGAGACAAACTTAAGGGGTGAAATAAAACGATCCCACACAGGAGACGTTTTTACATATATGTATACATTGCGACACCTGTATTCTTTTTTATATTTGTTTAATTTAGGCTTAAAAACACTTTGTTTGCCATAATGAATATAAGGTTAAATTATATTTAAAAAATTATTAACTTAAAGTTCAATGCAAAAGATAAATAAAATTTTGAACCAATCATAATTCAAAACTATTATATTTTGCAAACTTTAATATAGTTATATTGAAGTTTAAACATTTGAAATTCAAACTATAATTTGCCTCCATTTAAGTTAAGCTAGAAAGTATACAAGTAAAAGACGACATATTTAGCTCGACTCATTTGTATAATTGTATTCCTGCCCACAATAAGAGAAAAAAAAAAAGTAGTAAATCTGATTTCTTAGAATTTATTTATCAAACCTTGGTTGGTTCCGAAAAAAGTGGAGGCGGTTTCCTTTCGGACCTCCGGCAACCAAGTCAATCTATAAGGATTGGTGGGCATCATGATCCACAATAAAAGATACCCAGTAAACACCGACACCAACACAGCCATTATCACCGCCCTGATGGAGTTGCTGCCGCCGTGAGATGGTGGAGCCGCAGAGTCCATTTCAAATAATTCTCTCTGTAATTAAACTTAATTATATTTTATGTGAAAACGATATTGTATTCGATGAGGGAATGTTTAAGGGAATGTGATGTTATTTATAGGGAGAAAATGACGTGACGTATGTGAAATTTTTGACACTACTTGCTGCTATTGGACTTAGAAATCCGGCAAGAAGCACGGCTTCATCCACACGTACTCCCAATCATAAAAAAATTAGAATTGATCTTTCGAGTGAGAACAAATCTAGTACAATATAGCTACCAATTATTGGTATAAGTTTAAATTATGATCATTTTTGTGCTTAGTTTGATGCCATCATTAATGACGGTGTCTTTAAGGTAGACATCAAGCTACATATATCCTTTTAGATTTTACTTTTACAAAGATCGGATATGTATCATTTCATGCCGTCCCGCATTTAAAAAAAACATGTTAGTTATATTTTTGAATCAGTGCTAAAAGTTGTACATTCTGATTTCGTTTGAGAAATAGTGTAAGTTGACATTTTTCCTTTAAGTCAAAAACTTGTACACTCCCATTTGATTACTTGCATGGTTCATGCAACAAATTTGTACGTCATTTGGGAAGTTGAATAGTAAGTTAATAAAAAAACTAAAAAATTATAAGCAATTCCGTAGAATCAAACGCTTATCGCTTTATCAAAACTGTAGTTGATGATAACGGTGTAACCCTAATCTTTAAACAGTAAGCAGCCCAAGTGTCACGCTTCGATCGCTCTCCAAGCAGGGACAGTTATTGTACTCCAGCAATCTCCATCCTAATAATTGCACTACCTTGCAATTCATGATAATCGAACACGTGATATTGGCTTTGATATCAAATATAGTATCAAGCATTTGTCGTTTTACCAAAAATTATAGCTGGTTGAGACGGTGCAACTCTAATCTTTAAAGCATATAGCATCACAAACGTCACGATTCAATCGCTCTCCAAATAGGGATAATATTGCACTCCAAAAAGTTTCACTAAGAATTCAACTTAAATGTACTAATACAACAAAAATTAATTTATTTTTAAAAAATGGCACACATTAAATTTCTTTGTATGGTAAAATGATTTATATACTCAGCTCAAACACAATCAACATTGAAATAACATGCAATTTTATTTTATTTTATTTTTTAAAAATTTATTGCGTCGTAATGTTGAAAAGATCAACAGAAAGCTTAGCCTTAAATTAAGGATCCGAGAACTTTTATTTCTTCTGGGGTCGATGCATGTTCCACTCTGCGGCCGCGTGTTACTATTTGAGCACTATGTGCTTTGCTTTATCAAGTATATGCATTTCTTTACTCGGACCGTCGTTAATCGAGTGGGGAGCTGGATGACAATTCAATAGGTTAAGTCAAGTTGTCAAATATATGCAGTTCTTTACTCGGACCGTCGTTAATCGAGTGGGGAGCTGGATGACAATTCAACAGGCTAAGTCAAGTTGTCAAATATATGCATTTCGATGATGATAATATGAAACAAATTATTAATATCGATGCAAGCATAGATGTAAAATGTCAACTCATTTATTAAGGATATTTAATACTCTTATTACAAATATCACATGGAAGACAAAGGGACTTTAATTTGCATGTTTTTTTTTCTTTTTGGGTACAGACAAAAAACCATAAATGTTCCATGGATTTTGATTCTATGTAAAATTATATATATATATATATATATATATATATATATAATGCTAAACATTTGAATTTTAAGATTTTCAAATATTATTATGCTAAAAAAAAGATTTTAAAATTTTATTTGTGATGATTGTATTAAAAAATTTAACAAAATAAGGTCAAATATGAAAGGTTTACAATTCTATTATGATTTGCGATCCTGGATTGTGAATTATACTATTGAGAATTCGCAAACCCAGATTGCAAATTCTCAATAGTGAGAACTGTTGAGAATTTGCAATCCGGGTTTGCGAATTCTAAATAGTTGAATTTTAATTTTTTTTTGATAAAAACGGTAGAAAATTCTTGATTTGATATAATATATGAAATTTTTTTGTTGACCAAATGATTTGGTAAATATAAATTTTTTTTGGATACATAAATTACTTTTAAAATTTAGTTGTATTTAATTATTATAGTGATGTCTTATTGAACTTTTTTAATTTAAAATATCAATTCAAAAATCAAAGTTAGAAGTAATAATGTTACTTAATAAATAATTATCAAATACTATATTAAAAAATACAAATATATTTGATACATTCTAACTAAAAAAATGGAGATGATACATCAAATTGTCCCAGTAGTTTGCGTTCAGTTTAGTCCATAATGTTTAGTCGGCCATGAGAAGAAACAGAGAGGGATTGCTTCATGAATATTTTTAAAACTTTAGTGACTAAACTGGGTAATGTAAAATATTCACGAATCAGTCGCTAAAGTTTTAAAAAGATTACCGAATCAGTCCATCTTGTTTGTTCTCATGACTGACCTAACGTCGGATACTGAAACGAGAAAAGTTTAAAAACATTAGAGACTGAATATGGTCACTAAAAATATTAGGGATTGAACCGGTTCACAACGTAAACTACTGGGACCATTTGATGTATCATCTCCATTTTTTAGTTAAAATGTATCAAATATATTTTTATTTTTTAATATAGTATTTGATAATTATTTATTAAGAAAATAAGAAGCATAAAACCTTATTACTTCTTAACTTTGATTTTTGAATTGATATTTTAAATTAAAAAATCTCAATAAAACATTAATATAATAATTAAATACAAGTATTTGAGAAGTTGCAATCCCGGATTGCAAATTCTCAACAGTTCTCACTATTGAGAATTTGCAATTCGGGTTTGCGAATTCTCAATAGTATAATTCGCAATCTAGGATCGTAAATCACAATAGAATTGTAAACCTTTCATTTTTGACCTTATTTTGTTAAATTTTTTTAATTTTTATAATATTTTTTTTAAATTTGCCTCTTTTGTTTGTATTTAATCATTGCACGGAAGGTTGAAAAGCGATTAGCTTTTTCATTGATGGTTCTAACGGAAAGTGTTGCAATTATTCTTAGAAATTAAGAAAAGTACAATTCATGCATACCATTCATTTTATATCTTTCGAATAAAAAAATAAAATGTAATTTAAAATCTAATTCAGACCCAATTTGTGCTGAGCTTGTGTTTTGCGACATTGTCTGCGTGCTTCACGTGTGCCCCCACCTCCTTAGCTTCCTAGTTGGCAGATGACATTCTTCTTATCATTACTCAATTTTTAAAATATTTTCAAAATGATTGTGTATGTACGTGATTTGTCTTCTATGCACCTGATGATTACAAATACCAAAATACATAAAATATGTATATGTATATATCATTTATGTGTCTTAGTATTTGTAAACATCAGGTGCTTAGAAGATAAACTCTTTTCCACCATCTTAATTTTCTATTCAAACTCTAATTATATTCTAACACTAAAACTATTAATATTTTCGTACATAAAATTTACAATTACATCATTCTCAAAATAATTTAGATAAGATTTTTAAAAAAAATTTCCTATAAAATAAGATTCAAGTAAATCTTAAAAATTTCAGCACATGATAAAACTAATGAGTCATTTTCTAAAAGGCCTCCTATAAATTATTATGATGAATTTTGGCACTAACTTAAGTTAACTTTTAAAAATAGCCTTAAGTTCCAAATTTATCCTTTAATTTTTTATAGAAAAAATAGCATTTTCACTTCCTTTCACCATCCACCTCCATATACTAAAAAATTGGGGCGAACTCTCAAAACCAACCAAGCAAACGACGCCATCTCAAGGACCTCCGGCTCCCTCGACCCAGTGCAAGTTACCCTTAACGGCGGTGTGGGAACGGTATCTTGCGATATGTGTCTGCTTTTTTTTTAAAAAAGAAAAAAATATAAAAAAATTTGTGGCAAGATGTCGCCTCTATGAGCACCGTCTTAAGAGCGGCATCAAACAAACCGTTGTTAATACACTGACGACCCATACAATATAAATTCAAATTCTAGACATCACATCCAATTTCTTCAAAATACATATTTTTTGGAGAGAATTTTTAACTTCCCCTTTACAATTTGCAAATGAAAGCCGATGAATGTCTAATATAATATAACTAATTAGAAATCTCCGGTCGGCAGTGCTCGTGTCTTTCAGATTGTAAATATAGAAATATCGACATATTTCACTTCTAACAAAATCAATTTATGTTATTTGTTTTCCAAATTGTTGTGTATCTTGATTCAAATCTAGTGAATAACTTGCTTGCAAATGAATCTTGTTGAACTTATCACCGGAATATAACCATATGCAAATAATTATGTTTTTTTTAAAAAGGAAGAGAGAAAGTAGAGAGGAAACAAATGTAAGGCGAAGCGGAGAACAACAAGTCGTGTGTGGGAACATTCCAGCAATGAAGTGGACAAATGATGCTAGAAGAGCAGAAGAAAGAAACATTAGTATAGATATGTACAAATGATATTATATATATGTAAATAAACATAGAGATTTGTGAAGAAAGAAGCCGTGTCGAAAGTTCTGAGTCACCGTCTCTCTTTGGTGTAAGGGTCCCTTATTTCAGCAGCATAACAGTCTCATGGCCTCTGGCGGACACAAGGTACCTTGTTGTGGCGCCAGTTGTGATGCCATCGCTGTATTTTTGGGTCTTCTTGTTAGTATTGCAATGCTTCGAGACATCGGAGGTGGGTGGCATATCTGTTTCAAAGCCTATGCTGAGAATCTCGTTGAGCATTCTCAAGGCTTCTTCCATTGGTTCTTGGTTCATTTAATAATTCTAACCCAACTGAAAATCATATTTTTTAATAGCAGTAAAGAATTGAGATGGAAAAAAAGGGTTAAAAGGGACAATTTAGGCTTTTCGAAACATTCAAGGTTATTATTAAAAACATTTAGTAAAGAATGCCATTTTTAAAAATAGCATTATAAGTTGGGCCAGAAATATTAATTTCTCAAAAGTAAATGGAACTAATTATCAATATTTATTTTATTTTTTTGCCACGAATGCCGAGATGCAAGCCTCCTTTATTGCAAATATAAAGGTAGACTTTCCCAATTGAGTCGACCTTTTTTTCCTTGGCCTTCCAAAACTGTAATGGAAATAGCCAACATGGCCATTAACCACCTTTTTTTTTTGGACAAATATATAACTTTAAAAATTATATAATTTTAATAAAAATAAATTATAAGCTAGATGACTTTCATGCACGTAGCTTGGTCCAACCATGGACCATATACTATAATGGTAAGTTTATTGTCAACATTTTTAAAATATGTTAACCAAGTGTGACCATTTTAGCACTTCGAGGGGCGAAGATTAATCAGAATCTAATTAGGATAATGCGATAGGACATTATAAGGACGACCATTTTCATAATTGCTGTGAACTCAAGGTTGCACCATGCGGAGGCAGCGGAAAAAAAAAGGTTTGTTTGATGCTATATGTGTCGCTTCATGCTGCCTCTAATAAAATCCTGGAAAGGGTGGCGGTTGTTTTCCTGCTTATATATTTTTTTAAACATTATTATATTTATTTATATTATACATATAAAGTATATTTTATCTCTGGAATTTTTTGTTATCTTAAATTCATGTTTATCGAGTCTACTTTTTTTAAAAAGAAAAAAATCAATTTGAGTGTAGTATTTAACAAGCTTTTATTAAAGTCAAACATGTATATGTCCAATGAACCGTGAGCGTCAAATCACTTATCGGCCTCGTGCTTGTCAAGGTCACAACCACGAATCGATCCGAGCTCCATGAGCACTCGGAGCTTGAATTATATACATGTCTGTGTAATTTTGACTTAGCGTCTGTTGTAATTGTTTATTTTGTTTTATTTAAAGTTGGAAAAAAAACAGCGGATTATTTTCTATTAAAAAAAAGATCAATGAACTTCAATCAATTACTAAATTGTCATCACTAAAGTTAAAGAAACCAAAAGCATGTCATGACTCGCTTATCTGCTTCTGTTTTTACCTGATTTATTTTAGAGAAACAGTAGCAGAAGCAAGAAAAGCACTCTTGAGAAGCATTTGCTTAACATGAACAAGCTACTCTAGACCGACTCATTAATAATACATGTATTTTTAGTAGAGGAAATTACAAGAATGTACCACTTTTCAAAACATCTTTCAACTAAATCTCCCATAAAAATCTTCTTTCAACTAAAAACATCTTTTAGAAAATTTATTTCAAATAAGTCCATTTTATCAAATCCTAATCTAATTAGTCCATTAATTATGACTAAAATATCCTTGAATCAGTGCATGCAAATTAAATGCACCGATAGACTCAGGTATTCTCTTGTGCACTACAATTACAATATTCGTCCAAATGTCATTTACAATTGATAGGTGCATGTAAATTACATGCACCGATAGACTTTTTAACCAAAAATATAGTCTAACGGTGCATGTAAATTACATGCATCGCTGAGTCTATCGGTGCATGTAAATTACATGCACCGATAGACTCTTTAACCAAAAACATAGTCTAACGGTGCATGTAAAATTACATCGTGAATTACATGCACCGATAGATTCAAGTATTGTCTTTAACCAAAACATAGTTTATCGATGCATGTAAATTACATGCAACACTGATCTTTGGTTTTTGTCAAAGATGATGTTTAAATGAATTATAGGGAAAAATAATGACATCATTTTATGTAAGCTCTTAACACAATTGACAAAAATTTTAGCAGTAGCTCGTCTCACTCCAAAGCTACACTTCGCTCTTTCCTTAGAAAAACAAGAGTTCGAGATTGATCGAAGGTAACCACGTTCTATTTTTCTGTATCGTGAGAATCTTAATTGTGTTGAAATAACATGTTTTTACCCGGTAGATGAATGATTAGGTTTTTTGCGTCGAATTTATGCACTGTTTGTTGATTAAATTAATTTATTGATTTTTATTTAATAGAATTTCAAATTTCACCATCTGAATCGAATCGAGCTTTTTTATCATCGAAAAATATTGTTACATGTACAATCCATAGGAGATAAATGAGCTTGTGATTTGCGAGTTGATCCATGGCAGCAGATGGTGTTTTCGTGCTCTGGAGATTTCCGTGCTGGGAAAGTGAAGTTCACGCGATGAGGAAGAAGACGCGATGAAGAGACGGTAGTTTAGAGAGATTTTGGTCATTTTGACATAAAATGGACATATTTGAAAGTAAAATATTTTGATAGACTGGACCGAAAAAACTTTTATAATCTGGTACCGACCTGAAATTTTACTTTTTTAGTATATACTTATTATTATTATTATTATGATTATTGGAGAGAATTATATGGTTATATGGAAAATTAATATTCCTATCATTCAAAAATATGTGTCCGTTATATCATGAATCACATCAATGAAAATCTATTAAAGTACTTGTACAACTGTGTTGAAATCTAATAACGAAAATAGTCTAATGGAGCAATTTTAATTGGGTAAATTTTGGGTCGGTATCAGTATGATAAATTTTTTTTGGCCCAATCTACCAAAAATATTTATTTCAGCTAGGTTCAATTTTGGATACAATGACCAAACTAACTCTAAACTACCATCTTCCATTCTTCTCTTCGTCTGTACATCTCTCCATTCTCGCCAGTTGAAACCCTCAAACAAACCATTTTGCTCAAATTTGCCTCCATCATTCAAATCAAGTTTAGCTCAACACAAATAACCAAGCTCTGGTACCACTTTGTAGGGACAAAGCTAAACAATAATTCTCAAATAAATAGGTAAAACTTCACCTATCAACAAATCAATGATGCACAAATATAGAACAATATATCATCAAGAATCACAACCAATGAAACACGAGATTTTAACGTGGAAAACCCCTTCAAGTTGAAGAGTAAAAACCACGAGGCCTATGAGACCTAATCAAATCAAAGAGATAAGAGTTGTTACAGCAGGAAACCAACACAAATGCTCACCAACTTAGAGCAACAAATGATTCTCATCAATCAACAAAAGAATCAACAACCAAGAACAAAAGTTTGGCAAGAAATCACCAAAAAACGTGGCTACTGTTCCAGCCACCAGATCTGCAACTCCGGATCTCCAAAACCGAATCCCACCAATCAAAATGAAGATCGATGAGTTGTGAATGTGCTGTCCAAAATTCAGTAAATATGGACCATGAATAAGCCTCCAATCTTTGCCTTGAAAAAAGCTGCCAGAAATGAATTTTTTCTATTTTTTTGCTGCAACCCACGGCTCTCTTTTTTTCTCTCTCGTGAATCAAAATCCGAATTCCTGCCAGCCAAGTCAAACAATTATTGTTTGACTCAAAATGGGCTTTAAAATCACGGGTCTTTGTCAATATTGGGCTGGACCCAACAGAAACAAAATTATGCTTTTCAAATCAATTGCAAACACCGATTCCATCTATACACTTGCAAAGTCCTTCAAGATAACAACTCAGATTCCATTAACATGAAATCGGATCAATTTATTAATTCATGATCTCACTGCTTTCCCGGTTTCACTCGATAATAATGCATCCCCAAAACTGATGCGTTGTTTTCCACTCTCAAAACAATAATCAATGAAATCACTATAAACTTAAAAATTACATCCAGCATGATCTGACACTTATCTTCAAAATTTTGGAACAAATATTTCATGTCCACATACGAAGTGGCGAGTGGAAACACCCTTCCACCCACCTCCACCACCAGCACCGACACACCCACTTCAATCAACAGCCTTCCGATTCTACTCAAAGAGTGTTTACAGGAAAAAAACTAGTTAAGGAATTTTGGGAAGGATAAAATAGGTACATGGTTAATTTGGGAAGGAAGAAAGACTTATAAGTAGGGGAAATGAAAAATTGGACTTAGTTGAAGTAAGTTTTTTAAAAGGTATATTTAATTGAAAAGAAAATATTTGAATAGATTTAATTGAAACATGTTTTGGAACTCGTTTAATACTCTTTCGAACAATTATCGTTAAAATAGCTAAAACCCAATTATGAATAGGCCCAATAAAGAGAGGTAAATCTAATTTTAAAGTAAAATGATAAGGCCCATGAACAATATAAGGGCAACAAAAAGAAGGCACTGTCATATTATAAAAACCAAATCACCACTTTATAAAATATGGTAAGTGTTGGGAATCGTGAAAGTTTGATAAAATTTTAAAATTTATCTTAATAATCCCTTATAAGATATATAAAATTTTCAAAAGTAAAAATATAAAAAATATTAGGTAATTTATACCAGGTATCTTTCGGACTCAAGCCTACACTTACACTGACATTATTCACTCAAGAATAAAAAGAAAGACTTTAAGCAAAGCATAAGAACAAAAGATCTAACAAATAGTGTATTGTATTTCTCTTCGATATTTTCTCTTGCCCAGAAAATCCAATCCATTGAAATGGCACCATGAGCTTGTATTTTTTAGTGCTGAATCTTGGAGTAATGAGCGTCAAATCCAGGACACGATCTCCTCTGATCGTGACGTTATTGGCTCAAGACGTGTCTGACAAATTCGTGCGTTATCAACGCACGTTCATCTGCACCCGTTGATTGCCAGTTATATCCGGGTCTTCCGCAACAGTTTGACCAATAAGCATAGCATGTATTGACAATGCCCGGGTAACTTGTGTTCGGGACTCTTTGCTCTGGCATTTCTTATTTGACACTTATATGAGATTTTATCCGAAGAGACTGATTTATGTTATAACATTACATATTGACGATGTCCCATTTTTTAAATGGCAAAAGCGAGCTTAGCATTCTTTAGAACCCACTTGATTTTAAAAAAAAATATTATGCGTACCAAGTTGTTCTAGAAAGAGGACATTTCTAATCCACTACGATTGCTAAGGTTAGAAGTCATTATCTGACTTTGTATCAATTTATAGATTCAATCTAAATATCTAGTCCCTATCATTTTATTTAAATAAAAGTTTGTTTTCCTTATGATATTATTATATATGCTTCTTCAGTTTTTTTATCTTGCCTGTTTCATTATCAACCAAGGCTAATCAAAAAAGGCCAAAAAGAACAACCATATTTTTGTAAAAAAATAGAAAATAATTTTCTAAAGATTTATTCTAAAAATTTGATGTACTCATATATGAACAAACGCTCGTTGCTTTACCAAAATTTATCATTAGTAAGCGTTACGATTCAATCGCTCTTTAAGTTGGGACAATATTGCACTCCAATAATCTCTCTCTCAATAATTGCACTACCTTACAACTCATGAGAATCGAACACGTGACATTGACTCTAATACCAATTGTAGAATCAAGCGCTTGTCATTTTACGAAAAACTATAATTGATGGTAACAATGCCACTCTAATTTTAAAACGTATAGTAGCGACACATGTTGATCGCCCTCCATGCAGAAATAATTATTGCATTCCAACAACTTATTATAATTTGTTAGAATAATACAAATTCATGAACTTCAAAAGGTCAAAAAAAAAAAAAGGCTATGTTGTTTTCATTTTAGTTTTTCGGAATATATGATATGGAAAGGTGGATTTAAGTAAAAAAATTATATAAAAATGTTATTTATATTTTAAAAAAACATTTTACCATTGATATTCATTATTTCCGTAACCAAAACTTTTATACCTTTTTCAACTAACCAATATTTCATCAATTTTATACCATTTCCTTTATTCCACCATCAATTATATTTTAATAGTTATATATTTTAGATATTATTTTAGTGACCTATTCTATCAATATTATTTAATTTGATGTAATTAAAACTATTAATTTTTATATATATAATCTGTACAATTATTTTTATTTAATTCAAAATATTGTGCATATATACATATACACACTAAGGTACCGTTTGAATTGATAGATGAGATAATTAATGTAAAGATTAAAAATAATGAAATGATTGTAAAAATAATGTGATAATTTATATGGTGTTTGATTGGATGATAAGATGGATGATAAGGATTAATATTTGGTATAATGACTAAAATACCCTAAATATAATATATATTCAATAATCATATAATAATAATAAAATAAAAACAATAGTAATTATAAATATAATAATAAAATACAATACCATATGATACAACTCAATATATCATCTCATATAAATACAACTCATATAATGCAGTTCAATGTATCAAATAATCGCATATACTGCAATTCAAAATGTCATATAATCACATATGAATCAAATAATGATAAGTAAATCATATCCAGGGGACATCACATGTCTTTGTCAGAAATCATGATAGAACCAATTTTCTACGTACCTCCACTGAGTCAAACAAATATCGATGAGATAATTTTTTTTATAACCCAAACCAAACTTATGACAATTAAATAATCTGTAGATTACTAAACCATACCTCAATTCAAAACATGTAACTTTAACTAACACTATTTTTATTTAATCCGTCGGCCAATCAGAATTTTAAGGACATTTATTACGCATTTAACAAACAACTGGACTATCAGTGCGGCAACCTATTTTTAAGGTTCACTGGTTTCATATCATCCAATATTATATCTATATCAAGAATAACAATCTCGGTATATGATAGATATTATTAGGGATGGCAATGAGACAGGTCAAGACCCGGACCCACATTGTACCCTCCCTGTCGGGACGGGTCTGGATCCGCTTCAATCAGGTTTGGAAGCGGGGCAGGTCGGATCCTTGGCCAAACCCTCCCCAGACCCGCCCAACTATATATTTTTAATTTTTTTTTTCAAATTCAATATTGAATATACATATATCTTTTAGGTACCGTTTGAAGTTATGGATATGATAAGTAATGTAATTAAAAAGTTGTGAAATGATTGTAAAAATAGTATGTGATAAGTTATATGCTGTTTGATTGGAGAATAAGATGGTTGATAAGGATTATTATATGGTATAATGTCTAAAATACCCTTATCATTATAATAATAAAATATAATAAAAATAATAGTTTATCTAATAATCATAATATAATATATAATAATAATAATTGGGTGTATGTATATATAATAATAATAGTAGATATAATATATAATAATAATAATAATTATTATAGGAGAAGATAATAATAAATTATTAGATAAGAAGAATAATTATTATTAGATTATAATATTAAAAAATAAAATAAAAAAGAAGAAGACTAAGATAAATAATAAGAATTGTGTGTATGGATAGAGAATAATAATAATAGATAAATCTAATAATAATTATATTCTATTTAGAATAGAAATTATTATTAATATAAGAATAATCCTTATTATATTATAATATAATAATAAATATATATTATAATATTAATAAATAAAATAAATAATAATAATACTAATATAAATAATAATAAAATATATATATTTGAATATATATATATGCATATATAATAATAATAGTAATATATTTAATTTATATACATTATTATAATATATATATATATATATATGCGCGTGCGTGCGTGTGTATATATAATATATAATATAGTAATAAGAAGAAGAATAAGAGGAAGATGAAGAACGAGGATAGAGAGAAGAGAAGAGAGAAAGGAGGGAGTGGGCAGAGAGTAATAAGTGAGAGAAGAAGAAGAAGAAGGAGGACGGAAGAAGAGCGAGAGGCAGAGAGAAGAAGAAGAAGAGAGAGAGAGGGAGAGAGGGAGCAGGAAGAGAGAAAAGAGAAGTAGGAGAGCGATATATATATAAATATGTATCTGAATTTATATAACATTATTATAATATATATATATATATATTTATATTAATGTCATAACTATATTAATAATAAAGTATAATATATTATAATATGCGTGCGTGGTATATATATATAATAATTAATACTAAGAATCATATATATATAATATATAAAATTCATTATAATTAATAACATATTCTAATACTTATATAATAATAATAATATGATTATTATTATTACATAATAATATATATAATAATCAAAATATATCTATATATATGCAAAGAAATTATTATTATAATCATAATAATTTTTATAAATTTAATATAAAAATTAATCGAGAACAACAATATTATTCCCACAATAAAATTTCTTTTTAACAAACGCTAACAAAGAAACGAAAAATTATAAAATGTTTCCTTTTACAGCCAGTGACGATGAGACACATTCAGACACACTATTCAGTACATGCCCTCTTCTTCTCTCACGCAGACACGCAGTAAGACCTGCCGGGAAACCATTCGCCGGTGGCGGATCTCTCTCTGATTCCCGGCGGTAATACTTTCATGTGGTTTATGTTTTTATCCATCGAAACTCCTTCGATCCCTTCACATTCCGCCGCTAAACTTATTTGCACGCAACCGATTTCAGAGGATGCCGTATACATATATATATGTACGTAATCTGTACACACAATTACGATGAATCTCCTTTTCTGAAAAATCAAGATTTATGCAATCCAATTTCGATTCAACTTTACATGGATGGGTTTTCATTAGATTCACACTTCACACTTCGCACTTCGCACTTCGCACAGTTACAAACTGGGAGTCGCGTAAGAATACACGCGCTGATTAATTTATAGTTAATATGTCTGTGTACAACACGGCGTTTGTGAACACTCAGCTGTCGAAGAGAATCTCGATCTTTGGCCTGCATCTAGGGGTCGTGATTGGAATAGTCGTCGGAGCTGTGATTGTGATTGTCCTTTTCCTGTTATCCCTTTGTATCACAGCCTCGCGCCGCCGCAGCTGCGGAAAGGGCAAAACTCTCCGTCTAGGAAATCTCTCCGGCGGCGGCGAGACTACTCCTGTGGTCTCCAAGGAAATCAAGGAGATAGTTCATGACCCCGCCGCTGATCACCGGCCAATAGTACCTCAGGTATTTCTGCATTCGAGATCTAAAACTGAACGCGTTTCTTTTATTGAGCGATGTGGAGTTGAACTGGGCATTTAATGGTCAACCATTTTAAAAAAATTAATCTAGATTTTCATGTCAGGATTTTTTGTTTAGGGAAAGCTCTCTGTTTTTTTATTAAAACATTTATAGTCTTCCATTTAAATTGTGAAAGCTCGTCGTCAAATCAGATTTTTTCCATCTTCCTAAATTGGATCTCCAATGACGTAAAAATTCATTCTTTTAAATTGAACCATACACTTTAATGTTGCTTTTGAGAGTAAAACTGTGATTTCAGTGTTGTACCAAATAATAGTTGATTCTTTCATCTTCTTTTTTGGAGTTTTCAGGCTGAGATACAGATAGATATGGGGAAAATTGAGCATAGAGTGGTGTTTTCTGACAGGGGGGCATCAAGTGGTGAGAGTAGGGCTACTAGTGGAGCTGACACTGGTTCATTTGGAGGCAGCGGGTCATTGCCGGAGGTGTCACATTTGGGTTGGGGAAGGTGGTATACTTGAGAGAGCTTGAGGCAGCTTCGAATGGATTATCTGACGAAAATGTGATTGGTGAAGGTGGATATGGTATTGTGTACTATGGTGTTTTGGTGGATAATACGCGGATCGCCATCAAGAATTTATTGAACAATCGGTATGGAAATTCCTTATTTGTTTCACAAAATCTTGTTTTTTTACACTGGCCTGTGTGACTATGAGTAAGTTCTTTGAATCTGTTAGCTATTAGTAATCTTGAGTACACAACTTTCTCCGCCTTTGGTTTTGGTTTGAGGGAAGGATGAAGCCCGCGGTTCTTGCTCGTGTTTGTTCTCACGATTTTGTGGTGCCATCCTTTAATTTTCGATGAATTCGTATTGAATACTTATTAATGAGCCTTTGTTGCTTATAATTGACCGAGAGTACGTATTAAAACTTTGGATATTTATTTCCGATATATGTTTATGGGTCTCTAGTTAACAAACGCAGAGGCAGATTAGCATATAAAATTATTATTGGGCCACATTCTGTGTGCTCGAGCTTTTGGGATAATTGGTTTCTGATAATATCATCCCTCTTGTCATCATTGTTATTGAGTTCAAGTTGAGGGAGGTGCAGGTAAGAATTATGTTTCATGTCACATATGTGATGAAATGTTATCTTGTATAAAGGGCGATAGCACTTGCAGTTACTACAAAACGTTTTACTTTTGGACTAAAATGTAGAAGGTATACACTTTACAACATATAAATGCACTGTAGTGGTCAAGCTGAGAAAGAGTTCAAGGTGGAAGTGGATGCAATTGGACGCGTCCGGCATAAGAATCTAGTAAGACTGCTGGGTTACTGTGTTGAAGGAGCTTACAGGTATATTTGTATTTCATTTCATTTGGTCACTTGTTAGTTCGATTATTACTTCAATTTCTTCTGTTGTTCAGGATGCTTGTTTACGAATACGTGGAGAATGGAAATTTAGACCAGTGGCTTCATGGAGATGTTGGGGAAATTAGCCCTTTGACATGGGAAATTCGGATGGGTATAATCACAGGGACAGCAAAAAGGTATGGTATTTTTAAAACTGCCACATCCCAAGTCCACTACCCGTTTTAACTAGATTCTACACAATGAGCTTCATTCATAATTCATTCTCACTCAAGTTATGAAAATTATTTATTAAAAGTGTTTGTTGCATTTTCATGTTAGCTATTACTAGCTCCCCATGGTTGTTAAAAGCCCTCGCCTGGCTCGCCTAGGCGAGAAGTTAAGCCAGGCCAGAGTGTGGCGCCTCTTGTGCTTGAGAGGCCCCACACATACATCATGCCGCGCTTATTCAGCGCCTATGTGCTTGGGGTTTAATCCCTGGGCGATGGCTTAATGAAAAGAAGATTGTTGATAGGATTGGACTCAAATTACTTAAAAATAATAAGCCCAAATCCTATTTTCAATAAACTCAAAGCCAAGTTTAAATATGCCTAAATCTCATATTTATATATTAGGGTATTAACACATCATACTCATTGTTAATTATATCAAATGTAAAATTTATTTATAATTACATTTTTGATTTAAAAATAGATATTAACAAATGATAAGAATTAATATAAAACAATATATATTTTGAGAATAGAGTAAGAATATTTTAAGAATAAATTGAACCCTAATTCGATCAAGCAAATTTAATTTGTTGTTTCTTTTTTAAATATAATTCTGATTTAATATTGAATGAGATTCATTTTTATCAAATTTCTCTTGTGTAATAATTTTTTATATTAGAAATAAACAAATATTACAACATGAACAGCTTCTTAGCTATATAATTTGGTCATTTTGGTAAAAGACATTCATATCTAATTATTTAAAATTTATATTTTCTCGATACCTGACGCCTATTAGGCCACGCTTCGCCCGGTGCTTAGCGCTTTGAGCCAGGCCATGGCTCATCGCTTTTTTGGCGCCTAGCGCCTTTAATAACTATGACACTCCCACATTTCTGGTGTACGATAGAGTGTTACAAATTAATTTTAAATTCTTATGATCACGTGGAAGGCATTGTCATTTTATGGCTAAATTTTTGAGTTATTCTTTGTAATAGCTTGGCCTATCTCCATGAGGGTCTAGAACCAAAGGTAGTTCACCGTGACATCAAGACCAGCAACATACTGCTTGACCGCCAGTGGAATCCGAAGTTGTCGGATTTTGGGCTCGCTAAACTTCTGAATTCAGAGAGGAGTTATGTGACGACTAGAGTTATGGGAACGTTTGGGTTAGTTCATTCGTTGTGCCATTGTACTTCTTTTGGCTTGTCTTCCGTAGTATTAACCCAACTTCGAATGACCAGTTCGAAAAAAATTGACTTGTTTTTTCCATGGTTTACAAGTTATGTAGCACCAGAATATGCTTGCACCGGCATGCTGAATGAAAAAAGCGATATATATAGCTTCGGAATATTGATTATGGAGATTATAACCGGTAGATCTCCGGTTGATTATAGTAGGCCACCGGGAGAGGTACAAGTTCTAAAACCAAGATACTGAATTTTATTGCAAAATATGTGCTTGTTCTTGATTGCTAAATTCTAACCATCACGAACGATAAAATGCAGGTTAATCTAGTTGATTGGCTGAAAATGATGGTAAGTGAAAGGAAATCCGAGGAAGTAATAGATCCTAAGTTGCCCAAAAAGCCTGCTTCGAAACTGCTGAAACGTATTATCTTGGTTGCCCTTCGATGTGTCGATCCCGATGCTCAGAAGAGGCCTAAAATGGGTCATGTAATACACATGCTCGAATCGGAAGACTTGCTATCTCGTGATGTATGCCTTTAAATTCTTTTTAACAGAAAAAAAAATCTTGTTTAAGTAAAGTTTTGAAATATCTCCGGCAACTAAAAAGTTTTCTGAAATGCAGGAAAGACGAATAGGTCGTGCATCCTCTGGTTCCCTCAAAGAAAATAGTCGTCACGAGCCGGAACCGGGATTGATTGATAAACAAAGCAGTGAAGGTATACCTGATGCTTGTCAAGGGGATAGCAGTAGGTGCCCTAATTTACCAAGTAGGTGGAGATAATAAGTAGAAAGATTGCATACCATTATTCTATCATTCAAAATTTTCTATGCCTATTTATATCATTCCCTTTTTTTTTTTTTGATCTGGCAAATAAGATTATATTAATAAATAAGTACCAGAGGTACTTTAAAGAAAGTTAAAAAGCTACGAATTAGAAAGACAAATAATAGTTTCTTTCCTCCAATCTACCAAAGAGTACCGAAAATTAAAATTACTACTATAACGAATCCAGAACCAAGATCTGAAAATAATTAATTCTAATGAATAGTCTTCTTCTTTCTCCTCCCCGTGAAAAATCCAGTTGTTGCGATGTAGTCATATCGTCCAAATCACTGCTTTCCAGATAGTCAACCATCATTTGCTTCCCTTTTCAAGATGCCAATGGCCCTTGTGTTGAAGTAGGTGCCCCACTGTATTATCTGAAAGAACCGTAGTTATTCCTAACCAGTCGTAGCATTTCATCCACAAAGAGTAAGAGTTTGAACATTGGAGAAACAAATGTTGAGTTGATTCCTTCTCAGTCTGACAAAGGATGCAAGTATACGAGGCCAATCCCGAGATTATGTTCCTTTTTTGTAAATTTAGTCTTGTCGGAATTCGCTAGCCATCCGCCATGAAAAAGCTTTAACCTTCAATGGTGCAGCCGCATTTCCAAACCGAAGCATACATCTCTTTAATATCTCCAATAATATCTGGTATCTGATGTAAAATGCTATAACATGTTGTGGCCGTGTATTATTTCCTTGACGGATCATGCTTCCAAGTCTAGCTGTCCCTTTGGTCTTGAGTAATCTAAATCCTGTTAAGCAACAAAGAAAAATTATCAAAAGTATCATGTTCCCGATCAAACAAGTCTCTCCTCCAATCCCATCTCCAAACCCATAAGCCCTCCACCCATACTCCCATATCCCCTATCATAATTTCTCAATTTCTCGCTATCGAAGCCAATCTAGAGAATCTCTCCTCCAAACTTACATCTTCTATCCAAATATCTTTCCAGAATTTCGTCTTCGTACCATCCCCCAATTTCCTATGTAAACCACCTCTAAACCATTGCGACGGTTCCCAAAAAGTATTCTGTATAAATGATTTCCACCACTGAGAATCTAGTTCCTAACTCCTACCTTTCCCCCCAAACCAGATTCCCATTATTATCTCCATATTTTGATTGTAAAACCTGCATCCACATTGAGTTCTTATTTTGCACAATCTCCCAACCTCATTTTCCCGAAAGAGCTTTGTTAAAACAATCTAAATTTCTAACCCCCAACCCCTTTACTTTTTGGAGCGCAAACTTATGACCATTTAACACAGGCTACTTTCCGGCCACTCAGATCGAAATTTCCTCAAGATGAGCTTCGGAGCACGGTAAAATGAGAAAAAGTAAATAGGTAAGGAAGTAAGCACGTCGTTGAGCAACGTCAATCGGCCCCCCAAAGATAAACTTTTGTCATCTCAAATTGCCAATCTTTTCTTGAATTTCTGAACCACCAAATCTCGTATAACACTTCTCTTTGAACTCGATCCAATCGGTATTCCAAAGTATTTGAATGGTAAGCTGCCAATTTTGCAATGAAGTATCCTTGCAAAATCCTGTAGAGTTCTTTTGATCCACATTAATTCCGATGATAGTACTTTATGGAAGTTGATTTTCAACCCAGATAATATTTCGAAATTGCGAAGAATGGCTTTAAAAGTTGCCACATTCTCATGCGTTGCCTCTCCAACCAATAAAGTGTCATCTGTAGATTGTAAGTGAGAGATAAGAATGTATGCTCGGCCCACTGATAAAGTTGTCAACATGCCCACAGTCTTCGCTTTTTCCACCAATCTGCTCAACGCCTCATTCCCTTATTAACTAATTGTTATATTGATCATCACAACATCACTAGCAATCTGTATAAAATGAATTATTCTGTTTTTTCCTTAATAATTGTAGAAATTATAGCTAATTTGCTTTGGCCTCTTCTTGGATTGTGCGAAAAGAGAAATGTGTCTACACTCTTTATTTCATCTTTTTTAAACCTTGAACTTATAAATTATCCCAAATTTGTACCTAAAAAAAAGTTGTGGTTCTGCAAGTTTTCCACTTGACTTCGTACTTCTGTTACCTGGGACTTTAACCCAGGATCAGGGCTTTTTCTCCTGTAAAGTCCAGACACGAGAATGGCGTAAATATTGAGAAGACATCCTATGGCACCAGGTCCCCACTAGTACAATCATGTGGACTTGGCCATTGTTCTCTTCAAAATGAAATATTTCTAATTCTTATACGCATATTTTTTAAAGAATGGTCATATTATCTCCAAAATATAAAATTTAAGTAATCGTCTGGTTCGTTTGGATGATATAATAAAGGATAATAAATTGAAAGATATGAAATATTACTCTAATTATTGTAAAATTCGAGCCTCTCAAGTAGGATGTGGAAACAATTGGTCCGTATTATCGGATGACCACCCCTGTATACGGACCTTGGTTGGGTGGGGTAGAATAGAACCAACCAAGTAAGCAGAACATGGTTATGAAACTGGGTGTGATGGGCCATTTTAGCCAGCTAATTTGGTCGAAATCCTTGTCCTGGTTGCTAAATGGCAACTAGGCGTGCACATGCAATGCTACATATTGGAAGATAAGATTGCATTTTAATTCAGAATTGAATGCCAGTACAGGTCACATTTGGTGTAATATGAGTGAAAATGAGGTGGCAAATGGCTGTATTTGGTAAGTCTTATTTTATGTGTTCCGCTGGCCCATCAAATATGTATGCCAAGTCCTCTCTTTTGCCACTCAATGGATAAATATAGATAATTATATTATTTTTTCCACGAAACAGTAAACATATTATCAATATACTGCTATACACGTAGGGTTCGCTTGGTTCGAGGATATGATAAGTGATGGATAGATTAAAAAGTGGATAATGGGTTGATAAGTAAACTACTGGATAAGTTATATCGCGTTTGGTTCGTATGATTAATAAAATATGATAATTAATATTGTGTTTGGTATACTTGATAATTAGGTAGTATAGATTAATTTTATTCGTAAAATGACAAAAATACCCTCAAATAATTATGCACTTTTTTTTATTATTTTATTTCGATTAAATTTAAAATAATCAAAATAAATTTATTTATGTAATTTAATTATTAATAAAATATTATAATTAATTATTATTAATCAAAATATCATTTCATATATGTATTTTAAAATGGTATTTATAAATTTTAATATTTGTCTAGTGGATCTTGGACGATTATACAACATTCCGTGAATTAATTTTTAATTTGTTGGAAGTATAAGTAGAAAATAGTTGAAGGCAAATATACTTCATGTTCCCAAGTACAAACCATATGTTTAACTTCAATTATGCATACAAAATGATACATGAGTCAATCTATATAAAATCAAGTTCCTACAATCACTCATTACAACAAAAATAAATTATAAATAAGCTTTAACAACTAAGAAGCGCCAAAGTTGCACCAAAATAGTTCATATGTATGTATTTTAACATATGGACCCATCCATAAATGAATAACTGGGAGCGATTATCATATTCATTCCAACTTTCTTATTGAATAGCTTTTGAAAGCGTCAATTAAACCGCATTTTACATTCAAACCATGACGAAATATCCCACAAACTCCTCGTCACAGAAGACAAAATATTATTAAATGGATTACAAAGGGTACTCCAACTCTTAACAAAGTACAAGTTAACTAAAAAATTACTACCCATTACAGTAGCAAGAATAAGCCACAGTACAAAACCATGAAGAATCACCAAAAAAAATATGCTAATAAAATCTCTTCCACAATCCCTAACTGCAGCAAACAGTGAAAAATCTTTGAAGACATGCACATCTTGAAGCATATGGTTGCAGTAGCATTAAAGCTCATCACCACTCTCTAATTCCATATCATAACAATCAGTGAATACTCACAGATTCCCTCCATTGGCCTGAGACTAGGGATGGCAATGGGGCGGGTCCAAACCCGGACACGTATTGAACCCGACCCGCCGGGGCGGGTCCAAACCCGCTTCAACCGGGTTTGGAAGCGGGGCGGGGCGGGTCCTGGGATTGGCCGAACCCGCCCCGCACCCGCCCCGCTATGCATTTTTAATTTTTTTAAAAAAAAAATTTAATATTGAATATACATTTCACTTCTTTGATTGTACAATAATGTGTTATTGTTTAATTTCATATCAAAATTCATGTGTTTATGGTAAAGAAGTTGAACATTTTGAATGGAATAAAAACTAAATAATAAATATTTGATAGTTTAAAGATAGTTTTACGATGCTTATTATAAATATTTACTAGAGGAAAACATTAAATTCAATATCAAAACTCAATTTTTGTGTTTCAAAATTAATTTTTACCAATTTTTTTTTTTAATAAAAAAAAAAATGTTTGCGGGGCGGGGCGGGTAAACCCTCGAACCCGGCGGGGCGGGGCGGGTACGGGTTTTATGTGTAGCGGGGCGGGTCCTGGGATTGGCCAAACCCGTCCCAAACCCGCCCCGTTGCCATCCCTAGGCCTGACAACTCCAGACAACAATTCAACACCATCCGCTTAGCCCCACAACTTTACTACTGCTTCAAAAAACTGCTGGGCAAAAATAGTATGCACTAAAACAAAAATTGATTAAATTGAACAGCAAAGAACAAAACAAGATATCTACTGGCAGCAATTTAATAGCTTTCATCACCTACCAAAGCACCACATTCTTAACCACTCAATCCACAAGCTCATCAGGGCAACCCCACGCTCCACCCACTTTGAACAGTAATGGCGATGGATTTGGATGTTTGGAGTATTTTCAAGATAGCAGATTCCAATCACTAGTGCATATAATCAGTTATATGGAAAAAAACAAATATTCTAATTTAATAAGGTAAAAAACTAGTTGAACGGAAACCCTTAACTGGGAAGAACATAAATATTCTCAGACATTTTATCAAGCACTTTTCAAGCATTCATCTCATATCAACTTGCATACAAAACAAAGCTCCATTCAAATCAACCGATTCACTACATTCAGGACAAAGCAACAAGATTGAATACCATCTAATTATGTGGTATAGATTAAATTTATTCATAAAATATCGAAAACACCCTTGAATAGGTTTTATATTTATTTCTATTATTTTATTTAAATTATATTATTTTTTACATAAAAATGAAGGGACCCATCACCATTGAATTCATCTTGTACGCCTGTTACTTTTATTTCCAAATTCACAGACCCAAGCACAGGAAAATAGACATAAGTCTTTAGACCTAATAACGGGAAAATTACACGGATTTCTCAATAGTCGTAGTTATCATTGTACACAGACAAAAAGGGTGGTAAATCGCGGACTAGGCGTGGATTGAGTTATAAACATGGTTCGACGTCGCGGGAACGGTGACCGGAACGGAAGTCACTGTTCCAGTTCCAATATCATTTCACGGAACGGTAACGGCACGAATTTTTTAATAAAAATTAAAGAAATAAAACAAAAAATGAGATTATTTAATTATTTTGAGATGATATTAAAATATATATATCTGTTATATATTAAGTAATTAATATTTATTGTAACTTTCTTTATTCAAAACGTTTTAAAATTTATTTTCCAATATATAATTTCTAAATTATACCTTTATATTTATGAAAAAACGATATCAAAATTTAAACACATGGTTGTATAAAAAAAATGTGAAGCATTAATATATTTGGTATAAAATTAATTGAAAGTGAACGATAAAAATAAAATTAGCATAACAAATTTTGGGCTATGCCCAATAACCCAATGAAAATTAGGGTAACAAGTAATAAATGCCCATTACAGAATTGCCTCCGTCCCCATCATTCAAAGCTTGAAGCTTTCTACCGCCGTTCCGTCACAAACTGGAACCTTGGAACGGCGGGTCTTGTTCCGGTTCCGGAACGGCCGGAACGGCCGTTCTGATACCGAATCGGTAAACCATGGTTATAAAAATTCGATGAGATAAAAAGGAAAAATACATTAAAACGTTCATGAAATTTGATTTCATTCCCGATTCAGTCCCAAAAGTTTTTAGTGATCCGGTTTAGTCCCTAAAGTTGTAAAAAAATATTTCTCAATTCAATTCCTAAAATTTTAAAAATATTCCCGAATCATTCTTTCTTCGTTTGCTTCCACGGCTTATTTAACATTGGTAGAATTGGTCAAAACAGGTTGGCCAATAATTTCTATGCTGGCCTAAATGGGCCAGCTCGTATATGTTGGGTGGTTGAAATACGGGTTGGATTAATTAATGAATTTATAATAAAATTTGGATTACGTTTTGTGGGTTATGTGCTGGGTTGTGTTGGGGTTTTCCAATCCACCTGCAGGCAGACCCAACATGTTTTGGCCGTGAGTTGGGCGATCAGCCAATTTAAGTCGGGTTGGCCCATTTTGACATATGTATCAGTGAATTTATTAATCCTTTTGGTGGAGGATTTTCTTGTCTTTCTTTCTTTGCATCCCCATGTCACTCGGCTGGTGAGTGAAGGTTTGGGATGCGAGTTGATCCAAATCACATATTACTCGTGCTTTCATATTCAAGTTCATATTCGAATTTTATTGAGCTGACATTGAAGCTGAAGCTCGACAAGTGAAATGAATTATTGTTAGCTCGAGTTGTAGTTTGATTTATTTTTATTAGAGGTTAGTTTTTAGATCTGCAAAGCAAAATTTTAAATTAAGTTTCGAGTTTCATTTACTTTATATCGATTTTAAAATATTAATAAATAGATTAAGATTCATTTTAATTGTGACTTAATGGGGAAGATGAATCTTTTGGTTTGTGTTCAGCTCCAATCATTATTTAATACGATTCAAGTAATTTTGAATACGAATAAGTTAATATTTGAGATGAGTTGTTTTTTATTCATTTGCAGACATTTAGGTAACTAACTCCCCAAATTTACATCCAATTTTTTTTTTAAATCAAGAAGGATAGTCGTTGTAACCTGGAGGTCGCGGGTTCGAGTAATGAAAATAGCCTCTTACATAGCAGGGAAAGACTGCATACACTAGGCAAAATGATCCCGCGCCCTCCCATATCCCGCGCATCAAAGGAGTTTCGTGTATGGGGTTTTCCACCGATATCATCTTTAAATTCGCTAATTAGGTTTTACTTGAACATCCCGACTATGAATTACTCCATGCTTTGTTCCCATAGTTTTGATGAGCTGAAACATTTTGGTACCGTTTGAAACGATTGATGGGACATATATATATATATATATATATATATATATATATATATATATATATATATATATATATATATATATATAATAGAATGAAATAAAACAATACAAATAATAAAGTTGTAGGAAATAAGTTGTAATTTAATTTTTGGCGAAAAGTTCAAATTTTGAGATAGTAGAAAAATGTGGGAATGCGTATTTATGTCATTTTGTTGCAAAATGAGATTAGAATGAGATAAATATGGTGTGATGATTGTTTTTAATACATCAAAACCAAACATGGGATAAATGAAACTCATAGAAATTACGAACTCGGTAAAATTTCCAATGTTTTGAAGTGTCAAGGAATCCAAAATGGTGCCTTGTGAAATTCAAGATCTTGCGTCTTATACATACAAAAAAGGGTAGCGGATGCAACATTCAGTGTGTCAATATAGGGTGTCTTCCTGAGTTCTGCCTAATGTAGCACCATGTTGCTGGATTATTCGGACAGCCTGCAGAAGAATATCCTGCTCCATCTCATTGCTCTACAGCCATCAACATGATAAGGACGTCATCATCAGCTAAACCGAGTTATACTAAATTTTAAAAGATTAAGAGACTGGGGATTCAACCAACTTGACTGAACTGAAACGTAGTTTAACTGTTTAATTATTAGATGCTGTTAAAAATTAAAAGATTCAGAGAATGGGAGAATTCAACCAACTCGACTGAAATTATTAGAGGGACATGTATCTAGAGTCAACAGTATCATAACATTGCTGTTCATCAGAAAAACTGATTTAAATATAAAGTTACATGATGACAAAATCCCATGTCACTGGAAGAAATTCACAACGTTATGTCGGATGAAGTCAGTTATGTTGGAAGACGTATTGGTCGTGAATCAGAAAGAAAATAAAGCTCGGAACAAGCATAATAAGTATTCTCAGGTTGTATAGAGCGAATCCTGAAAAATCTACCAGTGTTTTCAATATTCTAACTATAATAATTCGAAAATGATAATCACTCTAAAAGGCTTTCTGAACTACTCTACAAGTATAGCTAAATCAAAAACAGATAAAACTAGAGAAAATCTTGTTCGATCAAGTGGTTAAGGATGCGTCTTCGTCCAATTAACATGTTTTCATATCATAAAATATTTGAAATGAGCAAGAAAAGGACATACCATATTTTTTAGATTGCATCCAACGGTCAAAACTGCATAAGATCTCTCAATTCGAGACAAGAAACAAAATGGTGCCTCCTTCTCCAAGAACACATTTGAATGAGATCGGAGCATGCTTTTTATATCCTCTGATATCTGGGAAATCTTGTCAATGTCATCAACTTGTAAGGGGATTTTTGTGGTCATGGATCGCCATTTGGCCCGTGATTTATTCACAATGACCTATAATTGGCACAAGGAACTAGTTAACCTCTCCTGAACTGAAAAATCTAGGGCGACATCATGGATCATTGCACTTGCTATATTAACTGATTAATTTTACAGTTCGCAAACCAGCATCTGGAAATGATTCATTGATGCATGCTAATGCAAAGTGTTCAACATAAGAAGCCTGGGAAATTGATAATATAAAAATTTTAATCATTATATTTTCAAGAATGTGATATAATAATTCATTATCTATAGCTGGATCCCTCAATCAACAATAAAATTTGTTGATGTAAACAAGACAGATCACTGCAAGGATAATCATTGATGGTTGTTATTTTAACCAAAAAATATATCTAAGAGAAAGTAAATAAGAGTAATTCAACAAATGAAAATGAAATAAATATTCATACCTGACTGGAAAACAGAGAATTCGGCACAATAACTGGAAACTTTTCTGCAGTCAGCAATGATGTAGTAGTAAGACCCATATCCACCACCTGACCTTCCACAGATCCAGCCTGCAAAACAAAATGCAAAAGGATGAAAGGAAAATTGATGACAGCCTATTCTATTTGTAGAATGCAAGTGAAGCTTGAGCAATAAGGTGCCTGCGGACTCGAGAAATGTGAGCCATTAGATGCAAAGTAATTAATTCCTTTCCTCCATAGCTCTCAACCACCAGGAAAGGATATGGATAGCGTGCATTTGTTATAAAAAATGTGAAAAGAACAAAAAATATCCCCTTTTATAGTACTTTGTTTTGATTTTCACCTTGAGGGCATGTAATTTTTTATGGCGAAGTGAATGATAAGGATACGGATATTATGCAGGAGGTTCTCTTTGATCACATATTATAAATAATTCGTTGAAATCTCACTTGGAGCACGGAATGAAATGTATTGATATGATTCATGGTATTGCATTAAACAAAACATGGAAAAAAGTCAAAACGTGATCACATATATGTTGAAATATCACACTCTTTGTTCTCATCATGCAAGTCTTGGTACTAAGCAAATTAAGATTGACTAAATAATATGACAATCATAATACAGCATATGATGAAATTTATTAACGCCAATAAACAAAGCCTTTGCAGAATATGCATATAATATTGTCGGTAATGATTTTGTAGCTCAGTTATTCATCTTCTAAATTCTAGTCTGTAGATGCAACAGTATCTCGTGTAATTTGTTTCTTCAATTTATACTATCAATTTTCCTCCTCACCACCCAAAAATAAAATATAGGGGAAAGCGTGAAAGCATAATTTTTATCATCATAATAAAAGATTGAAATGATCGTGTAACTATGTCACACAATTCCATTACTTTAGACGCACAAGAAATTACACGGATTCAATATAAGCATATATTGCAATCTTTGTCTCAATGACTCAGGTTAACAAAACTTGAAGTAGTTTGGTAGATAGGTGCTTTAGGAAACAAGTGAACTTCATTTTATCCCTTGTCAAGCTAAAGAAAAAGAAATGTCAAAGAAGAAGAAAAGAAGGTAAGAAATAAAGGGTACTTTGTCAAATTATTGTAAGATAAAATGTCACCAGGACATTTTAGCTCATTATTGGAATCCAAAGAACCGTTGCATGAAGCATGAACGGGAGATATTGATATAATTTTTCTAACTAAGATGTCAACCTGTACGGCAGAAATCCATGTATTTTCTAAGATGGCTAAAGATATTTCACATACTTTGATCGTGTCTCCAATTGTAAATGGTCGTGATATCTGCACGGAGAGACCACTGAGAACATTCCCAAGTATGTCCTTTGCAGCAAAGGCAGTTGCCACTCCTGATAATAGTATACAAGATGTTGCAGTCAGATTTGAATTTTTTATTGATGAGAAACAGAATTTATTAATAGATATAAATGTACAAGTTAAGGATAAGACATCCTTGAAATCAATCTTTCAGAACTATCAATTGACATTCCAATTAGAATATGCAACCTTGACACAAAGAACATACATAATGGTCGACTCAGGGTAATATAGGTTGCCACCCAATAAAAAGAACTAAATAGAGTTTTTGTAAAATCTTTATTCAATTGTGTCCAAAACGAACAATCAGATTTGAACTATTAAAGAACATATATGGTTTGCATAGTGCAGTTGATTGCAGGAAGAAATCACCAACAAGCACCCCTCCTCCCAAAGAGAAATATAATATGGAGAATGGAAGAACAAAAGAATGTAAAGGACTAACGGAACCATCTGGCCAGTGGTCTTATAATAAAATTGTATTAATCGTCGTGGTCTTAATCTGGTAAATTACATCACTTCCAAAGATTTTCTAAAACTCTTTTAAATGAATAACTTTCTTTAAGCCTCAGGCCTTAGTCGGATGGTAAATGCAAATATCCCCTTTTGAACGATTCGAGTTCGAATCCAGCCAGTAGCCCAAAATGTTTACAACATCCCCCACCCCATATAAAAAAAAAATAATATGAATACTTTCTTGATCATATGTGCACTGCAGATGAGTCATGGTTATTCTGATATGATTCTCGCTGTAAAGATCCCATATCATGGCAAATTTGTCTCAATTTTGTTTACAGTCATTAACAAAGTTGAAAACAATGAAACAATCTGCTGACTAAAATAATTTAAATACACAAAAGGATGACTTATAATTCACGGACACCGCAATTTCACAACTCATAAAAAAAGTTATTCCTTGAAATAAACTCCGTATCATTTGTATCATGAAACATTTTCATTAACAAAGACTCACCTCCTATGCCTCCTACAGTAATAACAGACTGCACAGCCACTCCACATGCCTCTGCTAAAGTCATTAACCCAACAACAAGGAGTCCAACAGATGAGATTTTGTCCAGGGTTAACAACTTATCCCTATCGACATGTTGCATGCTCTTAGCAGCTAAAGCTCGAGTAATAACATTTGTTTTCCACCGATACAGGAACCAGATAAGTGAAACAATAAAAACACTCCTCCAAGCAGGCACGATGTACTGTGAGGGAATCACCGTTGGAGCCACCATTTCACAACTGCAGAAGAAAAGAAGGTTAAATGCATTTTTCCTATATACTCAAAAGAACCTCAAACCAGATATAGATACACTAACATTTGCAAAAATGCCATGAAAGTAATAAAATATCGAACTGGATCCTCCATTGCACTCCAAAAGCTTTTCTCGTAAGGGACAGAAACCCACAGCGAGCTCCTAGCCAACAAAGCAACCGGATTTTGCATAGAGTATCTATGAAATCGCCTCAAGATACTCGGCAACAATGACCATGCAAGTAATGTTCCAACCAAAGTTCCGCCTACCGGTACAATAACATCTTTAAGATAAGGATAGGTATCAAGAAATTTTTGAACATGAGGAGCAGCTTCATCTGACGCCTCTTTTGCCTTTTCCCCACTACATTTCACAGCTTCAACCGACCATTGCCAAATGTCATTTGCTTTAGCAATCCAACCATCCTGTCCAACACCACCATCAGTCACACTATTCCCACTTGCACCCGAATCAGTAATAACATTAGAGTCGCGAGTAATACTACCTTTATCCTCACTAGATGAGGAAAACAACCTATTACTAACCAAAGGGTTGATCCCTACAAAAGAAAAACTACCTCGAAAAACTGAATTCCCCGATAGCCTGTTTGTGCGACATGCATCATAGTAACCACCTTTCAAGCACCGATCATAAATAGTAGAGGTCAAACACATAATCCTAGAACTATTGTTCTCAAGATTCTGCACATCCCCAGATTCTCTACTTTTACTTGTATATGCAACACACGGTTTAATATCAAATCCACAATTAGCTTTTGCAGAAGAACATAAAGGTCTCCGCCAAGAAATTCTCACCGCAGCCATACCGTAATTTTCGGCAGAACTTTCTACAGTAACTTAGTATTAGTAATCAAAATCTTCACCAAACCAAAGTCCAAATCCCAGCAGTTTAACATGAATTAAACTCCAAATCTGCAATAATAAAAACAAATCAAAATGGGGAGAAGTAAGAATTTATAAATATTAGCATTACACTAATATTAATAAATCTTACGGGAAAAGGTTGAATCAAAAAAAAAAGAAAAAAAAAGAAGAAGAATGCTTAACAAGGACAAGCTTTTGTAGATTTCAACACCTCAACAAGCTTCTGTACTTTAAATAAGAGGAGATTGGACAATCTAAAGAACACCTGAGCATAGAGAAACTATAAATATTTTGAGGAAAGGGACAATCTAAAGAACATTTGTGCATTTTGCTTTGGTACCTGGCAAAGAAAATGGTAAATTCCAATTGACCCTAAACTATCACTTATTTGAACTTTCCCTTGCCGTATTTACCAATTTTCCCCCAAAATTAATTGCGCAGAAATACAAAATTAAAAGATTATTAGTGATCGATATATTTGTACTTATAAATACCAATAAATTATTTAAAATTTTGAAATAAAATTGTTAATTGGCTGGAATATCGTGTAGATTGAATAGATTTATGAAAATAAGATAATTTCTTGATTTTAAAGTTTGTATCAATTCAAACGAACTTAAATTATAGAAATTCTCCATACATCGGATTTTTTGGTAATCAATCCTGGGCTGTATGCTAACCCAAGACCAATAAGGTAACCTTTTGTTTGCAAGGCCCAATGGAAAATTGGTTTATATAATGGATCTGGCCCAACAAGCAACCCAGGAGAAGATATCAACTACGTGATAATTATTCAACCAACTTTGTTTAACAATCTACTTTCTAAAAAATTAATCTAGTACTAAAATACCCTCGTATGTTTTTTTAAAATCCCCGACTCTATTCCCCCACTTCATTATCATCCCCGGCTGCAATTCCCCCAGCCTTCTCGATCTGCGCGGGGCTTCGTGCGGCGAAATCGCCGGAGAAGAACGTCCGGAAATAGACCAAAAAAATCGCGGATGGCCACACGATTTTTTGCAGATATGGGTCGATTTTGCTCAATTTCTGCTCTTAACACAGCGGCAATGGCATAAAACGAAGGTAGCGACGGTGATGAGCAGGGGCGTTCGGCCTAACTATTTTATTTTTTGAATGGCTTTCAAAACCCTACAATGATAGATTCAAAATTCATCCATCATAGCTTCACTATCGGTCATTCACTCATTTCATCGGCTCGCTATCATCCATCCAATAAGTCAAGTAAGATTTCTTCAACATCAAGGTAAAATTGGCCAAAAAAATATTTGATTTTAAAAATTATAAAATTATTTGCTAGATAACTCACTGGAAGATTGAAATATTTATATTTTGATCTGTCGATTTTATCAATAATTGAATCCATTTTTTTATTTTTCCAAGTAGGAAATGAATGGATCGAATGGGCAACAGACAATATTATATTAGAATCCACCGGCTGTGCGGATACCCGTCATCGTGTGCTTATGAAAAACTTGTTTGATAATAACACTTTTGGTCCAAAAAAACTAATCAACACGCATATTAAATTCAGCTAATTATCTGTTACAATGCTGATATATTAAAGTCTCCTACTCGGACAGTAAAATCTAAAGCAAATTCCAGATTCTCAATAATTCTTCACTATTACAATCACAATCCTAATACCATCTCTCACCAAATATCACTGGTTTTTCGTTATGGCGGACACTTCATCTTGACCACTGATCGATTTATACAACAATGTCATCAAAATACAGTAATTGTTCATCAAGGATCATCATACCATTGGTGCTAGCCAACTTCATCGTCTTCTCCTTTTTTTTATTCATCTTCAGCGCCCCAAATTTCATGCACTTTTGTTTAAAGGACTACAGCAACAACGATCCTTTAACTAGAACTACAGATTCCCAAATCCTTTTTGATTCCCTTTCAAAGAACCATACAGAAGTTGACCCTAGTTGTCAAGACAAAACCCAACTCAAACACATTGGTTTCGGCATTGGCGCTTCTTCTAAACTGTGGGAGAGGAGGAAAGAGTACATAAAAATATGGTGGAGGCCAGATGAGATGCGAGGCTTTGCGTGGCTGGATAAGCCAGTCGACAACGACGAGTCCCTACCAGAAGTGAAAATATCAAGCGATACATCAGAATTTCCGTATACCCATGTGGGTGGCAACCTTTCCGCTTTAAGAATATCGCGTCTAGTATCAGAGATCGTTAGGTTGGAGATGGATGATGTGAGATGGATCGTGTTGGGGATGATGATACATTCTTCGTGGCCGATAATCTTGTTAGGGTTTTGTCCAAATATGACCATAACAAGTTTTTTTATATAGGTAGTACGACGGCAAGTCATACACAAAACTTACATTTCTCATATCATATGGCTTATGGAGGAGGAGGATTTGCCATAAGTTATCCATTGGCTAAAGAACTTGAGAAAATGCAAGATAGATGCATAGAGAGATATCCTACGTTATACGGCTCAGATGATAGGATCCATGCTTGCATGTCCGAACTCGGAGTTCCCCACACCAAAGAAGTTGGATTTCACCAGGTTTGATTTTCCATGCTTTGGATTCAGTAGTAGTAGCGGCACATAAACAAGTCTTGTGCATAATTAATTAAAAAAAATTAAATAAAATATATATATTATATATATATATATAATATATATATACATATCAACTTTCATAAACTGTAACACTTTGCATCATCTTCACTCAGTTTGATATTTTTATCGAAGATTTAACTCGACAATCCATTATCGACATATATCATCAACCTCGGAGCCCCTTACGCTATTTTTGCAAAATTTTAAAAATCAAAGAAAATTTTTGGGGTGTCAAAATTCCCATCTTTTCGAAATCAAACAAATAGATAATTTTGGTATCCAAAATATTTGTCAAATTTTTTTAAAATTTGAAATAGCTAGCTTAAGGGGTTCTATGTTTGAAGATATGAGGTGATGATTGAATGTGGTGATGAATCTTTGATAAAAATACCAAACCAAGTCAGGAGTATGCAAAGCATTATAATTTATGAAAGTTGAGTATGTAAACTGTAAGCTGGGTAGCCTCCGATATGGTTGGTTATTAAGTCAGAGATGGGCCTTGAGACGGGATCAACTACAATCGGCTTTCCAAACAATTATTGTAAAGTGAAATTTAAACCAAACTATATGATGATTTTGTAACTTTTCCTATTATTTTAAATATAAAAAATGACAGTTAAAACACCCAAAAAACACAAAACAATTACAGTCAAGGATTTATGCTTGTGATTTAAGAGCCTCGAAAGAAGAAGTGGTCTTGGAAATATAATATGAACCACTTCTTCCTGTTTAGACTAGATTCTAAAGTATGGCTTGTTAACATGTTTATATCATGCTAAAGCTCTATGTCAAATAGTTAGTTCTTAGCTACCCCAAAAAACTCAATATTATATCATGATATAATATAGACCAAGAACCGCCTTCTTGTTTCTTAAAGGTAGATTAAGATAAATACTAGAATAATAAGTTGTAGGTGATCTCTGACTCTCATTAGAAAGATAATACATGATAATCAACAATGTTATGAAAAGTATCTAACAAGGAACGAGCCCTCCGACGATTGAGAATAACTGTGAAGAGAATATATATATTGTAAATAACTATTTATTTCACATAAATGTTTAGTACTCTTTTCCTTTTTCCCGGTGGTAGGGATTCTAATATGCCCCTATTATTTGCAGGGGCGATTCTACATAGATGAGAGGCGGAAAGCTATCCCCGTAAATAAATAAATAGATATATATAATTTTATAAGACTGTATTTTGTCTCTCCAAAATTATTTGTACCCTCCATTTTTTATGTTATTATTTTTGCTCCCCTCAACATAAATTTTAAATCCGCTCCTGATTATGTATTTCATTGAAATAGTTTATTTGCATGACATTAATCTTTTCTTGAAATAATAGCAAAGATTCCGAAATTTATTTATTTTCGTGATAAGCAAGAAAATTATCAAATATATAAGAATAAATTAATTTATACTAACTGGCTAAATGCTAATGCGATTGCAGCTGGACATCTATGGAAACCCAATGGGCCTACTCTCTGCTCACCCAATAGCACCATTAGTTACACTGCACCACCTCGATGTAATGGATCCCATATTTCCCAACGTGGACCAGGCCCACGCCCTTCAACGCCTTAGGATGCCCATGAGACTGGACTCAGCTGGGCTCATGCAGCAGTCCATATGCTGCGATAAAGCCCGAACTGGACCATTTCTAACTCATGGGGCTACACGGCCCACATCTATAGGGGCCTTATTCGGGCCCTAGAAATGGAAATGCCTGCAAGAACCTTTCTGGACTGGTGAAGAGGAGGTGATGGTGCTGGTTTGATATTCAACACCAGACCTTTTGGAAGGAATGCTTGTGAAAGGCCATCTGTCTATGTGTTATCTAATGCTGTGTTTAATTGTTCAACAAATCGGACGGCTAGCGAGTACATCGTGTCGAACACGGAGACAAGTTGCGATTGGAAGATGGGTTATGATCCTTCTGGCATTTAGAGAGTGGAAGTTTATAAGAAGACAGATCCCAATTTATGGGACAAGATAAATGCCCTTTTAACTTCAGCTTTTCAATTCTTCTTTTCTTCAAGTGAAGGTCACGGAACATGGTGACTATCATAGGGGTTATCCATAAAAATGCGATATAGAAAACTATTTAAGGTGTATGGGATATATCTCTATATAACAACATAGAATACTTTGACAAGATGGCGGCCGAGCTGGTGGAGGAGTAGGCGAGCACACTTTAGCTTTGGTTCGATTACCTTGCCAACAATTTATTGATCTTGCATTGGGCTTGCTTATTGGTTTACATGGCTGGTATAATATAATATTACGTCAATCCGAGATTTACCGGTGCACACCAAGAGGCAGCGGCTACGTTTCCGTAACAAAAGAAAATAATAATAAGAAGATAGCTATGCTAATACAATATAGAAACACGAGTTATACTTGGCTTAGCATTCTGAACTTTTTGCCTATTTTTAATTCGATAGTTTTTTTGTAACAAAATACACTAATACGCCTAGATAGTTGTGTAGCCTCGTTTGCTTTATCTGTACTGATTCTCGACATTTTTTGTATTTGCAGCTTCCAAGATGAAATTGTCGCACAGTGCTGCCAACACAAAAAGAAGGGACAGTCGCAATTGATGTTCATGAATGCGCAAAAGGCGAAACAATTGAAATTTGACAACGGATTGCAACAATAGAGTTTATATTTTTACTAGTTACTTCTTTTAGAGGTTTCAACTTTACAATGCAGGTTATATTTTTAATTATTTATTTCTTTGTGAGATTTTTCAAATTTATTTTCTCTTGGTTTCAACAATTGTGTTTTTTTCTTGTCCGCGTTCACTTATTACATATTGTTCATACTCAATGCGTGCTACACAGGGTGACTCTGTTATTTTGATTATAAGCATGAGCAAATTTAAGAAAAGTTTTGGAGGCAGCTGCCAGCAAAAAATTGATATATATATTTTACTCTAAAAAATTTGGAAGTCCTATAATTTTGCTACTTCGATAGAAATCTTATAATTTGTCACTCTCAACACTAGATTCACTCTTCGTGGTAAGAGATACCTCAAGGTTGAGATGCAACCCTTGTTCACCCTAATATTATTTGCCTTGCATAACCTTTTTATTATAAATAAACGAACTTGGTTGGGTTTAAAGGATTAAATATTTACCTTAAAAGATGATGAAAAGGTGAAAGATGGTATCGTTTGTTGGACGGTGGTTGTTTAGGTGGCTCCTTCCAGAAGATGTACTGTTGCTATGGTGGCTTGGACGGTGGACGGTGGAAGGTGGCACACCATAGAATTCAACAATGGTAGGAAGAAAAGTTGGCATCAAAATGTTCACCGAAGGGTTTCTACGCCTATATAAACTCATCATCCCTCACTTCTGAAATTCATCCCTCAATCTGAAATTACTTCTCAATATTAAGCTATTAAAGCTTCTGCATCTGTTTCTGTGAGTTGTGAGGTGATTCTCAAGAGTTTGTAATTCTCGTCATAAATTTCCAATAAATTGTGTTTGCTTCCCGTGGATGTAGGCAATCGCCGAACCACGTAAATATTCGTGTTCTTGTATATGTGTATGATTTTTTGCACTTTATTTTGGGTATTCTGGCACAACAATTGGTATCAGAGCCATGTGTTCGTGAAAATGCCCGAAAATTGAAAGTGTCCGAAATTGATTTTTTATCTTACTACTAGATTCCTCTCGTCGACGGGAGTCTGGAACAATTTTCGGTTCGCAATTTCGACTTCCGAGTCAACGGGAGATTAAATTTAAAGTTTTGAAATTATTCTGAAAATAAGGTCTGCACGTACGTGCATGTTGGAGAAGAAAGGATCCGATCCAACTTCAAAAATCGGATCCGGGTCGACCCAAAAACCGGCCCGAAGAACCAGTCAGCCCGATTCAAGGCCCGAAACTACCGACCCAGCCCGAACCGGGCCCGGCCCTCCGGTCAGCTGAACCAAATTGAACCAGCTGGTAGACCGGTCCAAAACTAAAATAGCCCGTTCTTGCTCGTTTTACGTCCGATTTTGTTGATCCAAGACTGGTTGCCTACTATTTCGACCCTTCCGGACGCAACGGTAGCATCGGTTTCTGCTAAAAAGCTACCCAAAAGGTCAAAGTAATGGATGAAGAAGCATCCACTAGCGGTTCAGTGCGACGAACCATGTTATCCAATGCGAAGTTTGAGGTGGAGAAATTTGACGGCACCAACAACTTTGGCATGTGGCAATGTGAAGTATTAGATCTTTTATTCCGTGAGGGATCTAATATAGCTTTGGAGTCTAAGCCCAATGATATGTCACCTGAGGATTGGAACTATGTCAACCGGCAAGCTTGCGGGACAATCCGGCTCTGCTTATCCAAGGAGCAGAAGTATTTTGTCATGAAAGAAACGTCCGCAACGAGTCTCTGGAAGAAGCTGGAGGACAAATACATGACGAAAAGCATAGAGAACCGGCTCTATCTGAAAAAGAAGCTTTTTCGTTTCCAGTATAAGAAAGGTACGCCAATGATTGAGCATCTTGATAATTTCAACAAAATTATTGCCGATCTGCAAAATCTGGAGGTTGAAGTTCAAGATGAAGATATGTCGTTATTGTTGTTAAATTCCCTGCCCGAATCTTATGATCATCTGACCACGACCTTGTTATACGGCAAAGACGATGTCAAATTCATGGATGTTTCCAATGCGTTGGTAAACAATGAATATCGGAGGAAAGACCAGTATGATCATAGAGATACCACGTCTGAAGCACTGATGGTATCCAGAGGGAGAAATAACAACAAACAATATGTCAAGGGACGAGGCAGATCCAGATCGAAGTCCAGAGGAGAATCAACACGGAGACGTCCTGCAAAGGATGAATGTGCCTATTGTCATCAGAAAGGGCACTGGAAGAAGGATTGTCCTAACAAGGATAAGCCAAATGCGAATGTGGCACAACAAAATTCTAACAATGAAGATGATTCGGCATTCTCGGTTTCATCATCTTCATTCAATTCATCTAATAGATGGATTCTGGATTCTGGTTGTTCTTATCATATGTGCCCACATCGCCAGTGGTTCTCAGACTTTGAAGAAATCAATGGTGGGGTTGTCCTTATGGGCAACGATAATGCCTGTCAAACAAAAGGCATCGGTATAGTCCGCTTGAAGATGCACGACGGTACTATCAAACAACTTACAGAAGTGAGATATGTTCCTGATCTGAAGAAGAATCTGATCTCACTTGGAGTCCTCGAGTCCAATGGATACAAGATAACCATGGAGGGCGGAATTCTAAAAGTTGTACGAGGTGCACTCTTAGCGATGAAAGGTACTCGAGAAAGAAATCTATATTTTCTGGATGGTCACACATTTTCTGGGAGAGCTGCAGTCTCCACTAGCACTGTTGAAGATTCACCTGATACCTCACGGCTCTGGCATATGCGTTTGGGACATGCCGGTGAGAAGGCTCTGCAAAATTTAGTGAATCGATGTGTTCTGAAAGTTGCCAAAAGTGGGAAACTTGACTTCTGTGAACATTGTGTCTTGGGCAAGCAGACACGTGTCAAGTTTGGTACTGCTATCCATCGTACCAAAGGGATATTGGACTACGTGCACACCGACGTTTGGGGACCTTCTCAGAACGCTTCATTGGGAGGTAAACATTGGTTCGTTACTTTTATAGACGATTTCTCGAGATATGTCTGGGTGTATACTATGAATCATAAGGATGAAGTTCTGGACATCTTCCTCAACTGGAAGAAGATGATCGAAACCCAGACCGGAAGAAAGATAAAGAGGCTCAGATCTGATAATGGTGGAGAATACAAGTCAGACCCATTTCAGAAAACCTGCCAGAAAGAAGGGATAGTCAGACATTTCACCGTACCAGGCACGCCACAGCAAAATGGTGTAGCAGAACGTATGAATCGTACTCTGAATGATAAAGTCCGCTGCATGTTATCCCAATCTGGACTGAGCAAGACATTCTGGGCTGAAGCCTTGTCATATGCCTCTTATATCATCAACAGGCTACCAACTTCTGCACTAGAAGGAAAAACTCCGAAGGAGGTATGGTCTGGACGACCCGTTTCTGATTATGATTCTCTGCATATATTTGGGTGTCCCGCATACTTTCACGTCAGAAAATCAAAGTTGGAGCCTAGAGCCGAGAAAGCTGTTTTCATGGGCTTTAGTGAAGGAGTTAAAGCATTCCGTCTATGGAACCCCGAGTCAAAGAAGATTGTCTTGAGCCGAGACGTTACCTTTGACGAATCCGTAATGCTGAAACAGAAAGAGTCAGAGATAGAGAACCAAGATCCGAGTTCTCAGTTGCAGGTGGAGTTCGAGATTCCCACAACTCCAGACCAATCTGTTCAGATTGATGATCTTCCTGAAGAAGACTCTGACGATCAGATTGATGACTCTGTTCAAACGGAGGTACCGGATTCAGCATCAGTACCTGATTCTATTGCTACCAGTAAACCAAAGAGAATTATCCGGAAACCTGCTCGATTTACTGATGTGGTAGCGTTCGCTCTTCCAATTGATCAAGATGGTATTCCGTACAACTATAAAGAAGCTATTTATAGTACAGAAAAGGCCATGTGGAAGACGGCGATGGATGAAGAAATGAAATCGCTTTATCAGAATAAAACATGGAAGCTGGTTCCACTTCCTAAAGGAAAGAAAGCGATTGGCTGTAAGTGGGTCTTTGCAAAGAAGGAAGATGCATCAGGCAAAGACAGTATCAGATACAAAGCTAGACTAGTAGCAAAAGGCTACGCTCAGAAGGAAGGAATAGACTATGACGAGGTTTTCTCACCTGTTGTCAAGCATTCGTCTATTCGACTCTTACTAGCTTTGGTTGCACAGTTTGACCTCGAGCTAGCCCAGTTTGACGTCAAAACGGCATTCCTTCATGGAACTTTGGACGAGGAGATCTATATGGCTCAACCTGATGGATTCAAAGTTCCCGGTCATGAAAATTGGGCTTGTAAGCTTGACAAGTCACTCTATGGTCTCAAACAGTCACCGAGACAGTGGTACAAACGGTTTGACGGCTTTATGAAGAAACAGAGATACACACGCAGTCAGTTTGATCATTGTGTCTACCTGAAAAAACTCCAAGATGATACATTTATCTATCTGCTCTTATATGTTGATGATATGCTGATCGCATCTAAAAGCAAGATAGAGATTGATAAACTAAAGGCTCAGCTCAGCTCAGAATTTGAGATGAAAGATCTTGGAGAGGCCAAGAAGATTCTTGGAATGGAGATCAAGAGAGAAAGAACAAAGGGCACAGTCTGTCTGACACAGACTCAGTATCTGAAGAATGTACTCCAGAGATTTGGTATAGATGGAAATACCAAACCTGTAAGTACTCCGTTAGCTCCGCATTTCAAATTGAGTGCATCAATGTCTCCTACTACAGATGCCGAGATGAGACAAATGGATAGCATTCCTTATGCAAATGCTGTCGGAGCTCTGATGTATGCAATGGTGTGCACAAGACCTGATATTTCTCATGCAGTTAGCATGGTGAGCCGATACATGCACAACCCTGGTAAAGAACATTGGCATGCAATAAAGTGGATTCTACGGTATATTCAGGGTACCGTGGATGTTGGTCTGAAATTTCAAAAAGACAAAATTAATCATCTAGTTGGATACGTCGATTCGGATTATGCTGGTGATCTTGATAAGCGTCGATCAACTACTGGTTATGTATTTACCATGGCAGGAGGACCAGTGAGTTGGAGATCCACGCTACAGTCTACAGTTGCTTTGTCTACTACAGAGGCAGAGTACATGGCAATCACAGAAGCATTCAAGGAAGGCATCTGGTTGCATAATTTGGTGAAAGACTTGGGCATCAGGCAGAAAAATACAGAGATTTTCTGTGACAGTCAAAGTGCCATATGTCTGGCAAAGAATCAAGTCCATCACAGTCGCACCAAACACATTGATGTTCGCTACCACTTTGTTCGGGAAATAGTAGAAGAGGGAGATATTCTACTCAGAAAAATCGGGACTGCAGACAATCCTGCAGACATGTTAACAAAGGTGGTGGCAGGGATCAAGTTTCAACACTGCTTGAACCTGATCAACATCTCTCGAGTATCCAACGCCTAGGGCGTACTGAATGAGGCAGCACATATTAACTGGAAAATCGCCAAGGTGGAGATTGTTGGACGGTGGTTGTTTAGGTGGCTCCTTCCAGAAGATGTACTGTTGCTATGGTGGCTTGGACGGTGGACGGTGGAAGGTGGCACACCATAGAATTCAACAATGGTAGGAAGAAAAGTTGGCATCAACTTGTTCACCGAAGGGTTTCTACGCCTATATAAACTCATCATCCCTCACTTCTGAAATTCATCCCTCAATCTGAAATTACTTCTCAATATTAAGCTATTAAAGCTTCTGCATCTGTTTCTGTGAGTTGTGAAGTGATTCTCAAGAGTTTGTAATTCTCGTCATAAATTTCCAATAGATTGTGTTTGCTTCCCGTGGATGTAGGCAATCGCCGAACCACGTAAATATTCGTGTTCTTGTATATGTGTATGATTTTTGCACTTTATTTTGGGTATTCTGGCACAACATCGTTTGTCGTTATCTCATGCTCTTGTTAAATAATCCCCTGCTAGGCTTTAAAATTTGCTTCAAAGGAGTCATTTTGGGCAACACTCCAATGTTCCACATGCCTGAAGCTGAAAGGATCCAAGCAGGATGTTAGCTTTATAAAGGATGGAGAATTCAAGACTCGGAAAAGGGCAATAGCTACTTGCAATCTAGAATACATGGTTTTTTAAAAAATGAAAAAATTTACTTGATTTCACACACGCGTATGTATCCATGTACGCATACCTGCGTATTTTTCCAGATTCATCATCAAAGTAATACTCCGTATAACCAGTTACTGCAATGAAATGTAAGTATATATATTCCATTCAAAAAGAAAATATAAGCATTAATATTCAGTAAAGTCAGTTTTTTTCTGAAAACAAGGAGAATTAAACAGATTCCCCTTCGATTTGGCATAATCACAAGTACCTACAAATTTTCAATCATTATGAAAGCTACACTTTCGTTTAACTTACGTTAAAGATGACTAATGAAGTCTTTGAAAAACACCATTGTGATTTGCTGTCATCAATTTTCTTTCCTTATGGTGACTGGCGAGCGAGAAATTGTAGGTGGCTGAAAATTCAGGAGTGGTTTTCACAGTTCATTATAACTCAGATGTAGCATTTGTGATTAGGACAAAACTGGCATTCAAAAAAGGTGAAAAAAGAATCGTCAGCAGTAGCAACTTCTACAAATACTGGCCATAAAATAGTGTGGGCCAATCAAACGGGAGACCACGCACTCCTCTACCAGTAGCAATCGCAAACAAAAAATATGGAATTTAAAGACATTCGTTATATAATAAGGTTTTAGAAAACAATTTCATCTTCTGGTTAAAAAGAATAAACAGAGAAATGAGGCAAGCCCGTATTACAATTTTTAATCCATACAAGGATGGAAACTACTCAGAGAAGAAGAATTATACATTAACAGAAATGTCAAAATGTCAAAATGAAAAATTAAAACATTGAAAGAAGTTCAATTTTTGTCCTTTGCTCAGCCCCATGTTATTCAACCAGCAATGAAACATAATCTTAAATCCATGCCAACAGCATGGATTTGCCAGAAAGACACTTCTTTTTTTCCCATGATCATTTCATGCTTGCCGTTGAGCATATCTTCTTTCTTGTGATGTTGATTCTGGAGAACTCTGTGGCAGGCGATGGGGAGCTTGCCTTTATTATTTTGTTACAAAAGGAGCAGGTTTCTTGATCCATGTTGAGTTACTAGTCGCGAGGAAGAAGTTAGCATATCATTTCAATAGCGCCAGGTAAAATGTTGAATTTCCTTGGAAGGAAGCCTAAATGTTCGCCATCCGACTGGACAAAAATGTCACCATTTGTTGCAAGTTCCTGGACTTCAATTGAACATGCTCTGTAAAATGGACGAAGCATAGAAAGTTAGTATATCAGGTCATATAAAGCCCAGAAGAAATCTACCCAGCTAAGCAAAAAAAATTTGCAATGACCAACGTAAATAAATCAAGAAAAATGAAGAAGACTATTTCAAGATGCAAGCTTCAGGAAATCTAAATTTCACAAGTTTGGAATTTTCAAATCTGTCATTTAAATCGGTCAATAAAAATAGTTGTGTTTCATCTTAGTAACAAATTCAATCATTTCTCAACACCTTAAAACCTCATTTACTCGCCTGAATAACAACTTTATCAGATACAGAACATATCTTCATAGCCAACGACAGAGCCTGATGAGTATCAAAAACAGAGGAATGGACAGATTATAGATTTCACGTGAAAGATGGGTACCTTCTTGAAGATACATTATTCACTGATAAGTGTGTACCATTGTATAGCTTATGCAGTTTGAGAACAAAGTCGTACCACTTGAAATCCTGAAGAATGACCACCTGGACAAGTATGTAAAAGTAAATTTTTTGCCACAAATAGCTATAGATGTGGATAAAATAAATATGTCAACATTTCACCTCAAAGTTCCCGCTAGACGGGTCGGCATTTGGGGAAATCTTCATTCCACCACCAAAATATTTGGCATTTCCAATGCAAAGAGCGGTTACCTGGGAGTATATTTCCCAATCACCATCATCAACCTTGATGAAATTAACAAAATGTTAGCCTGTTATTAAGACAAAAAACATAACACAAGACAACGTATCTCACAGAGGTAATGCACGGAAACAATTTTGAGATGAACAACCTTAATTCTAAGGTCTTGGTTATGATGACCGAAAAAAGCTTGCAAAGCTCCGATAACATAACAGAGGTTTCCGAAGTTTTTGTATCTTGATGCATAATAACCAGCCTTGGCACTCCTATAAGGTTAGAAGTATAAGAACAAAAACAAAGATGGATTTTTCAGTACAAAACCATAGTTTATTACACTCCATTATAGATGCACACAAAATCATCCTTACAGATGAACATCGGCAACATTTATGAAATATTGTGGTTCGCTACTTCCTCCATTAATGAATCCAATATCAATGTGAGATCGCATCCCTGAAAAATTACTCAATAGAGGATAACAGAAGGGGGGCACATAATGTGGTAGAGCTGCAACATATTACAATGTTGACAAGACTACTAATCTGGCAAAGCGCTAGCAGACAACATATACCTTTAGCAATTCGGTCGATGGAATCATGAGGATCATTTTTCCTGATAACACCAAAAAAAGGACAATTTGTTTTTTTTACTCAATTGTGCATGACATTATATATAAGTACCAGCATGAGGAGATTGAACTGACCATCCCAATGTTCTTGCAAAATCGGAACCAGTTCCCAAGGGGATAAGCTGCAGAGAGGACAGCAGATAGAACTTATCTTCTGGTGCTCATGTCAAAAGAGATGACTGCACTAACTTAACTCCAAAAGAACATATGAATTTAAACACACGAGTCGTCACTTACACCAAGAGCAGTGGTATGGACAGCAGTTGAATCATTATTAGTAACAGGTTTACCTCCCCAGAAAAAGCCATTCACAACCTACAATTGTCACATAACTGGGTTATGCTTTGTTGGCTTGTTATATTGAAATTAGAGGCCACTTTTAAAGCAGTTTACAGGAAGTCCTTACAATGAATACATGATTGTTCATGAGGTATGATGGTAAAAGAGTAATCAACAAGAAAAGCTAAGCATTAATCTCAATGGATTGGCGTATGCTATATGACCCATAGAAACAATCAAGTCGTGTCGCGTACATTCGTCAGTCTTCTCCAGGAGATTGTTTCAGTCAGAATATTCTCGTTAATCCTTTTGCACTCCATATCTTTATGTTAAAAGAGTCAAAAAGAGAAAAATTGTGGGGTGCCAAAAGTCCATACCGAGGCAAGAGAAGCCATTCATTCACTTATCATTAAGGCAAAAACAAACTCTCTTTGCATCAACATATGCTACAAAATGGTCATACATAAATAAGGACTCATGGTATGAAAGGTAAGGGGCATTGAACAACCTTACTAGCTTAACATTTACCCCTTCAGTTATTTCTTTCTGAGTTATTTCAACACTACGAGGCATTGAAATATATGAAGATAATGTCCAGTGAGTCAGTGGCCAAAAGATATCAGAGAGAACATGATGATGTCACCTACAATGTAATTATTTTGTAGCCGCAGTAAGTTATTCATGCAGTAGTGAACTAGAGTCTATCTGAAGAATAAATAAAACATACCTCGTGCAGAGTTCCATCGCCTCCAACAGCAATTACCGCATCAGCACCCTCGCGTATAGCCTGGTTATATAATAAAATTCAAGTCAAATAATTGACAACTATGAGTGTGCACATAATAATATTTCTCACCTCCCGTGTAATGTCTATCGCATGACAAGGACCAGCAGTCAAAGATTCACATATCTGACCACAAGAAAAATCATCCAAATAATTAATCCATTTAAACTTGAAGAAGCACATGAGTAAAGCTATACTATCCTACATTATAATTTAACAACGGATTCCATCTAAATAAAAATAGCAACAAGACCGCATATTAAACTTGTACGTAGTGACACCTACGATAGTAAGGGCCACGAAAATTTTCAAATTCAACTGAAAGTATATGGCAAGCAAGCCAAAAAGAACCAATACAGCAGAAGGGAGAAAGCTATCTGCCAGATACAAGCTTAACGGTATAGATCAATGTAAATAGAAGAAGAAACTTAAGCGGAAAAGACAGGCAAATGCCACCGTTATAGATGATAGAAATGGCATCACCAGCAAAGACAACTTAATTGATGGAGACAACATAACGGCACGCGGCGATTGTGCAATACCATGTAGAGTAAGTTAGTATGAAAATTCAAGATTAATTGGATGCCTAGCTACTATACATATACATACATAGAATTTATCTCCAACAATTGCTTTACTTAAACTCTTACGTGTTAGATTGTCAGTTTGCATGAATAAACTTCCCATCATAGAAACATACAAACTACAAGTTCCAGAATTACAAATGATGTCAATAAACGTCATTATACAAGGTGAAATTCAAGTTACCCTCCGAATTACGGTCTCCAAATTAAGCTTATCAAAAGCAAAATCACTAGTTAAAATAACTCGGTGTTTGAATTAATTTTTTCAATAAAAAAATTTCTCACATTGCATTCAGAACCAAGGCGAGACCTCAGGTACGGCAACAGTTTTTTCCACTCCTTGCCCGTCCTTCCATTAGCTCCTGTCTCAGATTCAGTTATTCGAAATTTCAGAAAATTTAGAGTGCAAAAAGAGCAACTGTGAGCGACACAGTGTTTACGCCAACATCCATTTTTGAGCAAGTCAAAACATGATTGAGCAATAAAATGTGTATAAATTATTAGATACCTCGAGGATTTACGACGAAGACGATGTCGCGGCGGCGAGAAGCTCCGCCGGTGCGGAGGACTGCACGGTCAGCGGCGAGATCTAGAGCCAGGGGCTTTTCTGCGCTGATATAGGAAGCTTTAGCCATAGGCACGATTGCCAAGATCATGTCCAGACGCAATAATTTATATGGTTGATATATATGTATAATGAAGTGCGTGTTAATATGATAGTGAGAGATTAATTAAGGAGAATTGGATAAGCATGATGTGGATTGAGCTTCATAAGTACAGTAGATTGCGGCTGTTGACTTCACAAAAATAATCCAGTATAACATAATCTTGCAATCAACGCCATATACCCAGTGACTCATGTTAAAAAAAAATTTTAGAGATCAAAATATAATTTTAGAAGCGATAAAATGTGATTTTTAAGGGTCAAATTATAATTTTTTAGGTTAAAATACAAGGCTGACATAATGTGTATTGTTGAAAGTAAATATAAAATATTCATTTCTTTAATGATATAATTTAAGTGATACAATTTTATTAACTATCGCGATTGCTACTATTTTCAAATTAAATTTAGAAATATGATGCACGCTTTGAGTATATTGAAATATATTCATCTTATGAATAGCATGTCTTATCAAAATATATTGAATTATCCAATTTTTTTTATAAATATTGGACTACTATGTTTTAATATTTAAGAATATGCTATATACTGATTTACAATATTACATTAGAATTGTATTGGGGTCTGTACACAAAAAATAAAAAATTTAATGGGGTCATAACAAATTGCAAAATCATTTTTAAAATAATGACTATTTATAATTAACGTAAAATTGAAGTGAGATTTTATTTTTTCAAAACATTAAAAGAAAAGTTTACTTAAATTTTCCTATATAAACCCCTTTTAGATAAAATACTTACTTTTTTTTTTTCCAAATATGAGTGGATTGCAGTAAAAAGATGTCAAATTACTTAAATAATTAATAAATTTAATTAAAACATCAATTTTACGAAGATTTTAATATAAAAAATTATATTAAAACTTAAGACAAGGTCATATAAAGATAATTATTCTAGTATTTAAATTCACTTCATTAACGAAATTTTTACAAGTTAATTTAAATTATTTTATACATGTAATCATCCCATAATTTTTTTCTTTTGACTGACTTCCTCTTTAAAATAAATTAACTAAAAATTTTAATTTGTAGGAGTGCTTTCACTCGAGGGAGAGACCCTAAATATGCGCAGGAAGTCCGAGGGCATTTGTACCATGGTGTAGTTCAAACGAAAAAAAAAAAGAGGAATGGCCAACTACCAAAAGTGGAAGAATTTGATATCATTGAAATTGAGCAACATGGCTTTCGAGCTAAAATCGTTGCATCACTAATACACTTTGATACTCGGCAATAGAATGATACTACTTCATCTTATTTTACTTGACCGACCTTCCGACCTGCTTGGGTTAAAATGAAGATCATTCAACATTGATTCTAACCTACCGACCTCCCGACCTGCTTGGGTTAAAATGAAGATCATTCAACATTGATTCTAACCTACCGACCTGCTTGGGTTAAAATGAAGATCATTCAACATTGATTCCGACCTACCAACTTAATCATCGTTTTATCCCCGAGATAATCACAACTTCAAAACAAGAAGACCTAACTCTCCAAGCTCCTATATGATCGATCATCGATGATGCTCATTAACCTGGAAAGCTCTCGACCTCTTGCCTCTAGTAATGATTTGACCAAGTCCACATTAATCAAGCACGTCCCGAGATTTCAGGAAGTGGAAATGAATAACGACTTTATCAGTGGGCAAACATACTCCGGAATCCCGGGAATCGTGTAAATCGTGGCCTTAATGCATTAAGGTGTATTTTCATGAGGTAAACCCTATAAATAGGCCATTAATATAAGATTTCAGGTATGCTTTTTCACATATACACGCCCACCTAAGTCAGCTATAATTATTACGATTTTTCCCATTATTTCCCGAGATCTGACTTGAGCGTCGGAGGGGACACGCCGAAAAAATCTTCCGGCACCCTTCTAACACTTGTTTCATATCTTGAACAGGTCATCCATGACATATATCTTGTTATTTAGCCCACCAAACAACATAAAGAAATGTAATCTCATTCTTCATTGATACTCTGCAAATTATCATCATCTTTGGGAGCATCAATTGGCGCCGTCTGTGGGAACTCGTTCGAGCTAAGGCGTGGATATGGCAATAGGAAGAAGAGGACGCGGAAGAAGGAGAGCATCCGAGGGGAGAAATCCCCTCGAATCATCGGAAAACACTGAAAATATTCCACCAGAATCGGGAGATCAGATACCTCCAGTAAACAGGAGGGTAGGAGATCTCACTTTGGAGCAGTTGGCTCAGTACATTGCCCAAACAGTGGATATGGCAGTAAGGGGAAACCAGGTACCACCACGTCATAACAATCCACCCCGTCAGCCTCCTCCCATGAATTCGGGAACCCAGCAAGTTGAACCAGAGCAGTTAGCCGCTGATCAGCCGATGGTTGAACCTATGATACCAAATCAAATGGAAATGGTATGGGAGGAGATACGAAATTGGGCCAACAAAGGGGAGAAAGAATGTCGACATCTCGACGAGAAAGCCCTTTTTCCCCTCCAATACTGAGAGAAGATCTTCCTCCGAATTTCCGACAACCCATGGTTGGGGAATACGATGGGAGCACTGATCCTGAGGAACATCTCGGGAGGTTCGAAAATGCAGCGTTGTTACATCGGTATTCAGATGGGGTCAAATGTCGAGTATTTTTAACAACACTCGTAAGGTCGGCTCAGCAGTGGTTTAACTTTCTCAAGCCAAATACCATTCGTAATTTTGAAGACTTCAGTTCTGTTTTCCTGAACCAATTCGCCAGTAGCAAGAGGTATCAAAAGACCTCTTTAAATCTGTTCACCACCAAGCAGCAGGAGCAAGAATCCCTGAGAGAGTTTGTGCAAAGATTTAACAATATCGCATTGGAAGTACCTACTGCCACTGCTGATGTCCTCATCAATGCATTCACTCAGGGATTGAAGGCGGGGGAGTTTTTTAAATCATTAGTTAAAAAGCCTCCTCGGAGCTATGATGATCTCCTTGGCCGAGCTGAGAAATATGTCAACCTGGAGGATGGGCAGAAACAAAGGAGGATAGAAATGAAGCCAGAGATAAGGAGAGAGAGGATGGAATCAGGAAAGAAAAGGCAATTTGAAAGGGGTGATGATCATGGCAGAGCTAGAGGACAGCTTTTAACTCGCACTCCCTTGACGATGAGTTTAGAAAAGGCCATGGAGTTTTGCGATGAAAAGATGAGATTAGAAAGGCCGAAGAAGGCAGAGAAAGGACCTCGCTTGCCTCCTTCTGAAAAATATTGTAGATTTCATACGGAGTACGAACATTTGACCAATGAATGTCAAAGGTTGGAAGAATAGGTCGAAAGGATCATTCAAGGGGATCCTCAAATTAAAGCGATATTAACCACAAAGCCAGAACCTTACATTCCAAACAGAAGAGGAAGAGATCGAGGCTGGGAAAATAATAGACGAGAAGCACGGCGAGATAACCAACCTCATCATCGAGGTTGGGAAATTTCACCGAAAAGAAATGACAAATGAAGAAGAGAACAGGAGCATAATAATCCAACCCGAGGAATTATACACATGATTTCAGGGGGAGCAACAGATGGAGATTCTGGTCGAGCTCGCAAAATGCATGGACGGAGGTTGGAATGTTCGGAAATAGTAGCGGAGGTCAGTCTCAAATCTGATCCCCTAATATCTTTTGGACCCAGTGATTTAACAGGAATTGTTGCCCCGTACACCGACGCTTTGGTAGTCACGGTTACCATCGCAAATTATGATATAGCTCGGATATTTGTCGACACTGGAAGCTCAGTCAATGTGTTGTTCAAAGAAACTTTGGATCAAATGCAGATAGAAAGGTTTTCACTTTGAACCTATCATGACACCTCTGTACGGCTTCACAGGGCACGCTATTAAGCCTATGGGTCAAATAACCCTCCCTTTGTCAATGGGAATGGTTCCAGAAGAGTTACCAAAATGATTGACTTCACAGTAGTAGATGCTCCGTCCTCATATAATGGTATAATTGGCCGACCTGCTATGAAGGATTTTCGAGCTATTTCTTCTACCTATCACCAAAAATTAAAATTCACATCTGTCACGGAAGTAGGTGTACTACAAGGAGATCAAAAGACTGCTCGAAACTGTTACATGAGTGAGGTAAAAGAGGAGAGCAAGAGATCAAAGTTTCAGGTCAGTGCAATAGCAGGAGATAAACCCCCAGAACAAAATCCGAAAATGTTAACCCTAGACTGCACAGATGAAGAACCTGATTTAGTGGAGCTCAGTTCTCCCCAAAAAATGGTTAAGGTTGCCAAAGATTTAAGCCAAGAGGTCCGCACAAAGTTAATTGCGTTCCTAAAATCTCATGATGACGTATTCGCATGGTCAGCTCGGGAGGTCGGAGGCATAAATCCTACTATTATGCAGCATCACCTTAACATCCTCACCGGTGCAAAACCTGTAAAACAAAAGAAGAGGCACTTCGGCACAGAGAAGGATAAGCTAAATAGAAAGGAGGTAGAGGAGTTACTCCGAGCTGGTCACATGCGTGAGGTACAATTCCCAACTTGGTTATCAACTGTGGTCCTGGTGCCCAAGAATTCAGGAAAATGGAGAATGTGTGTCGACTTTAGGGATCTTAACAAGGCATGCCCTAAGGATTGTTACCCTTTGCCACGGATTGATCAATTGGTGGACTCCACAGCGGGACATCAATACTTGTGTTTCATGGATGCCTACCAGGGATATCATCAGATCTCATTGGCCCGAGAAGATCAAGATAAAGTAAGTTTCATCACCTCAGATGGGACATTCTGCTACGTAGCGATGCCTTTTGGATTAAAAAATGCAGGAGCTACATATCAAAGGCTCATGGACAAGGTATTTACGGCACAAATTGGAAGGAATATAGAGGTTTACGTGGATGACATTTTAGTGAAATCAAGGTTGGGAGATGATCTCATTCCTGATCTCAAAGAGACATTCTCAACATTACGATCGTACAACTTGAAGTTAAATCCCCAAAAAATGCCTCTTTGGGGTGAAAAGCGGAAAGTTTCTGGGTTACATCGTAACAGAAAGGGGGATTGAGGCTGTCACGCCCCGAGACCGGGGTCAATAACACCGGCATTGATTTCCATAAACATCTTGAAATCAATAAGCCTCGTAATATCGTAATAATCAAAAACCAGTCTATATTCCATAAACAAAGAAACTAATGTCTTTACAACTGAATAAAAAATGCGGAATTAAAACTTAACAACTTAAATAGTAAAATCGTACTTAAATAAAGTCTTGGGATCTTAATTCATAGAAATACGCATCAGATATATCACCAACCCCAAAATTGGTGATCTTCTTCGGCTTCAACTTCTTCCTCAGCTTTATCTGGGGAGGTAGAGTAAGGGGTGAGTGTTTTGGAAAACACTCAGCAAGCGGGGGCCAATCGATATGACAATAATATAGTTTTCATAATTTTCCAAAACGTAATTCGTAATCAAACATATATTGATATGAATGCATCTTAACATAATTGCTCCATCGAGCCATAGCATAGCATAGCATAACATATCATATCATAATTTTCTTATAAGTTAAGCACAATATATCATCTAGTTTCATCTTGGTACTGATATCAGTCTCTAGAATTATCCCTCCTAAAGAAGAGGTCATGCATCGGCTTACCCACGAATAAAGGGTCTGGACATTCCAGAAACAACGGTTAACCACCGTATAAGGTCATGTAAACGGTTATATCGCACCGCATCAGGGTCATAAAGGAATCCACTTCCAATCAGATTTCAAAGTTTAAAGTGCTTAAAAATTACTACTTGCATAATTTCAAAATAAATTCATATCGATTGAGATTTAAAAGCATACATACAATCATTTTTAGAAAACGAAACGAATAACTAGCAAAAACCCACTTACAGCGATTATAGATGTTTAAACGATTTAGGATGCGAAAACAACACGAAATCCTTCCTTCCTAAGCCTTGAAGTGGTCGAATTTTAGGTAGGATTTGGCTAAAGTTTTCGGCTCTTGATGAATAATTTCGAAACAAGAATAATGGCTAGATTTGTGCCGAAACTTATGACTTAATAGAATGAGTTTTCGAATCAGAATGGAGCAAAATAATGGAGAGGAAAGGTTGGTGCTAGGTACACTTTTTAATGGTTCAACTCAACTATATAATTTTGGTACAAAATCTGAAAATTAAAGATGAGAATTTTCGAAATTAAGGCCACAAAATCTATGCATATTTTTGTATTAAAATATGCAGATTTTGATGGTAAAAGAAATGGTGCAGATTTTTCAAAAATAAGGATGCAAATTCTTGAATTAATGGTATAAAATATGTGCATATTTTGATGACAAAATGGTGCATAATATTTCGAAAATAAGGAGGTTAATATCCTTGAAAATCATGGTCTAAAAATCTTTCCAAAACTCTTGATTTAAAAATGGAATTTTCAATTTTTGATGACAAGCAAGGTGTAGATTTTGATGAAATTATGGTAATGATTTCCATGGTAACAAAGTGTAATTAAAATTGAGATTTCCATCCAAATCCTTTGAGTTGCTTGGAGATTAAAAACCTTCCATAATTCTTGGTTCAATGATAGATTTGGTTCGGTTATGGAGATGCTAAATAGGATGGAAAATCCTAATTAATTGTCTTAGATCATGATAACAATAATGAGTAGCTTGAGTTGGTAGGTAAAGATCCTAGGAGTATTTAATTCTACAAGGAAACTAAATAATAAAGTTTTAGTCATGCTAAATCATTTAATAATACTATAATAAATAAAGTTTTTAACTTGAGCCAAAATATTTTAATTTAATGAATACCTCAAATTTTCGGGTCTTTACATCCCTCCCTCCTTATTGGAAGTTTCGTCCTCGAAACTCGAGTCAACTTGATCATGGAAAAGGTAGGGGTATTTTTCTCGTATCAATTCTTCTACTTCCCATGTAGCTTCTCTTTCCGTATGGTTTGACCATTGGACTTTGACATATGAAATTGTCCTTCGTCGCAATACATGGTCCTTTGAATCCACGATCCGAATCGGAACTTCTTTGTATTTTAGAGTTTCGTCCAAGTTCCCTTGAGCTACTAGGGGTTCTGCTTCAAGTACATGGCTTGGGTCAGCAATGTATTTCATTAGTTGTGATACGTGAAAAACATTGTGAATCCTTGACAGATTTGGTGGTAGTGCTACTCTATATGCTAGCGTTCCCACCTTCTCTAGAACTTCAAATGGTCCCACATATCTCGGATTCAACTTTCCCCTTTTGTCAAATCGAATAACACCTTTCATTGGTGAAATCTTTACATATACTTTTTCGCCAATCTCAATATCTACTGGTCTCCTTTTCAAATCAGCCCAACTTTTCTGTCGGTCCTGGGCTGTCTTAAGTCTATCCCTGATGATAGCTATCTTGTCAGTAGTAGCTTGCACTAACTCAGGTCCTGTGATGGCTCTTTCTCCTACTTCATCCCAGTATAACGGTGATCGGCATTTGCGTCCATAGAGTGCTTCGTATGGCGCCATCCCAATGCTATTATGATAGCTGTTGTTATAAGCAAACTCGACTAGAGGCAAGAGCTCGCTCCAATTTGCAGTAAAATCTAATGTACAAGCTCTTAGCATATCCTCGAGGGTTTGGATAGTCCTCTCTGTCTGGCCATTGGTCTGTGGGTGATAGGCCGTACTAAGAGTTATTTTACTTCCCATGGCTTGCTGAAAACTTTTCCAGAAACGTGATACGAATCTAGAATCTCTGTCCGATAGGATGCTCACTGGGACTCCATGCAGTCTCACTATATTGTCCATATATAGAGTTGTCAACTTGTCCAAGTTATAGTTCATACAGACAGGTAGAAAATGTGCTGATTTGGTTAGTCTATCAACAATTACCCATATTCCGTCATGGCTATGTCTTGACTTTGGTAGTCCTACGACGAAATCCATGGAGATGTGTTCCCATTTCCATTCAGGAATTTTCAGAGGTTGAAGAAGTCCTCCAGGTCTTTGATGCTCAGCTTTAACTTGCTGACATACTAAGCATCGGGCGACGAATTCTGCTACGTCTTTCTTCATGGCATTCCACCAGAAACTTTCCTTCAAATCCTTGTACATCTTTGTACTCCCGGGTGGACTGAAAATTTGGACTTATGCGCTTCAGACATTACCTCTTGTCTTATGTTGTCCACATTTGGTACGCACAATCGTCCTTTCATCCACAGAGTTCCATTACTATCAGTCTCGAAGTCAGTCATTTTTCCATCTTTGACTTGCTCTTTTAACTTTGTCAGACTAGGATCCTGATCTTTGACTTAATTTGATGGTCTCTCGAAGGCAAGGTTGAGCTGAGACCGAAGCTAATATCATTTTCCCTTTGCCTTTCCGGCTCAAAGCATCTGCTACTTTGTTTGCCTTGCCGGGATGGTAATTAATGGTGAGATCGTAGTCCTTCAAGAGTTCAATCCATCTTCTCTGCCTCATGTTCAGTTCTTTCTGAGTAAATAAGTATTTAAGGCTTTGATGGTCCGTGAAAACTTCACACTTGGCGCCATAAAGGTAGTGCCTCCAAATTTTAAAGGCGAAAACCACAGCGGCTAATTCGAGGTCATGCGTAGGGTAGTTTTGCTCGTGAGGCTTGAGTTGCCTTGAAGCGTACGCAATTACTCTTCCCTCTTGCACGAGTACACATCACAGTCCTTCTTTCGATGCATCACTATAAATAGTGAAACCCATGCCTTCAGTCGGTAGTACCAGTACCGGTGCAGATGAAAGCTTTTCCTTCAATGTCTCAAAACTTTTCTCACACTCTTCACTCCAGATGAATTTTGAGTTCTTCTGTGTGAGCTTTGTAAGAGGTACTGCTATTGAGGAAAATCCTTCAACAAACTTCCGGTAATAACCAGCTAGTCCCAAGAAGCTTCGAATTTCTGTTACGGTCGTTGGCCTTTGCCAGTCTAAAACTGCTTCTACCTTCTTAGGATCTACGAACACGCCTGCTTTTGATATGATGTGTCCTAAGAAAGATACTCTCTCTAACCAAAATTCACATTTGTTAAATTTGGCATAAAGCTCTTTCTCTCTCAGTGTCAGGAGAGTGAGGCGAAGATGTTGTTCGTGTTCCTCTTTGCTCGACGAATAAATGAGAATGTCGTCGATGAACACCACCACAAAGTTATCTAGGAATGGCTTGAATACTCGGTTCATCAAATCCATGAACACTGCTGGGCGTTTGTCAAGCCAAAAGGCATCACCATGAACTCGTAATGCCCATACCTCGTTCTGAATGCGGTTTTTGGTACGTCCTCTGCTTTTATCTTGAGTTGATGATAGTCTGACCTTAGATCGAGCTTAGAAAAGACTTTAGCTCCTTTGAGTTGATCGAACAGGTCATCAATTCTTGGAAGAGGGTATTTGTTCTTGATTGTGATCTTATTCAGTTCTCGATAGTCGATGCACAATCTCATGCTCCCGTCCTTCTTCTTCACAAACAATACTGTAGCTCCCCATGGGGATACACTTGGTCTAATTTGTCTCTTGTCTAAGAGCTCCTGCAGTTGCTCATTGAGTTCTTTCAATTCGGCTGGCGCCATGCGGTATGGTGCCTTTGAAATTGGTGCAGCCCCTGGTACCAAATTGATTTCAAACTCCAATTCACGGTTTGGAACAGAACCTGGCAGCTCTTCAGGGAAGACATCTGGAAATTCTTGTACTATCGCTATATCCTCTACCCTGAGTTCGTCTTCTTCTTTTACCTCGCTTATTGTTGCTAGGTATACTTCTTCACCGTTCTTCACGGCTTTCCAAGTTTGTGCTGCCGATAGTAGGAATTTTCGTTCCTTGGTTTTACCGTGATACACGATCTCTCCATCGTCTGGAGTTCGTAGTTTAACATTCTTGTTACGACAGTCGACTATCCCATGGTGTTTGGATAACCAATCCATTCCGAGTATAATATCGAAATCTACCATGTTGAGTTGAATTAACTCAGCACTAAACACCGTTTTGTTAATACTGAGATTACAATCTCGGTGTATACTGTGTGCTACTAAGGTTTTATTGGCGGGTGTTGCTACATTGTATGGTTTACTAAGCAATTCCGGTTTAAGAGCTAGTTTCTTAGCAAACCTCTTAGATATAAACGAATGCGTGGCACCACAGTCAAACAATGCATAAGCAGATAATTCGTTTAATAAAATGGTACCTGCCACGACGTCATTTGCGTCTTCTGCCTCCTCATTTGATATGGCAAAGACACGGGCATTCGGTTTGTTCTCCCTTGGTTTGTTCGGAGGCCCGCCATTTCTTGCAATTGTCCCCTTTACATCAGGTTCAGGGCATTCAACAATCATGTGTCCTAACTTTCCACATCGGAAACAGGCTCCCTTTCCCTTAAGGCATTCTCCGGGATGATGATAGCCACAGTTTGAACATTTTGGAAACCTCTGTTGGTTTGGGCCGAGTGTTGGTCCTTTTCGCTGATTACTGGACTGATTAGGCCGCTTGGAATTGTGACCAATAGTAGCATGCTGGTTAGGGGAAGGTCGCTTGCGCTTGAATTCCTCTTCGCGACGCTTTATATCAGCTTCAGCCCTGATGGCTGCTCCCATTAGATCTCCAAAATTTGCGGTTTCAAAAATCGCAAGGGCGGATTGGATACGACTGTTCAGTCCAATCCTAAAGCAATGGAGCTTCAAGGTCTCATCTGCCATGATACTAGGTGCATACGTTCCCAGTGCGTTGAACTTTGCGGTATATTCTACCACTGACATGTCAGGAGTTTGAGTCAAGTTCTCAAATTCTCTCAGCTTCTGATTTTGCACTGCTGTTGGGAAGTATTGCTTAAGAAATGTGCTTCGGAACCTTTGCCATGTGATTGGTCCCGCTTCTAACATCATTGGTGACACATTCTCCCACCATTTTCCAGCTTGATCAATGAGAAATGATGTGGTGACTTCCACTTTGATGTGCTCCGGCACTTCCAGCAGCCTGTTGTGATTTTCCACTTGTTTAAGCCAGTTTTGGGCCATCTCTGGGTCTGAGTTGCCATCAAAGGTTGGAACTCTGTTCTTTCGCAGTGATTCATAGTGGTACTTCACTCCCTGCGGATATGGCTCTGGCTGCTGCTGTTGCTGATTAATAGCAGGGTTAGCCAGACCTTGTAGTGTCGTGGCCACAATGGTGGCTATAGCTGTCAAGTCCTCACGACTTAGACCCATCCTCGGGGGTTCTGGAGGATTTTGGTTTCCATTCGATCTTCCGTCATTAGTGTTAGGAGGGGCAGCGTAGTTGGGGTTACGGTTGTTACGAACAGGACGTCCGGCCATCTCCTACAATACATAGAGATCTAAAATCTTTGCGCAGAAGTATAAGGATAACGGAAGATAACGAAGACATGATTTCGAAATTAACAATCTGGAAAAAAAAAATTTCTTTTTTTTAAAATCGAAAATTAGGGTTCATAACCCGAAATTAGGGTTTCGAAATTATCCCCAATCGATTCTTGAAATCCAAAATTTGCAGAGGGCTTCTGATCGAAATAGAATAAGGATCGTAATTACCAATTTAATTCGAACAAAAATGTTTCCGGAACTCAAGAAATCGAGAAAAGAAATTTCGTGGCTGATAGGGTTCTTGGACTCGAATTCGATCTGAATTCTGGAAATCTTCCAGTGGTCGAATTTTGAAATTGATAAAGGGCTTTTGATCGACGTGTTCAGACGATCAGAATAGAATTTTTAATTTTAAAAAAGATCAAGATATGATCAGAAAATCGGGAAACGAGATAATTTGGGGATTAGGGTTCTTAGATTTAAAATGCGAAATTGATCAGGCAAATGAAGTCCGATCGATCTGAAATTTGGATAGTGAGATCGACTGGAAGAGACGATTCCAATGATACACTGGTCGAAGGTTATCGTGGCGGCAATCGGCGGCGGCGGCGAGGAGCCTAGGGTTTCGGATTTTTCCTAAATTCGATTTCCGAAAGAAAATTTTAAAATTTTCGAAATAATTAAAAAGATCAGAAACTAATTTTTTTTTTAAAGCTAACAAATTTCGTATTCACGTGATCAATCAGATTGAACTTCCGATTATCGTAATTATCGTGAATCGATCTTTTCCCAGCGGGATTATGGAACCTGGCTAGCTCTGATACCACTAAAATGTCACGCCCCGAGACCGGGGTCAATAACACTGGCATTGATTTCCATAAACATCTTGAAATCAATAAGCATCGTAATATCGTAATAATCAAAAACCAGTCTATATTCCATAAACAAAAAAACTAATGTCTTTACAACTGAATAAAAAATGCGGAATTAAAACTTAACAACTTAAATAGTAAAATCGTACTTAAATAAAGTCTTGGGATCTTAATTCTTAGAAATACGCATCAGATATATCACCAACCCCAAAATTGGTGATATTCTTCGGCTTCAACTTCTTCCACAGCTTTATCTGGGGAGGTAGAGTAAGGTGTGAGTGTTTTGGAAAACACTCAGCAAGCGGGGGCCAATCGATATGACAATAATATAGTTTTCATAATTTTCCAAAACGTAATTCGTAATCAAACATATATTGATATGAATGCATCTTAACATAATTGCTCCATCGAGCCATAGCATAGCATAACATATCATATCATAATTTTCTTATAAGTTAAGCACAATAAATCATCTAGTTTCATCTTGGTACTGATATCAGTCTCTAGAATTATCCCTCCTAGAGAAGAGGTAATACATCGGCTTACCCACGAATAAAGGGTCTGGACATTCCAGAAACAACGGTTAACCACCGTATAAGGTCATGTAAACGGTTATATCTCACCGCATCAGGGTCATAAAGGAATCCGATTCCAATCAGATTTCAAAGTTTAAAGTGCTTAAAAATTACTACTTGCATAATTTCAAAATAAATTCATATCGATTGAGATTTAAAAGCATACATACAATCAATTTTAGAAAACGAAACGAACAACTAGCAAAAACCCACTTACAGCGATTATGGATGTTTGAACGATTTAGGGTGCGAAAACAACACGAAATCCTTCCTTCCTAAGCCTTGAAGTGGTCGAATTTTAGGTAGGATTTGGCTAAAGTTTTCGGCTCTTGATGAATAATTTCGAGACAAGAATAATGGCTAGATTTGTGCAGAAACTTATGACTTAATAGAATGAGTTTTCGAATCAGAATGGAGCAAAATAATGGAGAGGAAAGGTTGGTGCTAGGTACATTATTTAATGGTTCAACTCAACTATATAATTTTGGTACAAAATCTGAAAATTAAAGATGAGAATTTTCAAAATTAAGGCCACAAAATCTGTGCAGATTTTTGTATTAAAATATGCAGATTTTGATGGTAAAAGAAATGGTGCAGATTTTTCGAAAATAAGGATGCAAATTCTTGAATTAATGGTATAAAATATGTGCAGATTTTGATGACAAAATGGTGCATAATATTTCGAAAATAAGGAGGTTAATATCCTTGAAAATCATGGTCTAAAAATCTTTCCAAAACTCTTGATTTAAAAATGGAATTTTCGATTTTTGGTGACAAGCAAGGTGTAGATTTTGATGAAATTATGGTGATGATTTCCATGGTAACAAAGTGTAATTAAAATTGAGATTTCCATCCAAATCCTTTGAGTTGCTTGGAGATTAAAAACCTTCCATAATTCTTGGTTCAATGATAGATTTGGTTCGGTTATGGAGATGCTAAATAGGATGGAAAATCCTAATTAATTGTCTTAGATCATGATAACAATAATGAGTAGCTTGAGTTGGTAGGTAAAGATCCTAGGAGTATTTAATTCTACAAGGAAACTAAATAATAAAGTTTTAGTCATGCTAAATCATTTAATAATACTATAATAAATAAAGTTTTTAACTTGAGCCAAAATATTTTAATTTAATGAATACCTCAAATTTTCGGGTATTTACAGAGGCTAATCCAGAAAAAGTGCAAGCTGTGCAATCCATGTTACCTCCTAAAAATCTACAAGAGGTACAAAGATTGACAGGTCGGATTGTGGCTCTTTCTCGTTTCATATCAAGATCAGCCCATCGGAGTCTGCCATTTTTCCAGGTCCTTCGAAGAGCCAAAAAGTTTGAATGGGATGAAAGATGCGGAGCCGCATTTGAAGACCTTAAGAAATATTTGGCCGAGCTCCCGATCTTAACCAAGCCAAAGACAGGAGAGCGTTTATTTGTTTATTTGTCAGCAACAGAGGAGGCCATCAGCTCGGTGCTCATCAGGCAAGAGGATACTATTCAACAACATATATATTATATATCTCATGCGTTGAAGGGACCAAAGTTACGATATAGGGAGATTGAAAAGTTAGCTCTAATATTGGTAATGACAGCCCGACGATTAAGACCATATTTTCTTTCGCATCCGATATCAGTGCTCACCAACAGCCCGTTGGGAAGAATATTGAATCGAGCTGAGGTATCAGGACGACTTGTGAAGTGGACAACCGAGCTAGGAGAGTATGATATAAATTATGAACCTCGGGTAGCTATTAAAGCTCAAGCTTTGGCCGATTTTATTGTTGAAACCATAAGGCCTGAGCAAGGAGAGATTTGGAAGATCTACGTGGACGGATCTTCCTCTAAGGAAAGCAGTGGAGTAGGGGTAATTTTAATATCTCCCCGAGGAGACGAAATCAAGGTAGCCGCTAGGTTGGAATTCCGAACTTCCAACAATGAAGCAGAATATGAAGCTGTTTTAGCATGTATGCGAGCAGCTAGAAATGTTGGAGCTACTAGGATTCATATCTTCTCTGATTCCTAGTTGGTGTCTCAACAAATGAATGGTGTTTACGATATAAAAAATGAAAAGCTTATTGAGTACGCTCGGGCAATTGAGAAGGCTAAAGATTTCTTTGTGGAAACAATTTTTGAGCAGATCCCTATAACAGAGAATGACAAAGCTGATAGCTTAGCTAAAATGGCAAGCTCATTATATAGATGGAAAGATCGGGAAATCATATCACAGATTGAGCTAAGTCCTTTATCCATCTCCCAATCTCCTGATCTGGAGGAAAATGAATGGAGGGCTGATATTTTTGATTTCTTACAAAAGGGTACCACGCCAAGTGATCCTAAGAAAGCATATAGATTGAAGCAAAGATGTCTGCGTTTCCTGCTCTTAGAGGGAGTGTTATATAAAAGGTCTTTCCCCCGACCTCTCCTCAGATGCTTGGGTCCGAAGGACTCGGATTACGTACTAAAGGAGATCCATGAGGGGTGTTGTGGTAATCACCTCGGGTCATTATCACTAGCCCGGAAGGTTGTCCTGGCTGGTTATTTCTGGCCAACTATTCAGAAAGATGCCGCAACTCTTGTTAGAACATGTGATAGTTGTCAACGACATGCCCGGCTTCAACTCCAACCTGCTGCTATGATGAAAGCAATTGTAGCTGCGTGTCCCTTCGACCAGTAGGGAATTGACATTGTTGGTCCTTTCCCACTAGCACCAGCCCAAAAGAAATTCCTAATTGTAGCTATCGATTACTTCTCTAAATGGGTGGAGGCTGAAGCTGTCGCTAAGATTACAGAACAGAAAATATTAGATTTTCTATGGCAAAATATTGTTTGCAGGTTTGGGGTACCAAGAAAGTTAATCTCCGATAATGGAAGGCAATTTCAAGGCTCCTTGATGAAAGCATGGTGCGAGGAGATGAAAATACAACAGGCCTTCACTTCAGTAGCTTATCCTCAAAGTAACGGCCAAGTAGAAGTTACCGACAGGTCTCTGGTGCAGTATCTTAAAGCCAGGTTGGGAAGAGCTAAGGGCAATTGGGTGGAGGAACTCCCCAGTGTTTTATGGTCTTACAGAATCACTTCCAGGACAGGAACCGACGAAACTCCTTTTAGCTTAGTATATGGAAATGAAGATGTCCTTCCAATAGAGATCGGAGCTCAGTCATGCAGAATAATTCATTATGACGACTCAAATAACGAAACAAGGTCTATTGACCTTGACCTTATAGAGGAAGCAAGAGAAGCAGCTGCTCTTTGAATGGAAGCTTACCGAGGTCGGGTAACACGGGCTTATAATCGACGGGTTGTCCAACGGAGCTTTCAAGTAGGTGACCTAGTTTTAAAGAAAGTGCAGGATGTGGAGATCAGGAAATTAGATCCAAAATGGGAGGGTCCTTACAAGGTAGTGGAAAAATTGAGTTCAGGTGCTTACTACCTAAAAGACATGGACAGAAAAGTGCTAAAGATGCCATGTAATGCTTATTGTTGAGCCTTAAACGCATGGTTGCGTTTAATGCGTTAAATTATCCCCGGTCAATCTTTGAGTTTTGATGATCAACAAAACTTGTGTTTGTTATACTAATGCATCTACTTAGTATGCAGATTAAGTGATGAAATGTAGTTTGGATTGAAGAAAATCAAGTGTGCATATTCTGGCTTGGATCGCCCCAGGCGATGGTGAGCATCGCCCCAGGCGATGGGTGTCAGGCCAGGCATCGCCACGCACATCGACAGAGGCGATGGCTAGGCGAGCATGCGAGGAAGATCGCCTGAGGCGATGGTGAACAACGCCTGAGGCGATGGCAACCTTTTGGACTTCGCCCCCGCACATCGACTGGAGCGACGCCGAGGCATGGCGTGGGCATGCGCGCAGGGAGATCGTCCGAGGCGATGGGCTGAACTCCCGAGGCGATGGGCTGGAACGCCTGAGGCGATGTGGTGTTCGTTTGAGGCGATGCAAAATTTGGACATGCTGAAGCTACGGCCTTAATTTTTGCTCTTGATCGCCTGAGGCGATCCACCGATCGCCTGAGGCGATCCGTGATTTTTGCTGACCGTTGGGGCGCGGCGATGGTGATCGCCCGAGGCGATGTCCGAGGCGATCGAGGAGTGATTCAAGCCTTATTTGAAGCAACGGCTAGTAGGAGCTTTGGAGGCCTTCTACACTATAAATATGGATGCTTTGGAGCATTTTGAAGCTAAGGAACAAGCCTACAACTTATACAAAAGTCTTGATTATTATTATTTGAATTTATATTACAAACTCCATACATTGTTGTTGTATTGGAGTTTGTGATTCTCTTCTTTGTTAGAGCTTGTGTTTCTTCGTGTGAGTACACCGCGAAGGTGTTTGTTGGTTTAATTCATTGTAAAGGTCCTCCAACACCAAAGCAAGTTGGAAAATTGTAAAGTCATCAACAAGTCTAGTTGGTGCAAGTGTGTGGCTATCCTTGGAGCCCTTAAGGCAAGAAGACTCGTGAAGAGTGTTGGTAGCTCGGGAAGAGCTTTGTATACTCGTGAAGGGTATTGTGCTCGGGAAGAGCTTGTGTACTCGGGAAGAGTAGTGTGCTCGGGAAGAGCGTTGTAAACTCGGGAAGAGTTGTTGTGTGGCTAACTTGGAGCCCTCAAGGCCAAGACCAATTGTTCTAGTGGAACCTCGGTTGGAGGTTATCTAACCGGGAAGAGGAGACGTAGGTGATTCAACGCCGAACTTCTATAACAAATCCTTTGTTATTTATTGCTTTATTTCCTTTACGCATTTATTTATTTTATTCTTTGCATTTATCGATTGACTAAAGGCTTCCGCAAAGCGCAAAATATTTTTATTTTACAAACTCATTTTAAAAAGCTAAAGTAGTCAAGGAATCTCATTCACCCCCCATCTTCGATTCCAACAAGTGGTATCAGAGCCATTTGATTTTTGTTTTAAATCAAATCTTTTTTATGGCTAATCTAGCAAATGAGTTTGCTCAAGGTCAATCGACGAATCGCCCTCCACTTTTCACGGGTGATAACTACGGGTATTGGAAAAATAGAATTTCTCTATATATCCAATCCGTAGATTATGATCTATGGAAAATCATTGTGAAAGGTCCACATACTCCTTTAAAGGATGTTGGGGGAATTAGTGTTCCCAAAGAAATGGACGACTTCACAAAAGCGGATATGATGTTAATATCTCAAAATGCTAAAGCGATTAATATTTTGCATTGTGCTTTAGATATGAAGGAGTACAACCGGATTTCAATGTGCTCAACCGCTAAGGAGATATGGGACAAATTGAAAATTTGTCATGAAGGAACCAACCAAGTGAAGGAGACAAAGATAGACCTCCTTCAACTCAAATATGAGACATTTGAGATGGATTCCGGAGAAGATGTGGATTCCATGTTTAGGAGGCTCACCCAAATTATCAACGAGCTTGCTCAACTTGGAGAGAAGTATCCTCCAAAGCAAATATGGAGGAGAGCACTAAGGGCCTTACCTAAAGAATGGGATGCAAAGAGGACGGCTATTATCGAGTCCAACAAAGGGGAGAACACATCTTATGATCTTGATGAGCTCCATGGCACCTTGGTGACCCATGAGCTTGAAGTTGCCACAAGGAGAGAAGTGAAGGAGGAGGATAGATCAAAAAGAAATGGGATTGCCTTGGTTGGAAGGAAAGACCATTCCGATGATGAAGAAGATGATGATGATGAAGAGATGAGGTTGTTCACAAAGAAGTTCAAGAAGCTCTTCAACAAACATAGCAAGTCAAAGACCTCCAATGCCACCAAACAAGAATCCAAAAATGAGGTAACTTGTTACAATTGTCAAGAAATAGGCCATTATGCTAACAAATGTCCTAGGAAGAAGAATGAGGACAAAGGCAAGAAGAAGGTGTTTATAGCCACATGGAGGGATAGCGACTCCGATGAAGAAGAAGCCAAAAATCTTTGTCTAATGGCTCTTGGAGATATAGATGAAGAGGATGATGATGAGGTACCATCTTATGATGAATTATTAGATGCTTATAATGAACTCATTGATTGTCTTGGTAAAACCAAGAAGAGCAACAAAGTGCTTAAACTAGACTTGGCTAAGAAGGAAGAAGAAAACATTATTTTGAAAAACCAAGTACTTGATTTAAAGACATCTTTTGCCAAGTTTAGTGATAGTAGTTTAAAGATAATTGAATTGCTTGGCTTGCAACGATGTAGCTTTGATAAAGCCGGGTTAGGCTACTCAAGCAAATCAAAATCTTTTTCAAGCTTGTTGGCTAAAGCAAAGCATGATTCTACTACGTGTAACTATTGTTGCAAAAATGGGCATACCAAGAACAAATGTAGATTTGCTAGAATCCAATACCAACCTAACAAAAGGTGGAAATGGATCCAAAGGTGCCTAAGGAAGCTAACCATCAAGGACCCAAAAATCAAATGGGTACCAAAGATCCTTCTATTATTAATTTGTTTTGTAGGGACAACCATGGATTGGAGGATGAAGGACCAAGCAACTCAAAGGAGGAGTTTATTCTATTCACCACCATAGAAGAAACGAGAGGCGTTGAACCTATGACAAGAACTAACTCTTGTCATCAAGGGTAAAATTTATTTGATTCTTTTTTAAAGAGCAATTCAAAAATTCATTGGCACAAATCAATTGTGATCAATAAATATTGAAGCTCAATATTCATTGGAGTAAAATGCATAACCCCTTAGCATAATTGTTAAGTGCATGATGTATGCTTATCTTTTTATAGTAAGTAGCTAGATATGCTTTGCATTCAAATTTGAATATGCTATGTGAAAATGTGCAAGTATATGCTTTGTTATAATTATTTTGTTTTTGGCATGAATGCATGAACATATGCACACATTGCAACTTTTAGAATTAATTGTTGAGTGCCTTAAACACATGGTTATGATTCACCTCTATATGATTAAATCTTGTTTGATGAGGAACATGTGTAATTTGAAGCTATATGTCAACATATAAATTATGTCATGTTTATTTGAATTTTATGCTTTTTGATTATCACAAAAAGGGGGAGAATTTTGTGATAAACTTGAACCTTAATACATGCATAGTTTAAGGGGGAGAGCTTATGTATGCATGGTTTGAGGGGGAGAGTTATTTGTTTATTGTTTTACTTGATAACTTGTATGTGTTATGCAATTGTTAAGGGGGAGTTATTTTTACTCACATTTCATGCATATTACTTATTCAAGTTTATCAAGTTTTGTGATCATCAAAAAGGGGGAGATTGTTGAGCCTTAAACGCATGGTTGCGTTTAATGCGTTAAATTATCCCCGGTCAATCTTTGAGTTTTGATGATCAACAAAACTTGTGTTTGTTATACTAATGCATCTACTTAGTGTGCAGATTAAGTGATGAAATGTAGTTTGGATTGAAGAAAATCAAGTGTGCATATTCTGGCTTGGATCGCCCCAGGCGATGGTGAGCATCGCCCCAGGCGATGGGTGTCAGGCCAGGCATCGCCACGCACATCGACAGAGGCGATGGCTAGGCGAGCATGCGAGGAAGACCGCCTGAGGCGATGGTGAACAACGCCTGAGGCGATGGCAACCTTTTGGACTTCGCCCCCGCACATCGACTGGAGCGACGCCGAGGCATGGCGTGGGCATGCGCGCAGGGAGAACGCCCGAGGCGATGGGCTGGAACGCCTGAGGCCATGTGGTGTTCGTTTGAGGCGATGCAAAATTTGGACATGCTGAAGCTACGGCCTTAATTTTTGCTCTTGATCGCCTGAGGCGATCCACCGATCGCCTGAGGCGATCCGTGATTTTTGCTGACCGTTGGGGCGCGGCGATGGTGATCGCCCGAGGCGATGTTCGAGGCGATCGAGGAGTGATTCAAGCCTTATTTGAAGCAACGGCTAGTAGGAGCCTTGGAGGCCTTCTACACTATAAATATGGATGCTTTGGAGCATTTTGAAGCTAAAGAACAAGCCTACAACTTATATAAAAGTCTTGATTATTATTATCTGAATTTATATTACAATCTCCATACATTGTTGTTGTATTGGAGTTTGTGATTCTCTTCTTTGTTAGAGCTTGTGTTTCTTCGTGTGAGTACACCGTGAAGGTGTTTGTTGGTTTAATTCATTGTAAAGGTCCTCCACACCAAAGCAAGTTGGAAAATTGTAAAGTCATCAACAAGTCTAGTTGGTGCAAGTGTGTGGCTATCCTTGGAGCCCTTAAGGCCAAGAAGACTCGTGAAGAGTGTTGGTAGCTCGGGAAGAGCTTTGTATACTCGTGAAGGGTATTATGCTCGGGAAGAGCTTGTGTACTCGGGAAGAGTAGTGTGCTCGGGAAGAGCGTTGTAAACTCGGGAAGAGTTGTTGTGTGGCTAACTTGGAGCCCTCAAGGCCAAGACCAATTGTTCTAGTGGAACCTCGGTTGGAGGTTATCTAACCAGGAAGGAGACGTAGGCGATTCATCGCCGAACTTCTATAACAAATCCTTTTGTTATTTATTGCTTTATTTCCTTTATGCATTTATTTATTTTATTCTTTGCATTTATCGATTGACTAAAGGCTTCCGCAAAGCGCAAAATATTTTTATTTTACAAACTCATTTTAAAAAGCTAAAGTAGCCAAGGAATCTCATTCACCCCCCTCTTCGATTCCAACACTTATCACCTTCGCAAATATTATGCTTGATTTTGTTTCTCTATTCTTTTTATGATGTAATAAATTTCTACTCTTTCTTTGTTAATACAAGAAAAATGAAGTATGTTCTTCAAAAGATGATTGTTAAAAAATAGCTCTAGGAGCTATATCCATGGTGCGGGCTTCTCAAGCTCGTCCGACCTTCAAAGATAAATAGACTTTACGAGTCTCAGTAAAGCTCTACTAGCTATATCCAAGGTCCAAACTGCGCAAGCTCGTCCGACCTCCAAAGGCAAATAGACTTTACCAGTCTTAGCAATGCTCTATGAGCTATATCCTTGGTCCGAGCTTCACAAGCTCGTCCGACCTCCAAAGATAAAAAGACTTTACGAGTCTCAATAAAGCTCCACAAGCTATTTCCAAGGTCCGAGCTTCACGAGCTCGTCCGACCTCCAAAGACAAAAAGACTTTACGAGTCTCAATAAAGCTCCACGAGCTATATCTATTGTCCGAGCTTCACGAGCTCGTCCGACCTCCAAAGACAAAAAGACTTTACGAGTCTCAATAAAGCTCCACGAGCTATATCTATTGTCCGAGCTTCACGAGCTCGTCTGTGGGGTCCTCGTTACTTAATCCATTATGTATTATATTTTCATACATCTGTGAGTCTGAATTAAGTAATAACAGACACTGATTAAGAGTATCGTACTAGTTAAGTTGTTACAGGGTTTCTAAAAAAAAAAACCTATCCATGACACATCATATGTACAACAACAACCTATTACAATGATAACTCCTAGGCAGTGGTTCAGCTCGCAGCGGAAAATGACTCACATCCCGTCCTCCCACGTCTATGAGTCCCTACAGAAACATTCACACAACGTGGGTATAGATAACAACTATCTCAGTGCAATATCAAAACAATATCATCAATGATAAAGCACAATAAAATCATCAATAGTGAATGCTCTGTATCATGCATCAACAAATGCACTATGTCATGACATGTCTCAACAATCACCCTATTATCACGAGCCCCATATGATATGCCTATTCAGCTCAATATGTCAGTGGAACCACATCACATCTTCATGTTAGCAGCACATATCATAGTACCGTACTCATATGTGATAATAGCCAGAGCATATACCCAAACCAGACGTATATCTCTCAAGCCAAAGCATATGTAGTATATCTATCGTGGCAACGATCCCAGCCCAAGCATATACCAATCCTGGCATATCTATCAAGGCAATGATCTTACCAAAGCATATACACATATCTATCAAGGCATCCATCCCAATCATATGAAATCCATGTATGTACATGCATATGATACTACCAATCATATGACACAAAGCTAACATAAATCATATGATATCAAAACCATAACATCATCATCACATAAGATCTATACTCCGTACGTCAACACGTACCTGGTATACGACAACAAAAGCGATAAATCAGGCGTTGATGGCTAATTGCCTCTTTGCCCCGTCCCCTGTGATGATGCTACAAACACATGAACAATATACCATGTTATAAGAGGCTTCAAAAATAAATGCTACAAAAATTTAACATTTTTCAACAATCTGCCATCACCGATCGATCGCCGAACTGTTCACTCTTCACCGATCGATCGAACAAAAGCACCGATCGATCGCCACATGTACCGATCGATCGCCTCAAAATCACCGATCGACCGCCGCATGCTCAAACCGCCTTCAAATGTTTCTGTCAGCGTCGATCGATCGGAAATCCTTACCGATCGATCGCTGCGCTTCGAACATTTCAAACCATGGCGATTTCAAGCATATCTTCATGGTATTTCTTGCACAAATCATTTCCTCTCATTTAACCACATTTCATTAAATCCCTAGGATCATATCAACATGTTTCTAACATCCTAGAATCCAATTCTTGGCAAAGAAACAAGTTATGATTCTAAGCATAAATAGTTGATATTCAAATTCACATACTTCAACACCAACTACACAATTCAAGTGAAAAACTAGACACTCCTTACCAAGAAGATATGAAATCACTTCACTCAACTTCCTAGCTTAATTCCCTAGTGAAAAACCCAGTTTCAGCTAAGAAAATCTCCAAAGGTTGGAGAGGAGCTTGTGTAGGGATTTTGTAGGTGTTTGTGGTGTATTGTGAGTTTAAGCTCACTAATCCCCTTCATATAGCCACTTGCTATAAGAACATGCCAACTAACATAAACATATAAATCCAAACTCAAATTCAAATGTTAATGAAATTTTAAATGAAAGGCAAGGCAAAGGCATATGAAATTCAAGTCAAATGCATACTATCCTTGATTTAATTCTATCTTCCTATGCATTATATCTTGTGCATCATGTTTTATTCCTTACTATATATCATATAGTCATGTCATGTATGTGAGTATTAACCCTCGGTTCAACCCGAACCCGAATCCATATCGTACCGTAAGTAGTCACCATTACGCTATCATCATATGACACGTGTATAAAGCAAATCGAGGCATTACAATTCTCCCCCACTTATTGAATTTCGTCCTCGAAATTGCATATACAAACATAATACATGCTTCACATAATAATATATATGAGATATGGAACATAAGAAACATGTATACATATCAACATACCAGAAAATAAATCCGGATACCGTTGCATCATATGCTGCTCCGTCTCCCACGTTGCCTCTTCGACACCCCGTCTGTCCCACTGTACTTTAACCATAGGAATCACTTTATTACGCAACTTGCGTTCAGCTCGATCCAAGATCATAACCGATCGTTCCTCGTACGACACATCTGTATCCAACTGTACCACAGGTAACTGTAATACATGACTCGGATCTGGTTCATACTTCCTCAACAGTGAAACATGAAAAACATCATGAATACTACTCAAGGCCGGTGGTAGTGCCAATCGATATGCCAACGTACCAATATGTTGCAATACCTCATACGGACCAACGTATCGTGGAGACAATTTTCCACGCTTACCAAACCGTACTACACCTTTAAAAGGTGAAATTTTCAAGAACACACGGTCACCAACTTGAAATTCAAGTGGTCTACGTCTCTTATTGGCATAAGCAGTCTGTCTGTCCTGAGCAGCTTTAAGTTTTAATCGAATTAACTTTACTTTCTCTTCCATTTCATGAATCATATCCGGTCCATGTAAGGAAGACTGATCCACATCATCCCAATACAATGGCGATCTACATCGTCGCCCATACAAAGCCTCAAATGGTGCCATCTGTATACTAGACTGATAACTGTTGTTATATGAAAATTCCACTCTTGCCAAGAGATATCAAACTCTAATACACAGGCACGCAACATATCCTCAAGTGTCTGTATTGTACGCTAAGTTTGTCCATCTGTCTGAGGATGATATGCTGTACTCAACCGCACTTCAGTTCCCAACGTTGTCTATAATCCTTCCCAAAAATGAGAAGTAAATCTCGGATCCCTATCCGACACAATGGAAACTGGTATACCATGTAGTCTCACTACATGTTGAATGTATAACTGTGCCATTCTCAGATATGTAAATGTCATACAATATGGCACGAAATGAGATACTTTGGTGAGTAGGTCAACGATCACCCAAATAGCATCGCAACCAGAAGACGTCCGTGGCAAATGAGTCACAAAATCCATCGTGATATGTTCCCATTTCCACTGAGGAATTTCCAAACTGTGTAATTCACCTCCTGGTTTCTGTCTTTCCGATTTCACTTGTTGACAGATCAAACACCGTTTCACAAAACTCAGCACATCCTGTTTCATACGTTTCCACCAAAATTGAGTACGTAAATCATGATACATTTTCTTTCCTCCAGGATGTATATTGTATCTACTACAATGAGCACGTTGTAGTAGTTCTTGACGTAATCCTAATATCGCAAGTACTACCCAACAAGTCTTGTATTTTAGAATTCCATCATTTGCAAGTACAAACTGTGATGTTTGTCCTCGACTTATCATTTCTTTCCAATGTTGTACCTCATCATCAGTCATTTGTGCCTTTCTGATTTTGTCAAAAATGTCAGGTTCAACCAATAATGTTGATACCCGTACTGGCACTGTTTCCACATCAAAATCATAACCCAAAGTACAACAAGAAGTCATCAATGCTGATAAATGAATCATCTCATCAGCTGTATGATGTACTTTTCGACTCAAGGCATCTGCTGTAAGATTAGCCTTTCCTGGATGATATTCAATCTCACAATCATAATCTTTCAACAGATCCATCCATCTTCTTTGTCTCATATTCAACTCTGCTTGAGTGAATAAAAACGTTAAACTCTTATGATCTGTGTATATGGTAAACGACGTACCATATAAATAATGTCGCCATATCTTCAAGGCAAAGACAATGGCAGCCAATTCCAAATCATGCACCGGATATCGCATTTCATGTGGCTTCAACTGTCGTGATGCATAAGCCACAACATGTTTATCCTGCATCAATAAACAACCCAAACCTAGTAATGATGCATCAGTATATAAAGCAAACATGTCATGTTCCGATGGAATAATCAAAACTGGAGCTGTAGTTAATCGATGTTTCAGTTCCTGAAAACTACGCTCACATGCCTCCGACCATCGAAACGGTACTCCTTTATGTGTCAATTGTGTCAATGGTTTGGCGATCACTGAAAATCCTTCAACAAACCGTCTATAATATCCAGCCAAACCCAAGAAACTACGAATCTCTGGCACAGAAGTAGGTGCTGACCAATTCAACACTGCTTCTACTTTCTTCGGATCAACTGATATACCTTCTTCTGAAATTAAATGTCCCAAAAAGCCGACACTAGTCAACCAAAACTCACACTTACTGAGCTTGGCATACAACTGATGTGTCCTCAACAAATGCAATACCATATGCAAATGTTGAACATGTTCTGCATCACTCTGCGAATAGATCAGTATATCATCGATAAAGACAATGACAAATCGATGAAGGTATTCCTGGAAAACCCGATTCATTAAACTCATAAAGACAGCGGGAGCATTTGTCACTCCAAATGGCATCACCAGAAACTCATAATGTCCATAACGAGTTCTGAATGTTGTCTTCTGTATATCTCCTTCCCTTACACGTATTTGATGATATCCTGACCTCAAATCAATCTTAGAATAAATCCTTGATCCCTGCAACTGATCAAACAAATCATCAATACGAGGAAGAGGATATTTATTCTTTATTGTTACCTTGTTCAATTGTCGATAGTCAATACACAGTCGCATTGTCCCAACCTTCTTCTTAACAAATAATACCGGAGCACCCCAAGGCGATACACTAGGACGTATGTACCCCTTGTCCAATAAATCTTGCAATTGAGTTTTCAATTCTTTCAATTCAGTTGGTGCCATCCGATAAGGAGCTCGTGAAATTGCAGAAGTACCAGGTATCAAATCAATACCAAATTCCACTTCTCGACTCGGTGGGAATCCAGGTATCTCATCTGGAAACACATCCGCATATTCTGCAACCACTGGTATCTCCTCCACTCTCCTTTCTCTTTTCTGTTCAGGTACATCAAGGGCATAAATTAAATAACCCGCATGTCCACGTTCTAACAAACGCGACATTCGGATTGCTGATATCAAAGACTGAAATCTCACAAGCTTCTGACTACAATCCACAACAGACTGATATTTACTCAATACATCGATTCCAAGGATGCAATCAAAATCTATCATGTCTAACACAATCAAATCAGCTTGTAGCCCATACTCAATCTCAAATTGAATATCACAATCAGACACACTCTGACAAGTCATCACAGTAGTTCCCATGGGTGTCGAAACATAAAGAGGCATCAACAGTGGAGACGAGTATATATGATACCGGTCAATAAAATTTTGTGCAACAAAAGAATGTGATGCACCAGTATCAATCAAAAGGAAAGCAGGATAAGTAAACAAAGTACACTTACCCGCTATCACAATATCAGGAGCTGCCTCTGCTTCCTCCCTGTTCAGTGCATACACCTGAGCCTGAGGTGGTCCTGCCCTCTGTCCTCCACCAGACTGTGGTACTCCATGTGGTCTCTGTTGTACTGTATTCTCTGACATGGGTCCTCTTCTCTGTTGTCCACCCACTTGAGGACAATCACGGATCACATATTCTGGCTTTCCACAACGGAAACAAACCACTGTATCAAACTGTGGACAATTTCTTTGAAAATGTGGCCCTCCACATTTAAAACATTGTAGTCCTCGTCCACTACTACTCCTACTCTCTTGAGACTGTCCCTTAGCTTTTCGGTCATCCCCTTTCCGTAGTCCAAAACGTTTCCCACTAAACCGAGATGAAGATGCACCACCTCTTGGTGATTTAAATGGTTCCCCTTTAGGTCTCATACTCTCAGATGTAGGTGGTTGGGCTTGTCCAACATCTTTGTATACCCCTACAGCAATCTCAGCCATCTCAGCCCTAGTCAATGCTTCTTCATATGATGTAGGGTTATTGAACATGACCCTATCAAACAATTCAGTCCTCAAACCTTTCACAAATTATCTGATCTTTGCCTTTTTGTTAACAGCAATATGTGGCACATACCGGAGCAAAGAAGAATAGTGTACCGCATAGTCCGATACTGTCATTGCTCCCTGTCTCAAGTTTGTAAATTCATCCTCTTTCCTCTGTCTTGCAGCAACAGAGAAATAATGCTCAAGGAACTTCGTTCGAAACACATCCCAGTTAACTGTCTGTCATTGAGCCTTTAACTCAAGTACTGTGGATTTCCACCACATCATAGCTTTCTTAGCTAACTGGAATTCAGCTAAGCGTAACCAAGCAGTCTTGGCACACGGTGCTGATACAAATATCTGTTCCACACGTTCTAACCATTCCTCCGCCAATTCCCCTGATTCAGTCCCCTCAAACCTGGGTGGCTGATAACTCAGAAATTGCGTCAACGTCAATTCCCCAGGCAACAATACATGTTCCACTGGCCCTTGCTCAATCGGTGGTGGTGGTACATGCACCATCCTCACACTAGTATTGCCACTCATGGCATCCCCAACATCCTCATGATACCCTCTGTCTGTCATAGCTGTAGATCAAGGGTTAACAATAACATTCACAATTATATAACATGTTAGATCCTGACATGATATTACCATTCTCAAAGTGTATAGGTAACTCCCTAATACACTTCCTCTACCCATGTTCATCCCGTTCTCGAACCACTGCTCTGATACCACTAATGTGGGGTCCTCGTTACTTAATCCATTATGTATTATATTTTCATACATCTGTGAGTCTGAATTAAGTAATAACAGACACAGATTAAGAGTATCGTACTAGTTAAGTTGTTACAGGGTTTCTAAAAAAAAACATATCCATGACACATCATATGTACAACAACAACCTATTACAATGATAACTCCTAGGCAGTGGTTCAGCTCGCAGCGGAAAATGACTCACAGCCCGTCCTTCCACGTCTATGAGTCCCTACAGAAACATTCACACAACGTGAGTATAGATAACAACTATCTCAGTGCAATATCAAAACAATATCATCAATGATAAAGCACAATAAAATCATCAATAGTGAATGCTCTGTATCATGCATCAACAAATGCACTATGTCATGACATGTCTCAACAATCACCCTATTATCATGAGTCCCATATGATATGCCTATTCAGCTCAATATGTCAGTGGAACCACATCACATCTTCATGTTAGCAGCACATATCATAGTACCGTACTCATTTGTGATAATAGCCAGAGCATATACCCAAACCAGGCGTATATCTCTCAAGCCAAAGCATATGTAGTATATTTATCGTGGCAACGATCCCAGCCAAAGCATATACCAATCCTGGCATATCTATCAAGGCAATGATCTTACCAAAGCATATACACATATCTATCAAGGCATCCATCCCAATCATATGAAATCCATGTATGTACATGCATATGATACTACCAATCATATGACACAAAGCTAACATAAATCATATGATATCAAAACCATAACATCATCATCACATAAGATCTATACTCCGTACGTCAACACGTACCTGGTATACGACAACAAAAGCGATAAATCAGGCGTTGATGGCTAATTGCCTCTTTGCCTCGTCCCCTGTGATGATGCTACAAACACATGAACAATATACCATGTTATAAGAGGCTTCAAAAATAAATGCTACAAAAATTTAACATTTTTCAACAATCTGCCATCACCGATCGATCGCCCCAGATTCTCGATCGATCGCCGAACTGTTCACTCTTCACCGATCGATCGAACAAAAGCACCGATCGATCGCCACATGTACCGATCGATCGCCTCAAAATCACCGATCGATCGCCGCATGCTCAAACCGCCTTCAAATGTTTCTGTCAGCGTCGATCGATCGGAAACCCTTACCGATCGCGCTTCGAACATTTCAAACCATGGCGATTTCAAGCATATCTTCATGGTATTTCTTGCACAAATCATTTCCTCTCATTTAACCACATTTCATGAAATCCCTAGGATCATATCAACATGTTTCTAACATCCTAGAATCCAATTCTTGGCAAAGAAACAAGTTATGATTCTAAGCATAAATAGTTGATATTCAAATTCACATACTTCAACACCAACTACACAATTCAAGTGAAAAACTAGAAACTCCTTACCAAGAAGATATGAAATCACTTCACTCAACTTCCTAGCTTAATTCCCTAGTGAAAAACCCAGCTTCAGCTAAGAAAATCTCCAAGGGTTGGAGAGGAGCTTGTGTAGGGATTTTGTAGGTGTTTATGGTGTATTGTGAGTTTAAGCTCACTAATCCCCTTCATATAGCCACTTGCTATAAGAACATGCCAACTAACATAAACATGTAAATCCAAACTCAAATTCACATGTTAATGAAATTTTAAATGAAAGGCAAGGCAAAGGCATATGAAATTCAAGTCAAATGCATACTATCCTTGATTTAATTCTATCATTCCTATGCACTATATCTTGTGCATCATGTTTTATTCCTTACTATATATCATATAGTCATGTCATGTATGTGAGTATTAACCCTCGGTTCAACGCTATCATCATATGACACGTGTATAAAGCAAATTGAGGCATTACATCGTCCGACCTCCAAAGACAAAAAGACTTTACGAGTCTCAATAAAGCTCTACGAGCTATATCCAAGGTTCGAGCTTCACGAGCTCATCCGACCTCCAAAGACAAAAAAGACCTTACAAGTCTCAGCCATGCTCCACGAGCTATATCCAAGGTCCGAGCTTCACGAGATCGTCCGACCTTCAAAGATAAAAAGACCTTACAAGTCTCAGCAATGCTCTACGAGCTATATCCAAGGTCCGAGCTTCACGAGCTTGTCCGACCTCCAAAGACAAAAAAGCTTCACGAGCTCATCCGACCTTCAAAGATAAATAGGCATTACGAGTCTCAGTAAAGCTCTACGAGCTATACCCAAGGTCCGAGCTTCTCAAGATCGTCTGACCTCCAAAGACAAAAAAGACCTTACAAATCTCAGCCATGCTCCACGAGCTATATCTATGGCCCGAGCTTCACGAGCTAGTCCGACCTTCAAAGATAAATAGGCATTACGAGTCTCAGTAAAGCTCTACGAGCTATACCCAAGGTCCGAGCTTCTCAAGATCGTCCGACCTCCAAAGACAAAAAGACTTTAGGAGTCTCAACACAGCTATACGAGCTAAGTCCGAGGTCTGAATTTCACGAGCTTGATCGACCTCCCAAAACAAAAGGACTTTGCAAGTCTTATGAGTTATGATCCAGGATCAAAATTAATGGTCTAACTTACACATTGAATTCCGAAGTTGTGTTTACCCCTTAAAATAAGTGAAAGATATTACGGGTTCATACATAAGTCATAATCGATTTTCTCGGCTCTCAAAATACGTGATATAGCTATGGTGAGTATGCCGAATTTTGTTAGTTTTAGCTTGCTAGCTCTCAGAGTCTTTAGCTTATATTAATCTCTTGATTGACAATCAGACGGTGTTCATTGATTAATCGTTTCATAATAATTTGAGCATTAGAGTAATGACCGAACTCCCAAATTTCAGATTGGTACATACAGAAAATATGTTCATTTAACATGTAGCTCAACATAAGATACTTGTCCAAAATAGTTACAATGAAAATCTGAAAACCCAAGCACTATTCGTCTCTACAATGTGTATTACAAGATAGGGGCATCTCAAGCATCAGGAGGGAGGTTTTGGAGGACATGATCAAAATCGAGAAAATCGGAAGAAGTTCCTTCAGGAGGGTATCCTGCCTCTTTGAATTGAGCAATACAACCATTGAATCCGACCCCCAAGTACCCAAAGGCTTTTTCACCACTTAAATCCATAAATTCAGAAGACTTTATGAATTCTTCTTTGAAGCTGGTTTTGGATTGGGAAGCTCTTGCCTCTGCCTCTTTCAAACTCTTCTTAGCCACTTCCAGTTCTTGAGCAGTAACCTCGGCGACCTCCCGAGATGCCTCCAAAGCTCGACGGGTTCCTTCCAACTCCTTGTTGTAAAGGTGGGCAGTCTTTTGGGATTCATCAAGTTGGGCCTTGAACGTTTCTACTTGCTCCTTCAACCCGATCACTTCTTGTTCATGAATAACTTTGAGGTTATTCAAGGTACGTTGAAGGTCGACGTTATTTGCTTCAAAAGTTTTAGAATCCCTCAAGGACTGCCTACGGAGGTTGTTGGCTCGTGAGGAGAATTCGCCTAGTAGGAGCATAGCCTAAAGAAGAAAAGAGCAGAGTCCGAGCTCAAAATATAGCAAGTATAAATAAAATATATATATATACGAATAAATAGAAGATATAACAAAAACCTCTGTGAAGCTGCTACAAGTCCTTTTAGCCAGCTCGGACCAAGACAGGTCTGTCATGAAATCAGCATCCTGTTTGGCGACTAAATCACGAAGTAAAGAAATGGCTACGGTGCTTGGACTTTCACCCACCAAGCGCACCCCATCATGGTAGGACTCAAAAGCTGTCCCTCGATCTCTCCACTGAAGTCCTCAGAACCTCAGTACGGGGTTTGACCTGCCTCAAAGGTTCCACCTCTGGAACTGAAGCTTCATTTTCCACTGTTAAATCCGTAATCACCTCTGGAAGGGCAGACTTTTTCTTACGCTTCAGGGAAGTCCCAATAGCTTCGATTTCCCCTGATACGGCAATGGTGACAGCAGGAGCAGTAGGCTCGGGAATAGCAGTTGAGCTTGCTTTACCTTTTCTCTTAGCAGTCGCTTTCAAAATAAAGGCATTCATGACTCTGTCAACTGAAGAGGTAAATGCATTTATGTTAGACACCATAATGGGGAAGACAATAGAAGAAGAAGAGATAAGTTTTATTTTATCTACCGAAGATTCCCTTCAAGGGTACGTCTGCCGAGCTTAGACCACAGTAACATAAGAGATCTTCAGATAAGAGGCGAGAGATATTGAAACACCTCGACCCGATCACCGACCTCACCTCAGTAAACAAAGGGCTCCGCCGAAACCCATCAGGTGGAGAGGGTAAATGGAGGAGATGATCACGCCAACGGGAGAACATTGCCCATGGACGAGGAGGTTTAATGAAAAAGTAATAATTTTTCCAATATTTGTTACTTGAAGGATACCCATCCAAAAATTTACATCCAGGACGAGCAGAGAAGTAAATAGGTCCTTCTTTGGACCTCTTAGGAATCATGAAATGACTAAGGGAGAAGCAGTCTAACCTCAATCCTAAAGCTCGGAACAAAATTACAAAAGTACAAAGGAGGCGGAAGGCATTTGGGGCAAATTGACTAAGGTTCAAATGATAGTATCTACTAAGTTGTAAAAAAAAGTCAAGGATGGGGAATCGCAGCCCCCCTTCGATCTGATCAAGATAAAAAGTATAATAATCAGAGGGGGCTCATGAGGTCGGTCCTCAGGAGAAGGAATGATGATATCATAATCATCAGAAGCATGGCTTAAGGTGCGGATTGTGGTCTCAGCCGAATCCTTAAGGCCTGAGCGATAATGGACATACCAAGGAGAATCCTCTACTTGAAGAGAATCTACTGTTTCCCCGACCTGAATTGTTGTTAAGGTCGGGTCCTCAGGTGGAGGAAGGTTTCCAACCTCACCTCGGGAGGAGGCACCCGAGAGGGAAAATGAATCTACAGAAGATTCATAACGATCAATTTCCCTAAACACAGCACCCGAAGTAGAAGAGGTGGAGCCACTATCAGATGACATAACGACCAAAGAGAAGTCTTTTCAATTTTTCAGAGTAAAAGATGAAAGGGAACAAGACAAATAACAGATCTTACCTAATGAGCGAAAAGAGGAAAGAGGTCGGGTTCGAGCTTTCTGCAACTAAAACAAAAGATGAAATGAATGAAAGAGACGTGGTATTTATAGCAAAAGTGTGCGCAAGGTAGACCGTTGGATGAAAACGTTATAAAGGGTCATGATCAACCTCGGGAAATGGAATGTTACTGTTTACAATTTGAAATTCAAATTTTTCAATTTCCCGCCCTTGCAACATCACTGCTCGGTCAAGTATACGAGTTTCTGACCTTTGGTGTCAACTCGACTTGGGAGGAGGGATTATGATACTCGGCAATAGAATGATACTACCTCACCTTATTTTACTTGACCGACCTCCCGACCTGCTTGGGTTAAAATGAAGATCATTCAACATTGATTCTAACCTACAGACCTCCCGACCTGCTTGGGTTAAAATGAAGATCATTCAACATTGATTCTAACCTACCAACTTAATCATCGTTTTATCTCCGAGATAATCACAACATCAAAACAAGAAGACATAACTCTCCAAGCTCCTATATGATCGATCAGCGATGATGCTCATTAACCTGGAAAGCTCTCGACCTCTTGCCTCTAGTAATGATTTGACCAAGTCCACATTAATCAAGCACGTCTCGAGATTTCAGGAAGTGGAAATGAATAACGACTTTATCAGTGGGCAGACATACTCCGGAATCCCGGGAATCGTGTAAATCGTGGCCTTACTGCATTAAGGTGTATCTTCATGAGGTAAACCCTATAAATAGGGCATTAATATAAGATTTCAGGTATGCTTTTTCACATATACACGCCCACCTAAGTCAGCTATAATTATTACGATTTTTCCCATTATTTCCCGAGATCTGACTTGAGCGTCGGAGGGGACACGCCGGAAAAATCTTCCGGCACCCTTCTAACACTTGTTTCATATCTTGAACAGGTCATCCAGGACATATATCTTGTTATTTAACCCACCAAACAACATAAAGAAAGGTAATCTCATTCTTCATTGATACTCTGCAAATTATCATCATCTTTGGGAGCATCACACTTGCATCCACGATTTTAGCACAAGTATTGAATGCTTCACAAATGATAAGCTCTTTTCAGATATATTACAAACCTCAATCAAATTGTTGATCGTTCCAACTCCGAACGACTAGTCAAGCCAGCGAGTGATACCATCGTCGCCCATGGATGCAACAATTTCAACACGCACATCCAACATAGCCTGCGAATCATCGTGATTAGAACGTATTTCATGGAAAGTGTGAGAGAAAAATGCAAAAAAATGTATCATTATTCACTCTTCGTGAAAGCTGTGAGCTTGTTAACCATAAATTTAAGTTCCAGGTAATTAGAAAAACTCAACAATGTATATTTTACCAGCCTTTAAAATTAAAAGGAAAAATTCGGGCGTTGGGTCATGAAATCCACATTCAGACCCTGTTCGTTGTCATTATGGCTTCATAAAATCAGCAGAACAGCAATTCATAAATTAATAATATGGGTATTTTCAAAATGAGAACGTAGTAGTCAACTTACCAGAGGATTTCTGCAGTTCACCAACTTACAATCTTCCAAAGAGCCTTCAACTGTCCAACTCTCCCAAACATCAAAGCTATGGCTAGCGAATACAAATTCCATCCTTCTATTAATCTGCAAAATTTAAGTGAATATACAGATAATAGAACTTCCAATTATTACCTAAATGTCATGTCACCATGCATTATTAGGAAAGAGGACTTGGATATATCCATTTATTTGATTACAAATTTCAAACATATATAACTAAATTAAGTTTTATGTTTTTTAACCCACATTAGACGTGTACCCTCCCCCTTCTCAATGCTCGGCCACTTAATGAGGTGCAGGATCATCAATGAAGACTGAAAGTAAGGCCTTTTCCATAACTCTTGCACAAGTTACAGTGCAAACTAATGATTTTCCTACGGCTTCATCGATCTTTTTTTATTTGGAAAATAGAAGCTCTATGCCAGAAAGTTTATACAAAGATTTTAAAAACCATTTCAGACCCTTGACCAACTCATCAGCCATATTTGAACCATTGGACGTGGAATTAGTTTATTTTGACAGACCCTAAATATGTCGTCCATCCTCCCCCTACCATCATCCTTAGACACACGAGCAGTGTGTGATAAACATATTTACGACTCAATTGTAATACCTGTAACAGTTTTCCTCCAGCAGTAAATGATCTAAAACCAATTGAATCCTGCAAAACACAGTTATCAAAGAAAACAGTTAGCTTTCTTACGTACCATCCCTTGTTCACTCTGATTTCTTGCAACTTTTAGCTGTTATGTATCAAAGGCCAATGAGAGGAGAACATCACATCAAGTCAAAAAATACATAAAAATCCCAATCTACATACCTTGCTTCTGAATTCAACAAGGAACTGTGCAGCAGGATCTCTTTTTGTTACATTTGGTGATGTGTCAAGGAACCATCCACCACCTTGAACTCTTTGCCTAGAGACATGAAGCCCAGGACGGTCTTTGGTATATAAAGCAATAATACAACCGTCTTTCAGCAGTTCGCCAGATTTTTCACTGAGTTCTATGAATGGTGTCAGGATAAGCTCTGGAGGTGATTCTGCTTTTGAGTCAATTGATGTCTTCCTGTTCCTTGAATCCTCAGGGGAAGCAAAGCGTGAACTGGAACTCAGCCCCTGATCTGTGCCACTCATATTAGAATCATCTTCTCTGTAAGAAGTACTCACTTTTTCAAAAGTCAAAGAACTGTCTGTTTTATGCTGTGATTTTTGGCGCCCATGCCTCTTTTTAGCCTTCTTACTCGATCTGCTTCGTTTTATTTCTGTTATTTCGGAAGTGTTTTGAGACAAAACAGAACCTTGAGTTTGGGATGAAGCCTCTTTTGACTGAGTTAAAACCTTTCTCTGGGAGCTTTCAGCTGGTAACTGAATATCTCCAGCCACTCTATCGCCAACAGAACCTTGGAATGATGTTTCATTGTCATGCGTATGATGCTGTTCATTTGCAAATCCCACATCACTTTCCAATTCCTCCTCATCATCAGATACAGCATTTTTTGGGATGATATTGTCCATGAAAAATTTCTGTAGAATGGAAATTGTCTTTTCTCTTATCTCCATCCACACTTCTTCACTATAATCTGCACTTCGAGGAAGTATCAGAACATTTGGCATTTCCCTCACCTGAAATCGGTGTTACTATAACATTGGAGTAAAATGCTAGAGAAAAAGCAATATGCTTATCATCCTGAGAAATATCAGAGATTACATTCTCCGTGATGGCGGTTACAATATGCTAACAGATGACTATGTAAACCATATTAGTAATTTTAACAAAAAAAAAAAGAGAGAAAAAAAGCAATAACACATCTATCTATCAAACCCTATATACTACCCTTTGCTTTTTTGAATAGTCATACAAAATCTTAAATGCAATCCCACGAATAAAACCCAGTATGAAGTACTGTAAAAATCAAAATATGCAAGCCTTCGGTTATAGGGTGTGCGACAATTGAGACGAGCAAGATCCGCATTCAAACAAAAAACAATTCAAAACTTTGAAAGAAAGAAATAAGTGGTCGTAATAGCAGATATCACACACAAAAAAAGTTGTGATTTCACAACTCTCTAGACCACATATCTGTATTGCATTCATACAATAACACTATTCATCATACCCATGCTTCCATCCATTGTGGCCCTTCAGCACCATCCAGGGCACAGCCAGCAAGTGTGCCATCAATCAACAGTTGTTTCACAGCACAATCATCCAGCAGTTGGCTGCTACCAGTATTCACAAGAAATGCCCCTTCCATAGACATATCATCCTTATTAGGGACAGGGTTTAAAAAATTAAGGACCAAAGATCCTCATAAGCAATTTATTAATGTACCAGGCTTTATGTGTTGCAAACAATCTGCAGTAATAATTTGAGTTGTTTCATTAGTCAGATCACAGTGCAAAGATATGAGGTCGCTTGCAGCAAGCAAGTCATTAAGTGTATCCATTCTTCTGGCTGCAGCTGGGAATGTCAATGAAGATCTACTCATTCTACCATTGACCTAAATAGATTCCAGAAACAAACACCTTAATTAGTAGAGGATACAAAAGGAATGCTACACATGTAATATAGTATGAATGTCCTACCAAATATGTCAAGATGATTAAAGCCAATGAAACCAAGCAATAATTTATTAATACAGAACTTTATACTAAAAAAAGCTAGCACATTAAACAAAAAAGAACTTTTGGCTCTCCAAAATATTAATACAACTGTTGGTAGCCAACTTAGCTAATATGCATATTAATATTAAGCATACAAACACACTGTGATTTAAAAAATACGTATCTAAAAATAATGTTAAACTAGGTAGAATCAACAAGAACATCATATTACATAATCGAACTGAGCAATTAAATCTATGATTATAAACTACAACTTACTAGCATCAATTAATTACAACAATTTAAAGTGAAACAGTAGATCAACAAAAGCACAAACTGAATATAACAGTTTACAGAACCCTTTAATTGTAACCCATGCTGATCAACCAATGATAAACTAAGCAAAACTACAAGAAAACAATTATAGTCGGTACAGTCCAGCAATAAAAAATTCGATAGAGCAATGACTATCGCAGATTTAAAAACTCGTACTTTGACAAATTAGGCAATACAACATAGTAACATACCTCGTGAACATCAAAATAGAGCACACTCATCTTAAACGCCAAGCTCCTATTAGCCAAAGACGTCGCAGAGGCAGATCTACCAACAATCCCCAACACCAGACCACGGCATCGGCGCATTCCACGACAAAGTGGCTGCACTGAGCCGAGCCACCCCGAAGCCGAGAGTGCGTGTTGCGACAACAGATGCGTCCGCCTAAGGAGTCCCAAAATAAGCGCCATTACAGTATCCGCCACCTCCTCCGCACGGCTCACATCAACGTGGATCATCCGGCTCAAGCCAAGGTCGGAAGCCAAGGCTGAATCAACAGCACGGTCGGTTGAACCGAGACAGAGAATCAACTGCCAAGGGCGGAGCCGTCGCTGAGCAGCGCGTGGGAGGAACGCGAGTGAGTGGAGAAGCACGGCCACCGCAGATTCGATCCGCGACTCGGCCAGCCTGCTCAGCGGCACGTGCTCCACGCGCGCGATTCCGGACAAGCATTGTTGTTCAAGTGCAGTGTCCTCGATGCAATTGAGTGTCACCAGTAGAGGAAGGGGATGAGAATGCGTCGCGGAGATTTTACGATGAGGCATTGCTGCAGGAGATTTCTAACTCTCTGGCTATCTGCAAATCTGCGTATTCTTTTTCACATCGAAACACACAGTGAGATGTGTACGATGCCGGAACATATTTTGTTTGAAATTTTACTCTAGAATTTGGGGGAGTGAGTATTAATTTATTTTTAGTCTGTGCTTGGACCCGGTCTGGAAACAGTATGTTGTCAACAGACCAATTAATAGGGTCAACAAACCATGGTTCGGACATATAACCAACCCGTCTATAGGATTGGTTAAAGATCATAATTTTTGAACCATGTTGACGATTCAAAGGTTTATTTTAAATTTTTTATATTTTTAAATTTAACACATAACAATATGTTATGATGTAGATTTGAACTCTTGAATAGTTAGCTTCCATTACTAATTTATAAGAGCCTTGTTGATCTAAATAGAGTGTTATAATTTATATATATTAATCAAACAAATATATCTTACGTATTTTGATTATTTGAATTCGAATTTAAATAATATTTTTATTTTTATAAAAAAAGATAAGGGTCAAATCGTACTGTAACCGTTGTTTAACCGTTATCGACGGTTCATGAATCGTAACCGGAATCGTTAAGGAATGCAGGGGCGACTCAAACTTTCCGGATGCCTTAGACAAATTACAAAAATGAGGCGTTACCAAGCATGCATTATCTCATTAGCTAATATTGATACACTCAACAAATGCATATACAAGACCTTGAAAGATAGTATAAAATGATAATTGCATTAACTTCACAATATTATGCAAAATACTTGATTTTCAGTATTCACTCTTGGTAGCTGCAAATTCTTGTGATCCAAATGACAAAAAAGAACGACAAACAAACAAAGATATGTAACCAAAGCTAAATATTTGGATGAATATTAAACTAAAATATTAAAATTTAACTAAAACTATATCTTGAGATTTGAATTTTATATTTTTATAATATAATTAATATATATATAAATATTAAAATAATGGATCTTATTGTGAAAGGAGTCTAAGGCAAAAGCCTTAGTGACCTATATATATGAACCGCTCTTGAAGGAAGATTGAGGTTAAGGGTCGAGGTTGTTTGAACCGTCACCTATATATATGAACCGCTCTTGAAGGAAGATTGATGTTAAGGGTCGAGATTTTTTGAACCGTCTAATCGACGGTTCTGAATTGTGAGATATATATATATATGTTTGCAACTTCCCATACATTCGTATAAAATAAAAAAGTCCCAAATGTTTCAGGAATATTCCTCTGCTCCCTCAATGAATTAACCATTGAAAACTGGGCAGAATTCCCTTTTTTGTCTAATCTTTCCAACTAAAAATGTATATCTATATTGCATTTGTTTTTTAAATAATATCTATATTGCTTTTTACCCAAATAACTAACAAATATCATACATTAATGTTGCGTGAAGATAATTAATATACAAAATTTTGAGTGAACGCATTTTGAATGTTGGTAAAGGGTGTGTAAAAAAATCAGAGATGTTTTGGCAAAAACATACTACAATTTTGAGTCTTGAAACTTATCTAATTTCGAGTCAAAAACTATGATGCAAGACCAATTGCATTAGAAACCAAACTAGTAAGACTAAAAGTCTAAAACGTTTATGAGTTTCATCCAAATCCTTTTGGTAAGATGAAAAAACTTCACCTGAAGTATCGTTTATGTGTTGAATTCTTAACACTGAATTCTTTTAATATTTTGGATGTAACTTTTTCATAAGATACCTAAATCAAATAGTTAGAAAAATATTTTTAGAACTAATGTAAGGTTCCGATACCTTAAACGTTCATTTAGACATAAGAGTGCAAGTTCATCGAGAAGAAATGAGGTTCTATGTTAATATCATTGGGCATTTGAGGAGTTTACACAAATTCATTTTCAAATAATTACATTTTCAATACAAGAACGTGATAGCTAGTATTCATCCTACTAGTACAAAATGTTTTATTCAAAATCATCATCGTCCTTCTATATTGACGAAGTCGTTCCTCTCTAAACCCATCAATCTCTACACTTGCCTCAATCTTCTTTGCCAAAAGTCCCTACAGGAACAACCCACCATCCATGAGCAATTACATCATTCATAAACAAAACTCAAGAGCAATAATATAAATAATTGCATAAGACGCTTATCTTGTGTACTCCATGTAATCGATGCATTTAACATATTTTCTTCGATCGTCCATGTTCCATAACTCATGTACATAATCATTAGATCATAAAATAAGTGCTCAACTCTACAATTTATTTATATGTCATGACATATCCAACACAACTATTCCGATTTTTTTGTTATAACAGCGGTATTTTGATGCCCTCGCTTCGACATGTAGCGGCATTATATAATACCCCTCGCTTCGACATGACAGCGGCATAATCATCGCATCGACATGACATCGGCAAGCACCATATTTTCATTGCTTCAATATGACAGCAGTAAGTACATATTCCTCGCTCGAATATAACAACAACACGGAACATCCATACTCATACACATATAAATGCACATTTGTATAATAACAATAGCATAATTACACCACTGATTGCTCGTATGTCTTTCTACGTACCTATTGTCGTTTCCAAAAAATATGTAACAATTGAGATTATCCCCTTCGGTATCCCTGTGCTTGAGAAGGCTCTACGCAACCCAATAATAACATATTAGAAGAAATATTATATCCCATCTCAAAGTTCTCAAAAAAAAAAAATTAATAACGACTTTTCCAAATTCAGGAGCTCGCGATCGCGAAAAATCATTGTCCACTCGCGATCGATCGCAAGTTTTAGGCGATCGATCGCTGAGATGTTTTCTAGCAAAATCATTGGAGGGCTTCGAGCGATCAATCACCCATAAGTTAGCGATCGATCGTCGAGCTCTGTTTTTCCGAAAAACTTCCATTTTTCTGCATAACTTTTCATACCATGCACATATACATGTATAACTCTAACATCTCAACAATGCACCAAAACACCATATCATACTTCATTTTTCAACATCAAGTTCCATTTTCTAACAAGTAACTTCAATCCAAGTTCAAAATAAAGGTAAGAAGGAAATGATAAGCAAGAACATATCAACACTAAACACATCATTTAAAACATGATTATCTTGCATCTACACTTCTTCAAATCCAAGTCTTTGGGGGAAGGAAGTTCAGAATCCAAAAGCTAGCATGAATAGAGGAGGAAGGAGTGTAGCGATTTTTAGGTATACGTGGTGTGGTGTGTATAAGAGTGCAGATTGTGTGATTATAAAATGTTGTAAGTCCAATCTAATTCCCATCCACTTTACCATGCCATATCTAGTTAATTAGGACTTAATCAAGGTGCTTAACAACATTATTATATCAAAGATAATTAAGCCTTAATCTCCATGATCATGTATAATTATTTCAAATCCATTCAATTTCAACACATTTAATTAATCATCATGATTTTACTCAACTCCACTCAAAATTCTCATTTTATTTTAACACATAGCCAATCCATACTAGGTTTACCTCCATATCGAGTGCAAATACAATTACCTAATTATTCCATAATTGCCAAAATCAAGTCATAATTTATTTAGTTATTTTTTAGTATCACAACTAAAACAAACATTTACAACTTTTATTTTGATCATTTTCTGCAATATCGATCTTCAGAGAGGCACGGATATATGCTCAACTCTATACCCAAGTTGTGCTTATGCAATAAGGTCCTGCACCCCCTTTTTTTTAGTGTTTTTTATACAATTTTTTTTTTTAAAAATATTTTTACAATTTTTTTTTTTAAAAAATCCAATCCCCCTAATTATAATCGTGGCATACATGCCCATTTTTACTATTTTTCAAACATATATTTTTGTCTTTTGTCCTTCTTTCCTTCCTCCTTAGTCATGACACAGGTACTGAAGTTTTCTTTTTGCTATTAAAAACAAAACCACCTACCCTCATCACAATACGACTTCGAATTTTAGTTCCCTACAAATAGAGCTACAATTTGACATATCTCTTGTGTGTTCTTCGAATTTCGTCCGGAGATGCATTTTTTTTAATGAAGTTATAATTCTAATTTCAACATTTTCACTTAGGAAAATGAGTTTTATTTTGAAATCCATGTGTAATTGAAGGGTTATTTTTGAGTTTAAAACATATTTTTTTTACCCCATAGGCTTTCGCTTTCATGTCTCTCTGAAATTGTAGTCGTTGTAAAATCTTGATTTATTTAATCATTATGAACTCCCAAGCACACAAACCGCTTAGACATAACCATTTTATTTGTACTCTAAATGGATATTTTTTTCTCTTTTCTTGACATGTTAATAATGCCTCCTTGCCTTAGTTGAGAATTTAATTTGACAAATTTTGAGATTTTTTACAAATTATGATGTGTACAAACCTTTAAAATCGAGGGTTTTGGTAGTCTATACTAGAACTGTCAAAATGGACTAGACCCACGGGCCTGGCCCAACCCAACCCGTCTATTACTAGAACTGTCAAAATGGATGAGACCCGCGGGCCTGGCCCAACCCAACCCGCCAAATAGGCGGGTTGGGCCAACATTGTTATGGCCCGCCAGCAGGCGGGCCTATACGGGCTGGCCCAAAAGGGCCGTGGGTTTTGGCGGGCCAACCCGCGGGTTGGACCCATTTTTTTTTTTGAGGAAATTACAAGAAGGTACCACTTTTTAAAACATCTTTCAACTAAATCACCCTAAAAACTCTTCTTTCAACTAAATACATCTTTTAAAAAATATCTTTCACATAAGTCTATTTTATGGAACCCTAATCTAATTAATCCATTTTTATGACTTAAACACCCCTATCTAATTAATCCATGTTCTCAATGGGAGATTGTTCGATTGGTTGAATTGCTTTAAAATTTCAGAACAAGTATCGAATTCTGTTCTTCACAAATTGAATCTCGTTGTCGTTCTCATCCTCGTCTTCAATCAATTTCAATCAATGTTGCTGGATTGCACATCGATGATACCACTGTCATTTGGTTGAGACGGCTGGCTAGTGGATCTTAAAATACGTTCATGGTATTCATCGCACCAGTAGAAATTATTCGGATGATTTAGCGATGCCGGACAAATGTAGTAGTACCTTCCCGGATGAGTAGAATATTGACCAGCCATACGTAGAACCATACATCCATTCCCGCACGAACATTGGGTGGACTCTTCGTTTCAAAATTACCTCTGTCGAATAAATACGTTAAAAAAGGGAACTATAATTGCAGACGCATGTATTGGCATATTGTTCATTAAATAAGAAGTACGTAATTATTTACTACATTTTTGAAAACAAAATGTTGAAATGTGAAATAAGCTCTAATATGTGCAAATCAATGTAAGCTGTTAAACTTTTGTGAAGTTTAATTCATAAAATTAAACTATCGATGCATGTTGAGTCTACCGATGCATGTAATTTACATGCACCGGTAGACGACTCAAAATTATAATGTATTTGAGATGTTCGATCAATTGTTTGAATTAAAATTTTGAGAATGCAATGATATTGAAACCATTGGTGCATGTAATTTACATGCACCAGCAGTTCATGAGTCTATCGGTGCATGTAATTTACATGCACCGATAGACTCAGTGGTGCATGTAATTTACATGCACCGGTAGTTCATGAGTCTATCGGTGCATGTAATTCACATGCACCGATAGACTCATTGGTGCATGTAAATTACATGCATCTTTAGACTTAGGTTTTGCTTTCTTATTCATTTTGTTATTTCACATCTCAAGCCTTCTATTTCAGATAAATATTATAAAAGAAAATGCACCAACATAAATTAGAATGATGTAATTAATCCAAACCACGTAAGAAGTAATTTCAGAATACCATAAACATATGTAAATAAACAGAAACAAAGAAAGAAAGAAATTCCTAAATGAAACGAAACACCAGATAGTAAAAATCCCACATGTGCTCAACTGAATTCCAATTACCAATCTATCGGTGCATGTAATTTACATGCACCGATAGTCTACCGGTGCATGTAAATTACATGCATCGGTAGACTCAACATTTGCAACCACGTAAGAAGTAATTTCAGAATACCATAAACATATGTAAATAAACAGAAACAAAGAAAGAAAGAAATTCCTAAATTGAAACGAAACACCAGATAGTAAAAATCCCACATGTGCTCAACTGAATTCCAATTACCAATCTATCGGTGCATGTAATTTACATGCACCGATAGTCTACCGGTGCATGTAAATTACATGCATCGGTAGACTCAACATGCATCGATAGTTTAATTTTATGAATTAAACTTCACAAAAGTTTAACAGCTTACATTGATTTGCACATATTAGAGCTTATTTCACATTTCAACATTTTGTTTTCAAAAATGTAGTAAATAATTACGTACTTCTTATTTAATGAACAATATGCCAATACATGCGTCTGCAATTATAGTTCCCTTTTTTAACGTATTTATTCGACAGAGGTAATTTTGAAACGAAGAGTCCACCCCAATGTTCGTGCGGGAATGGATGTATGGTTCTACGTATGGCTGGTCAATATTCTACTCATCCGGGAAGGTACTACTACATTTGTCCGGCATCGCTAAATCATCCGAATAATTTCTACTGGTGCGATGTGAGGGTTGGAGACTAGGGTTTGATATTGAATGAGGTGATCCAAGGAAGGCAGAAGACTATTTTGGTCATTTTGACCAAAATTGGACCTAGTTGAAAGAATATTTTTTGGGGTGACTGGGCTGAAAAATCTTTTACCAAGTAGTACCGGCCCGAAATTTTGCCTTTTTTTTTTTAAAAAAAACTTTTGTTATTTCTTTTCTTTAGGCTCAATTCATAGATAAAAACTCAATATCACATTGAAACATTCGATCTACTATATATTTTTCACTTGATCTTGCTTGAAAGTTGCAACAAGTATTTCAAAAATGAGTAAAATACTGATTCACTAATAAAGTTTTTTTTGTAGCAGTGTTAATATCTAGATAAAAGCTGAAACAAGTTTCAGTATTCTTCTAGCATCAGTTTCAGTTTTGACAAGTTTAGTTGGGAATATTTTTTTGAAGTTTCTTAAAAAAAAAATTAAAATTTTTTTTTTTAAAAAATTAAAAGTAAAAAAAAAATTTCGGCGGGCCAGCCCGCCCCAACCCGCGGCCCGCTTCGGGTCGGGTTGGGTTGGGGTTTTCCCAACCCGCCTGGAGGCGGGCCCAAACGGGTTGGGCCCGTTTGAGCCGCGGGTTGGGTGGGCCAGCCCATTTGGGTCGGGCTGGCCCGTTCTGACAGCTCTAGTGTATACCCGTATTAATGTATAAAATGGGCTTTTAGTATCTCGTACACCTTTTTTTAAAAAAATAAAATAATTACACCTCTTTGAATATATGGATAAATTAGAGATGTCAAATGGAGCGGACGACACGAAGTACGGCACGGGCACGACACGATATGGAGCGGTATGGCCCGGCCCAGCCCATTTTGCTACACTGCCGTGTCGTGCCAGACACGGACATGGGTCGTGCCAAGCCAAGGGGTGTCGGCCCGTGGGCAGGCACGGGCACGGCACGACACTGTAGTATTTTTTAAAAAAAAATTATTTGGCAATAGATCGCCACATAATTGGCAATCGATCGCCAAATGACAGTAGGTTACAGACGTGCTTGGCGATCGATCACCGAGTGGCAATAGGTTATAAACATGCTTGGCGATCGATCGCCACATAACTGGTTATCGATCGCCGAATGGCCAATGGTAAAAAAATAGCCGTTCAACGGCCTTTTTTTGTTAAATTTTTTTTTGGTTGTTATATATGTATGTATGTTGAGGAAACATTATCCTCTCAATCTCCAAGCTCTATATACTTGAAACGCTATACTCTCAATTTGTTCACAAGAAGAAAGAAGTTCATCTTGCGTTTGCCAATACAAGCACAAGCAACAAAGTCAATACTCATCATAACAGATATTGAGTACCTTTTATATTTGTTGCATTAGATTTGTAGTATATATACATAATGGTCGATTCATCGTATAATGTGAATTATGATGATGAAACAGATCAATTTCAAGAAAATGAAGAAAGCACAACAAATATACAATCACCAACTAGAAGAACTTCAAAAAAAAAAAGAACTAGTAATGTATGTCAACTATTCGATGTAGAAAATATTGAGGGAAAATGATCAATGAGTTTATAAAAAATGTAAAAAAGATCATGCATATGCTTCTTCTGGTGGTATATGTCATTTGATGGTAACCAAACTACTCTTTCACAATTCGGTACTGGTAGTAGTAGTTTAAGTTTAGGTATTTTCACTTATAATGTTGAAAGAGATATTAGAGAATTAGATAAATACACTGTATGGGCGGAGAAACCTTTTTCAATGGGGGCGTATGCGAAATTCATCAATTATATTCATTTAGGTTTGCAACCTCAACATAAACAATTTTCAAGGAATACTATTAAATCAGATGCATTCACAAATTTTAATGAATATAAAGAAAATTTAATTATATATTTAATCTTTCTTCGAAAGTAGCACTAACAAGTAATATTTGGACAACTTATCTTGGCAATGCATCATATATATGTGTTACATGACACTGGATTGACGATAATTGGGTGGCCAATAAATTTTTATTTTGCAAGTATATTGTGCCAATTTGTATTTTATTATACTATTATTATATTTAAATCATTAATAAACAAAAAATTTTTAAAAAAAAAACAAAAATAAAAAAAATGATTTTGGGTCGTGCCGGGCCTGACAAAAACAAAGATGGGTCGTGCCTTGTACAGCCCATCTCTGTTACGGGCCGTGTCAAGCGACACGAATTACCGGTATGACTCGTTTGAAATTATTGAATCAAGAAAAATAATAATATTATAATTAAGTAACAGAATATATGTAAGTGTAAAAATTGTTTGAAACGTGGTAGAGAAACAATATGGATGAATGCACATTTCTACAAGTAACACAATTAAAATATACTTAGGCTATCTCAATTCGAAGTCAAATTCTTGAAACACCGAGAAAAAGAATATTTGTCTTCATAAAACAACATATTTAGAGCTCTTCGTCTTGTCGGGATAGATAAGAGTTCATGTCCATTTTGATCAGACTCAATTTTGAATCGCGCTTAGTGTATAAAAATTGATTTAGCCCCCCACTCAAAAAAACAAAATATAACACTATATATAAATTTTATATAAAATTTTATGTTATTTACAAAAAAAAATAATGTACATGCGTAGCATGTTATTTTAAAATAGATTATTAGAAAAATCGATTTTAAAATGAAAATTAGCTTTCGATATACATTTTTTAGAAATGAGAACATGCTACGTTCAAAATATTATAAGCGTATCTCATATATCTATAATTTTTTGTCATGAAGAACCAAAAGGTTTTTTAGTGCAGTACTTTTGAAATGCTAACCCCCCCCTGTACCTTTTTCTTTAAATCTAAATTGCTTGCAAAATCAAAATCCTTCTTTTTTATTCTACTTATTGTTCAATCAACATATTCACATAATTTAATATTTCAACCGTATTTTTTTATCAAGTTAATTTCATGATATATTATCAGAAAATTTTCTGATGCATACACAAAGATACACAAAATTGTCCTAAAACACAACCTGAGCATGACGATAATTGACTGACAACCTAATATGTACATGTGAATATTCTAAATCTCCGGAAATATTTATAAACATCCAGACAACTAAGGCTTTTGTTTTAGGCCACTTATCACAATGAGGCTTATTTTATATATATATATATATATATATATATATATATATATATATGAAAACACACGCACACTGACATATTTTTAGCATAAAATAAGGATACACACACAAGAGATCATGCACGTCAAGATACATGAATTATATATATATATATATATATATATATATATATATATATGAAAACACAAGCACACTGACATATTTTTAGCATAAAATAAGGATGCACACACAAGAGATCATGCACGTCAAGATAAATGAATGAAATAATAAGAAAAATCAAGAATACAACACAAGAACACAAGAGTTTACGTAATTCGGCTAAGAATGACATACGTCCACGGGAGGAGATTCATTGATTATCTTCGAGTGTATATAATGCATATAGTCTATGAATTCACCTAATCCACTCGTATGCTTTACAATAGATTTTCACATGAATTAACAAATCTTCTTGCCCCTCAAAAAACTCTCTAATATCACTCTGTTTCTGCCTCACATCCCCTATTGGTGTCTCACATCATTTCTCATTTTATGTGCCTCAGTCCTCACTTGTTGCCCGTGCCTTCAAGCCCTTTTATAGAGATATGAATAAGTCACATGCACAGTAAGTAAAAGTCTAACTTGAACCAGTCATTCCAGTCATCCATGTAATTGCCATTCAATTGCTACAAATCAAGTTATGATGCTTCCTTCAACAGCGGAGAAGCTTCTGCCCTCACCAGCTAATGCATGCATTGAATAATTTGATACAAATCTAACAAATCTCCACCTTATCAACTTATTCAATCATCATTTATATCCTCAACCAATCATCCTTTGAATATCGGCTCTGCGCCATGGTTCAAACAACTACACACATGATGATCAAGTTCCGGAACAAATCGATGGCACAAGGCGTATCCGTGATTGAAGCCCACTGCTCATTCTCCAAGAATCTGCAGCTCCACCTGGCTTTAATCTCATTCTCGAAGCTCCACCTCGATCCAAATATCCTATTCTCAACTCCAACAGATTTTAGAGCATAATTTCTACCTACAATTCTCTATCGTCCCATGATATCGAAGAATTTCCCCCAAGAAATACCCAACTATTTCCTCCTCTTGTTGAGCCCTTCCAAGAACGGATATGGATCCCATGTTGTTTCTTGAATCATCATTTCACACGTTGAAAATCTCTCGGTCACAGCTTCAAGTCATCAGCTCTGTTCTTTTCATTCGTGCAAATCATCTCAGATTTCCAAGAAAAACCACGCTGCAGTGTTCTTCCCAAATTTGAAAATCGCTCTTTTTTCTTTTCATGAACCGCACGTCCCTCTAGGTGCTATCTCAAATACTCCAAGAAGGCTTCTATCCCTTTCTTGTTTTTTTCTAAAATTACTCGCTCCTTTCAGGATAGAAATCAAAAGCTCCACCTGTTCTTGCACTCCTGCATCATTCATGTCGCATGCTCCACCATGAATTCCAAAAAAAATTCTATAGGTTTCTTGATTCCAAGAAACCGTTTGCTCTTCCCCTTCTTGAAGAAAATTGCATGTCCATCTCAATCTCAATCTGTTCCTAATTGATCCAATTATCAATTCCTTGATAAAGAATTCAAGATGCACGTCCCCTTCTTGGACAGAAAACTTACGGCAACCAGAGTTCGAACCCTATCAACATTGGCCACCTCTTCTTGATGTTCTTGATCGACATTTCTTGTCATGGTCGATTCCCACAGATGACGCCAATTATTATGAATTACATCATATTAATTCCCGATCAAGATTCTAATGTGACAACCATTTGAAAACTAAGATTAAAGAATGCATTTTAACCACAGAATGTATACGAGAACTCTACAAACTTGAACTCGAACATATGACGGCATGAACTAGTGATGAAAACACACGCACACTGACAGATTTTTAGCATAAAATGAAGACACACACAAAAGAGATAATGCACGGCAAGATACATCAATGAAATAACAAGAAAAACCAAGAATACGACACAAGAGTTTACGTAGTTCGGTAAACAAAGGCATACGTCCACGGGAAGAGATTCATTGATATCTTTGAGTGTATACAAGGCATATAGTGTATGAATTCACTTATTCACCTAATCCACTCTATGCTTTATAATGGATTTTCACATGAATTAACACATCTTCTTGCCCCTCAAAAAACTCTCCAATATCACTTTGTTTCTGCCTCACATTCTCTCTCGGTGTCTCACATCATTTCTCCTTTTTCTGTGCCTCACTTGCTACCCGTGCCTTCATGCCCTTTTATAGAGGTAGGAATAAGTTACATGCACATCAGGTAAAAGACTTATAAATGAAGTTAATATTTGAAGTTAATACAATTCTATTTTATACCATCTTTCATTGTCTTGTATATGTATTATTGAGTGTATCAAAATTAACTAATGAGATAATACATATATGGTAATGCCTCATTTTTATAACTTGTCTCAAACCTCCAGAACATTTGAGTCATACATGTATACACCAACTCAATATTAAAACATAACACATAAAAATTAATAAACTAGCATATCAATCATTGTCCATAAGTGGACTCAAATCGTATCCATTCCATCAATCAAAACCAGTTAATATTCGTATGGAGATGGGAAATGCTATCTATGAGAACCCGAGATCAATTCTCAAATTGAAAACCAGAATGCGAATTAGATAGAGGCCCATGGCAATAATGGTCTATATTAATATTAGACTGTTAGTCGTGAATGAATGCATGTAAAGTAATAACTAAATTATGTTTGTGTGAAATTTTTTTATTTTTTAAAATTAAATGTGAAGAGAAAATGTTTATCAAAAGATATCTTCTAATTTAAACCAACGGATCCGTGCTTCAACAACGATGGATTTCCCCGACAGAATGCATTGTTTTCAGGATTCTTTGGCAGTAAATATGAGAACATTTCACGAAAAACCTGCACGTATTTATCTCAGGACTATATGAAATAAATACACGTACCGGTACGGTGTGAGAGTGGGGCTCAACAACAATTTGCTCTCTTTCTAATTATTATATTATCTAATTCTATCTTCGACAGAAAAATCTGTAACTAATGCCACTTTCTTTTTATAAAAAATAATTTAATGTTCCTCGTCAAATTACCCCATGATTCTAAGTATCTGTCTCTCTTAACTGTGCGCTCATTCTCTTCTTCTCAGCCTTTTTGTTTCCTCCCCCCCCACCCCACTTTCCCTTGCAACGCTATCACAACAGTGAAGTTCTTTACTACATTTTAAACCGGGGTCAAATTCGTGGAGCAAGCAGCCCACAAAATGAAGGTTTGATTCTCTCTCTCTCTCTCTCTCTCTCTCTCTCTCTCTGTTTTCTTGGTGCTGCTGAGGGTTGAATTTGAGTTCCCCTTTTTGCACATGCATCTCTTTTGGCATTTCTTTTTGTTTTTTAATCAGTATTCACTTCTCTAAATATATAAAGAAAAAAAAAGTTGATGTCTTGAATTCAAGTCAGGTATTGATTTCTAGAAGAAAATAGCATGTGATGGGTCTCTATTTTGGCTCGAGTGGATTTTTGGAAAGTAGCATGTTTTGTTCATATGGTTCGGCAGAATGTTTAAAACTTGAAAGCATAAATTCGTTCAGTTTATTTTTTTTTTTGGGTTGAGTTAATCTTTATATGATCATTTTTTTTAAAAAAAAATTTGGAAATTTTTCAGAAGTTTGTCTTGAAATTGGATTTACAAGATGGTAAAGACAAGAGGAAGGCTTTAAAAACTGTGTCTACTCTTTCAGGTACGAATGATTTTTTTGTGCTGTTTCATTATCATCATTAGCCGATAATTTAATAATTTATTATACCAATTGAGAATTTTCCCAATTTTGTATAAATATCTAATAAAATGTATGCATGTAGTTATCTACCAATTTTTTTTTTTTCGGTTCCTAAACAGCCGCGAACTTGAGCCGTTTACAAGTAGAGGGAGTTGTTAATATCTTAGATTGTACGAATTGACTCATCTTCCATAAAGGAACCGAACGAAACTAAAGTATCATGTTCGGTTTTGAATTAGATACGTTCAAAATGCTAAATCGACATCGACTATAACCCCTGGCCTTCCAAGCTAACGATGGGGTTCGATTCCCGCTACCCGCTTACTTCCCTTTATTCTAAAAAATTCTAGTAGAATTATATTTATATTACTATATTCTAGAATATGGATTCTAGAATATAGATAATATAATAATGATTATGTTTAATTAATCGTTGAATATAGAATTCAAAAGCCACAACCCTGATCGTCGATATCTACCGTTTCTAGTGTAATTGTTTTGTTGCTGAATTGCTTTGCAAATGCCACACATGCATTCAAAAGGAAGGTAGGGTGACAAATGGTGTGATTCGGGAGGAGAAAAAAGAGATTATTTTGGTGAATACTGCGTTAAAAGTATTTATTGTTGCAACAAAAAAGAAAACAGAAGATTGCCAATATGTGATAATAAACCAAGCAGTTGTGCAATGGCCTTTTGCGATTACAGTAATGTATAGATAATGCTGACAACTTGTGCATAGATAAATCGATTGGTTTCACATTCAAATTCTCTAAATTTGTGCTATACGAGTGAAGAGCGTAAGTAGCATCATTTGAAACAACCATGTTTGTTGATTTCACTACGATTTAACGTGAGGGGTGATTGCCCCCATCTTGCTAAGTCTACCCCCTTAGCCTGTAAGCAAAGCACACGGGCATTAACATGAGAAAGAATGAAGCCATATGCTCGTAAATATCTTTCGTTCTGTACGTAAGTGTACTAGTAAATAAGTAAATCATAGACTTAAAAAAGATTTTTAAGTTCGTTGGGTTAAATTCATTTTCTTGTAAAACTTTACTTGATGGTGTCTAAACTGTCATTCCTTGATAATTCGATCAACCGATTATGATGCAGAAGTCATGGATTGAATCGAACTAATTCATCAAAGTAGAATGTCTTTCATCTTTTTTGTGAAGCGCATTAACTTCAATCAAATTTGCTTGAAGACACATTTTCTTGTTGGCTTGTTGTTTTCACCTTTCGTCGGATGGCTAGGCCAAAAATGGACGCACAGCTACTTGTCCGCATCAATTCCACTGGCAATTGTGGATTGGTTAATTAGTTTAAGAGACTCTCATTACTAATAGACACATTATCTAACATAGATAGGTTAGTGTGTTGGAACTCTTCTCTTGGTTTTATGGCCAAACACTGACGAACGAGACTAACAGGTGCATGTTATATAAGTAGATTAATCGTTCTTAACTTGATAATATTTATTCCATTTTGTTGTAGGAATTGATGAAATCATCATTGATATGAAAGGGAAAAAACTAACAGTAGTTGGAACGGTTGATCCCGTGAGTGTGGTGAGCAAATTACGAAAAAAGAATTGGCCAACAGACATCATCTCCGTTGGACCAGCCAAAGAACCTGAGAAGAAAGAGGAGGCAAAGAAAGAAGGACCCAAAAAAGAGGAGCCGAAGAAAGAAGAACCCAAGAAAGCTGAGGCAAAGAAAGAGGAGCCAAAAAAAGAAGCCGCCAAGAAGGAAGAAGTCAAGAAGGACGAGAAGAGGAGTGAACCGGAGGTAGTAATGGGGCCAGTAATGCCATACAAGGCTTACTACCCTCCGATGAACACGTACTACTACGTGCATCACGGCATGGAAGAGAACCCGAACGCTTGTGCTATCTGCTAAATAAAGTAAAGGGTTCCTGTTCTTTTTTTCTTGATCCTGGTTTATGTTTTCATCAAAGGATGTTAGCTTATCAAGGACCTTGTTATGTGCATAGAATTAAATAAAGTTTTGATTATCACTTTTGGTGCATTGTTCAAGTTTAAATATCATTTTCATCATCCTTGCCCATAATTTTGTTCAAGAGATATGCCTCAGGTACCTGTACAGTTGAAATCGTTGTTGTAAAGTTGCACTTGTGCACGTAATTGTCTTTGTTTCTTTCTCGTTGAAGACAAAAAATTAAGGGGCACTATAATGGAGGCGATGATTATTGGTTTTTAATAGGACAAAATTGCAATCGATGATAGTCATCTGTAAATGGAACTCTGCCTTTTTATTGATTATTCGGGGGATTAATTCTGGTTTGTTTGATGCTGTCCTTAAGGGTAGTGCCCTTAGTGACATCATCACCATTCATTTGGAATCTTTTTTTTTTAAGGGAAAAAAAGATTCCATTTGGATGGTGGATGTTGCTCCTGAGGGCAGCAGCAAAGTTTCCATTAATTCCATCCAATATCCATCAACATTATTGTTAGATCATATACTATAATTGTAGATACCATTTTTCCGAAATCAAACAACTACATAATTTTGATTCCCAAATTTTTTATTTTTTATTTTTCAAAACTTTCAATAGTTAGCTTAATGGACTCTATTTTGAGGATGCAAGGCGATGATTGAATACGGTGACGAATCTTCGATAAAAATAACAAATCGATTCAATAATATGCAAAGAGTTACAATTTATAAAAGTTGAGGATGTAACCTGTAATTTTCCAAATAATGGTTGTAAAGTGAAATTTCGACCAAATTATATGATGATTTTTGTAATTTTCCCAAAAACATATAACTTTTTATTTATTTATTTATTTATAGATTTGCCATAATGTTGTGTTCATAAGAAGATGTTATATTGTTGTAATGTCACTATTACTATTTTTTAATTAATATTTTGTATAAGATCAAAATTTAAGTTTGATAGTCACCCTAACTCTTCAAAATCATAGCACGCCGTTTGTGGCGGCTTTGTATGAAAAATTTGCTGTGCGCTGAACAAATATTAGGTGCCAATCAATGCTTGATGGATTTTGACTCAAATGTTGTCGCGTTTACATTTAATAATCTGGTAAGAGCTGGATTTAAGTGGATCATAGTTGGATCTGGACATTTTATTAATAATAATTAATAAGAATTAAGTTTCGAAGTAAGAATTTATATATGTTATATTATTTGATAATTAAACAAAAAAACTATTTTGTAAAAATATATAAGTTAAATTTGATTTGTTTTATTTAATGAAGCAACTGATATATATGATGCTTCCAAAAAATGTGGCCAAGCTTCTCCCCTTCGCCCCAACTCTCGCGGTGCCTGAAAACATGAACAAATCGGTTAGGAAGTGTCAAGATTTCTCCCAAACGTGCTGCTTATTGGCGAATTTTCTTCAAAGAAGATAAGGATATCTAAATAGGAGACTTTTTCAATTAGATATTTTTTTTAATTACTTTTTAATGATTCATTGTCAGTTGAATCTTTGGTACTGAAAAAGTAGAAAATGGGTGTGAATTACTCTATTGTAGTTTTTCATCGGGCTCGTGTCAGGATTTTGACTTCTTAAATTCATTAAGATTAGGTATATCAAAGCGAAGGAGTATGACTAACTTGATTGTGGACAAGAAAATTCAAATGGAATTTCCCTCCAAAGATCAAGATTTCTGTCTCTTTCATCAAGAGGAGTCGTTTTGGTAATGCAGTTCGGTTGATATAAAAACAGTGCGTTCCGAGGTGTGAAGTGGCAGAGAAAGGATGTCATAATTGGGGTTTTGAATAAGACGACCTTCTTATTTTTCATTTTTTTTTCGTTGAACAAGTAATAAGAATGAGAGGTGTTAAGCTTTTTATTATCCTGGCATCGAGCTATTTTTCCACAGGACCTCCCCTACAGTATCGTCATCGCAGTAGAGTTTAACCACCAAGTTCGGGATGGATTGGTGTGGTTTCTCTACGCCTAGGACACCAGAATATCGAACTATGAATGGAGAAAGGCATGAGAGAGAAGCCTATTGGCTAGTGATTATGATGTCCCAATTCTTGACTGGAAGGGACACCAAAGGCCTCTGCCCTTCCATCCCGTGGATAGATAGAGAGGGAGGGCAGAGCTTTTGGTTTTTTCATATTGTCAAAGAGTTGAACAACCAATGAAGTATCAGTGCGAAGAGTAAAATAGAGAAAAGTGGATAGAGAAAATTTGGAAGAGCCAATAAAAATGAGGAAGCCTCGTGTTGATGAGGAAGAACCCTCCTATTTCTTGCCCTAATGAGTATTTATATTATATATTATACATCATTATTAAGTAATTACCTTTTGATGACGTGGCAAAATACACTGATGCCCCATAAATTGTACAAAATTGTATGTATATATAAGTATTTATGAACATCAGAATTTACCTCAATGATTGTCAGCTTCTCACAATCTTCCCATGATAAAAAAAATAAAAAAAATAAAAAAAATGAGTTTATGTGCATGTGTATCCGTGTATGTATCATATCATCTTGTCAGATAAAATCTCAGTGAGAATAATTTATTTAAGCTTGTAGATGAATTTGTCAAAAAAAAAATATCCTTCAATTTTTTACATAAAAATTATGATAAATGCCTAATTATATATTATTCAAATTTAGATATTTACTGATAAATACTAAATTACCCTTTTTCCCTCATCTTTTAATTTATCATAATTTATTTAATAATTATTTCAGATTTTCCTCATACATATATTTTTAAATTAATTTCGTAGCTATTATTAGTGCTATTAAATTTTGATATTGATTATAAAAATATTGATGTGGTAGGGGAATTAGACCACATCGGGTAAAATCGTTGCCAAACAAGAAAACCCTCGAACAGGAAAATACCCGAAGAGGATGATGCTCTTCTCGGTCCACGTGGTCAAACATCGGCATAAGACCCGGTCATATTGGTTAGTCCAACCGGATTCCCCGGACATGTTTTGAATGGAACGTGCCATAAATAAAAGGAGCAATTAATATCCAAGAAAGAAATCATGGCGTGAGAGGAGGCTGAGAAAGGGGGACCTGCTGGAGTGAGAGGGCCGAGAATGAGGGAGCTTATTTAGCCAATAATTGATTGAAGATTAGTGGGGGAATTAGTGGCCTAATTAGTGGGCTAATTTCTGGGATTAAAGAGAGAAAAAGGCGATGAAAGAGGAAGAGTTTTGGGAGCATTCTTTCTATTCATTTTCTTGTATAAATGAATGGTAGAGAAATCATGGTAGGGGGGCTCGGCCATTGAGAAATAGGTGGGAGAAAATTCTTCTTTTTTCATGTCTATATTGTATCAGAATACATTGTAAATCAATATTTATAGTGGAGATTTATACTGGACTAGGTCCCGTGGTTTTTCCCTTCGTTTTGGGGGGTTTTCCACGTAAAAAATCATGATGTCCTATTTATTTTTTCTATTGCGTTTACTCTACCGAATAGCGAAAATACGGGATCACATCATTGGCGCCGTCTGTGGGAACAATTGAGAGAAGGCGTAGATGTCAAAGGCAGGAGAGTTTGGAAGAAACCAAATCTGGTGGGTGACTGGGAGGATGACTATTTGAGTTAAAACTTCATGGGTGTAACTCATTCTGGCCGTCATACTCTCCGATTTATTCTATCAATCTCTCCATTTCTTGTTCTGGCCCCTTCATTTATTACCGTGGCCTCTTGAAAAAATCAGAGATCTCCAAGTCTAGTTTGAGAGTTCCACCAGAGATCACCTATCTTTTGAATTTCTATTTCCACCAACAGTGAGATTGGCTAGAGAGATTTTGAAAATTTAAGAGCAAATGCAGAGGTTGTCCCACTTCGATAGATCGACGCATTTCGATCACTATCTTCACCTTGCAGACATTGATTGACACCAATTGATTCTTTAACCACAAGAATTCTAGCCACTCTTGAGCATGGTTTGTACAAACCTTACGCCATGATGAATCCAAAGTCCCGGCGTTGATGACATCTCCCAAAATCTTTATGCTCCGATTCATGGAAAGCCAGAAGAAATCTGTCAAGAACCATGTTCCCAAAATTATGGGGGATTCGACAAGAATCATTGCTGGGTTTGTGATGAACAATCATGATTGAGGTGTCGGATGAGTTTCGACCCGAGTTACATTTGCTTCATTTTCAGCGCTACTGTGCTGGGGTCTCATGCTTCATTTCCTACGGCCTAGAGACGAATTGGCCCAGAATATGTGGCAGCCCTATGCACGCCAAGTAGGTGGAAAGGAAATTCTCCAGTTGCTGTCACCACGCCGAAGTCCTGGCCTTTTGGGCAAAGCAGATGGCTTGATTATAGCTTAATTACAGGAATCTTAAGCAAATGATCGCCAGCTGTCCCAAGATAATTGGTGATAAAATTCTTATCTCATATTTAACTTTGCTCTTTATTTACGTGTGTTTCAGTTACTTAATTGGTGATTTTCGAAGTTTTCATCAGTCTTTGCTTGGTTTCTTGAGGTAAAATATGGTCAATGCCATCAAACCATCCATGATGAGGTTGCGTCACATTAAACTAGATGTTCCTCCACATCACGCACCAGATATGGAATTGTCGCTGCATTCAGCGACGCATATGGCGGGTCATTGTCGACTTCCTCCGAAGAATCCTCTTCTTCCCCGGATGAGTCTGAGTTCAGCCATCCTTGTCGGTGGTGGGAGGAGCTTCGGATCAATATGTTAGAACCTTGGCAGCCCAAGTTTTCCCTTCCATCATTTGTAATAAAGATTCTGTGTCATCATCTTCTCCATTCTCTACTGTTAAATCTAAAAAGAATGGATGAAGAGAAAGGGGGTGTTCAGTATGATGGTTTCACCTTTTCAATATTGACTATAATGGGATTCGATCTGTTGGACTTCGGCTATTTCGGGAAGAGTAGGCTACAATTCATCTCGAGGACATTATTTCCATAATAATGCAACTCCGGGAATATCATCTAACAACCCGCTTATTTGAAGAGATAAGTCCTTTGGTTATTTTTTATTTTCCCATAAATGACTAAAATATCAATTGTTCATGTGATTATGTCAATTGCTCATATGATTTATGCAGTTAAAATATGAGGTTTTATTTGATCAGTATTCTTATTATTAGATGTTTAAAGTTTCCCAAAACGGATGTTGAAATAATCTTCAATTTGATAGGGTTGGGGCTGCTTTATGTTTAATTACTCAAAAGCTGAAATTTTATGGGGTTACATCACATCTCATGCGTTCGGTTTGGTATTCTGTCTAATCTCCTCACCCTACTATTTTTGAATTCGACCCTTTTTAAATAGCATGCGAACATGTAAAGATCAAATCTTGATCGATGGGGTTCACGCAGGGAAGCTGTTGAAGATACAAAAGTGTAGTGCATTTTAAAAGCATGTTTTTGCTGGTGCTTTAACTTTTGGATTTTATTTTCTTCTTTTGAGTTGATTTCTAGCAGAGATTGGACAAGGGAGAAGTCGAAAGTGTGTAAACAGTGACGTATGAAGCAATATGAGATTTGGTAAAGTTGGCAAAGCTCTTGACCATCGATTTGCATCCTCATCTTGAAGCCACTGATGGACACCAAATCCGATCCTTTCACCAAGAATTCCAGCCAAACTTGAGCACGATTCGTACAAAGTCAGTAATCTCAAAAGTGGGAATTTCTTCTCTCGTTCATGCTATGAGGATGTGGAGGCCTCAGCCTAAACTGATGCTGGGGAGTAACTTGAAAGTCCTCAAGAACGAACTTCATCAATATCAATGCTTGGCTTGGCTTTAGGAAATCTAGGGCTCTTGCTTGACTTATCTTGACTATTTCTGAGTTACGGGGATAGGCAACATTGTGAAGAAATATTAGTTTGAGCAGTGGAGCTAATGAAGCCAGTAGCTTGTAATGGTCATGAAGCTGAGCTACCTAATTCGCTAATGCCCCCCGGCCTTGGTTACTGGTTCTACGACTCGCCAGCTTGATCTATACATCCGTGACTTTATTTAAGGTCATCTCATCTACTATTTTAATTTCTTAAACAAATATTTTTGTATTGTGCTATTTATTATTTCAGGACAAGATAAATAGCTCGGGCATGCAATTTAGCAGTAAGGCCCTATTACATCGAGCTCAGGCGTGCCATCTGGTAGTAAGGCCAATTACATTGAGCTCGGGCATGCAATCTAGCAGTAAGGCCCTATTATTGGTGCTCGAGATGTTCGAGTACGTTTATTATTGATGCTCGGGATGTTCGAGTACATTCTATTATTGGTGCTCGGGATGTTCGAGTACATTCTATTATTGATGCTCGGGATGTTCGAGTACGTTCTATTATTGGTGCTCGGGATGTTCGAGTACGCTCTATTATTGGTGATCGGGATGTTCGAGTATGTTCTATTGGTGCTCGGGGTCCGTTGTTGGCGGGTTAAATACATGATCGGGATGTTTGGTATGTATTTGAACCTAAAACGTGACTAAGTGATTCATGCTCGGGGTAGCGAGCTTGTTTTATTATTGTCCGTTGTTGGCGGGTTAAATACATGATCGGGATGTTTGGTATGTATTTGAACCTAAAACGTGACTAAGTGATTCATGCTCGGGGTTGCGAGCTTATTTTATTTATTGTCAGTTGTTGGCGGGTTAAATACATGATCGGGATGTTTGGTATGTATTTGAACCTAAAACGTGACTAAGTGATTCATGCTCGGGGTTGCGAGCTTATTTTATTTATTGTCAGTTGTTGGCGGGTTAAATACATGATCGGGATGTTTGGTATGTATTTGAACCTAAAACGTGACTAAGTGATTCATGCTCGGGGTTGCGAGCTTATTTTATTATTGTCCGTTGTTGGCGGGTTAAATACATGATCGGGATGTTTGGTATGTATTTGAACCTAAAACGCGACTAAGTGATTGATGCTCGGGGTTGCGAGCTTATTTTATTTATTGTCAGTTGTTGGCGGGTTAAATACATGATCGGGATGTTTGGTATGTATTTGAACCTAAAACGTGACTAAGTGATTGATGCTCGGGGTTGCGAGCTTATTTTATTGTCCGTTGTTGGCGGGTTGAATACATGATCGGGATGTTTGGTATGTATTTGAACCTAAAACGTGACTAAGTGATTCATGCTCGGGGTTGCGAGCTTATTTTATTTATTGTCCGTTGTTGGCGGGTTAAATACATGATCGGGATGTTTGGTATGTATTTGAACCTAAAACGTGACTGTGTGATTATTGCTCGGGGTAGCGAGCTTGTTTTATTATCGTCCATTGTTGGCGGGTTAAATACATGATCGGGATGTTTGGTATGTATTTGAACCTAAAATGGGACTAAGTGATTATTGCTCGGGGTAGCGAGCTTGTTTTATTATCGTCCATTGTTGGCGGGTTAAATACATGATCGGGATGTTTGGTATGTATTTGAACCTAAAATGGGACTAAGTGATTATGCTCGGGGTAGCGAGCAATGTTCGGTTTACTCGTTGGATCGGGATGTTTGGTCAACGTCTAAACATAAAATTATCATCGTTTACTCGTGGGATCGGGATGTTTGGTCCACGTTTAATCCTAAAATTACATAAGTTATTCTATTCGGGATCTTTTCCTTGAGCCCCGACCATATTTTATCTGCTCGGGATGTCTTTTCCCCGAGCTCGGTTATATTCATTATTTCGGGATATTTCTTATCCCAGCAGAGCTTTATTTGGTCTGAATATTCATTATTTCTGGAGTTCGGGCTTATTTTATTTGGTCGGGATGCTTATCTATTATCTCAGGAGCTCGGTTATATCACACGAGTTTTATGTGCTCAGTATTTGGTTGCTCAAGATATTTCTTATTTCAACCCGAGCTTTATTTGCTCGTGATAATTATTAGCTCTGGAGATTGGTTGAGCTTTATTTACTCGGATGATGCATATTATTGACACTTTATTATCTTGGGAAATTGATGCTTTGAATGAGTATTATTTGCTCTGATGCTTATTATTTCTGCAATTCGGACGAGCTCTACTCGCTCAAAATATTTATTATTTCAGACGAGCTTTATTTGCTCGGGATAGTTTTTATGTTCGGTTCTCGGAAGGACAATCTTTATTTGCTCTGAATATTTCTTATACTGGAGTTCAGACGTATTTTATCTGCTCAGGATGCTTATTTATTATCTCTGGAGCTCGATTATATCTTCTGAGCTTTATGTGCTCAGCCTTTGGCTGCTCAGGATATTTCTTATTTCAACCCGAGCTTTATTTGCTCGTGATAATTATTAAGTCTCAAAATTAGTTGAGCTTTATTTTGCCCGGGGAGTTTCTTATTGGATAGATTCAACCCTCAGAATTCACAAGTTCCGAAAATACATCAAAACGACAACTGTGATTTTACCCAATGTATATAAACCAAGATCTCGACTTCGCTCATCTTGCTTCACTTGAGGGGGGTGATGTGATGTGGTAGGGGAATTAGACCACATCGGGTAAAATCGTTGCCAAACAAGAAAAACCCTCGAACAGGAAAATACCCGAAGAGGATGATGCTCTTCTCGGTCCACGTGGTCAAACATCGGCATAAGACCCGGTCATATTGGTTAGTCCAACCGGATTCCCCGGACATGTTTTGAATGGAACGTGCCATAAATAAAAGGAGCAATTAATATCCAAGAAAGAAATCATGGCGTGAGAGGAGGCTGAGAAAGGGGGACCTGCTGGAGTGAGAGGGCCGAGAATGAGGGAGCTTATTTAGCCAATAATTGATTGAAGATTAGTGGGGGAATTAGTGGCCTAATTAGTGGGCTAATTTCTGGGATTAAAGAGAGAAAAAGGCGATGAAAGAGGAAGAGTTTTGGGAGCATTCTTTCTATTCATTTTCTTGTATAAATGAATGGTAGAGAAATCATGGTAGGGGGGCTCGGCCATTGAGAAATAGGTGGGAGAAAATTCTTCTTTTTTCATGTCTATATTGTATCAGAATACATTGTAAATCAATATTTATAGTGGAGATTTATACTGGACTAGGTCCCGTGGTTTTTCCCTTCGTTTTGGGGGGTTTTCCACGTAAAAAATCATGATGTCCTATTTATTTTTTCTATTGCGTTTACTCTACCGAATAGCGAAAATACGGGATCACATCAAATATATTTTAATATAATCACTTATATACATCGCGTGTCAAAAATAGCACAAATATGTGTGTAGGTCACGCTTGGAGAGTGACTTAAGTTTACTCTTGGCAAAATACAAAATCACAAATGGAGAAACACAAGCCTGATCAAGACAAAGTGTCCGATAAGATGACGCATTACTGAAAACAATAGCAGAATTTGGTGAATTCCTATTAATTTATTTTGTTTGATTTTAATTTTTTATATATATATTAGCTATAATTAAATTAAAATTACAATAACAATAATTAAGAAACAACATATTAATGTTTAATAAATTATGATATTTAATCTTTTGGATATCTTTTTGGATAGAAAGATTTGATTTGGGAGAAAAGATTTGGTAACTAATCATTTAAAACTTATAGATTTGAAATACCATGTAATATATTGTCATTTCAAATTTTTCAAAATGGGAAGGAAGATGTATGAAAAAGAACGAGAAATTTGAAATACATAGTTCAATTCCATACCCAAACATAAATAATAGATTGAGTGAGGATTTAAAATACACGTATTTCAAATTTTTCAAACATAAATAATAGATTTGAGTGAAGATTTAAAATACACTTATTTCAAATTTTTTGATCCAAACATAAGAGAATTTGAAATTCCTCCACCATTGATTAAAACTGTAATAGTAAGAGAAACAATGGAATTCAAATCCACTCAAATATAACCCAGCAGCCCGACTACCCTTTGTCCAGCCTTTGATACTTTCCAAATGAAACTGGGTCCGGAAGCCGAGACTTGTAAATGTGAACAACGTACTATGTGATCGTGCAAGAGTCGGGGACTATTCAAAAAGACTTCAAAAGTCAAATTTATATTTTATTAAAATACTTATATATATATATTTTATTTTAAAAAAAATTCATTATCCGATTCCCATTGGTTCCTTGATTGGTTGAGGAACAAGGTAAAGTGATAAACTAAGTCTTGTATAATATGTCACATGTGGTTTGGCTTTTGTAACATAATTTATTTGTTAAAAATTAAATATTGCCTTATACCTATAAATCAAGGATCAATTTGTATCTCATTCCAATATGGGTATATTCTCAATATTTTGTGAGAATATATCCTATGTATGGCTGGATCTAGGGGTGCTTAACGGGCCGGGTCAATCCGGACCCGGCCCAAAACCGGACCGGTTAGTCCGGTCCGAAATCGGAACCGGACTATCCGGTCCCGAACTGGTCCGGAACCGGTTTGATACCGGACCGGATCGGTTCTAACCGTTTCGGATCCGGTATCAAACCGGTTCCGAACCAAACGGATCCGGTTCCGGATTGAACCGGAATCGGATCCGTTTTTTTTTTAAAAAAATTTCTGATAAATCCCTTCGTTTTTTCCTTTTTTAAAAAAAGAAAAAAGAAAAAAGAAAAATCCGGTTCCGGGTTGGAACCGGTCCAACCCGGAACCGGTGGAACAAGAACCGGACCCGATCCGGTTCCTTACCGGATCGGACCGGGTCAAGCCAATAAGCACCCCTAGCTGGATCTAACCCAAAGGCATTATCGATGAGATAACAAAGAACAAATTGATAAAATATTGTGGAAGATCCAACCATTCAATATGGGTATATTTTCAATGTTAGATATGAATATATCATATATATAGTTGGATCTATCCCATGAGGGCAAAATATATTTTCAATGTTGGATATGAAAATATGGGTATATTTTCAATGTTGGATATGAATATACCATATAAACTATAACAATGATCGCCCAACCTGTCCAACTAATATTACATATGTATATGAGTTCATAATACTTCGAAAACACAACCCATAAAACCTTCATTGGCATGCAAGAACCAATAACCGAAGGCAAAAACAAATTTAATTTGGTTAAAAAGAATCCAAATACGTGACGAATAATAGTTAATAGACTAGAAAGGGTGGTTTCGGCGTGATTAGTTCCTCGCACGAACGAGGGGCGATTGAGGGGATAGCATACGAGGTGACGAAACCACCCAAGTTTCATTGTACATTTGTGAAGAAAAACTTAGTGTAAGGTGTCTTTTGCTTGTCTTCTTTTGCTTCTTCACTTGTTGTCCTTGAACATTTTCTTGAACTACAAACTTCCTAATTCTCCCAAGAGCAATCTTCATCGTATTGATATCCATATTCGCGAAGCAAACCCTAAACCAACCGGGCTCGTGGCAATGGAAAGACGACCCTGGAGACACATTAAGCTTCACATCACCTATGATAACCCTCCACAAATCCATTTCACCTTCAAATGTTGCCTCTTTCAGTAATGATCTCAAGTCCATCCAAATGAATAACCCTGCATTGCTTTCTAAACACTTGATCCCCACTTCCTCCAACCCTCGGGTGAATAAGTCGTGCTGATTTGCAAGTTTTATCGCACTCTCGGAGAGAAATTTCTCGACAAATTCCTCGTCAGATAGCATGGCTGCTAGAAAATATTGAGTCTGTGATGAGATTAGCCCGAAGCTCGACATTTTACGAGCACAACTCACAACGGTGTCGTTGTAGGAGTACACTATGCCAACCCTGAATCCCGGAAGCCCCATGTCTTTAGACAAACTATACACGATGTGTATCAGGTCACGATCACATTCCATTTCTTCGATTATCTCAGAAACACTAATCAATTTCGGGCCACGAAAGACTGTGGCCGAGTATATTTCGTCACACACGAGGTGGATTTTCTTGTCATTTATGAAGTTCACCAGCATTTTAAAGGTTTCCTTGTCCATGGTTGTGCCTAATGGATTGGAGGGATTTGCAATGATTAGGCCTCGCACCTTGATGTTTGCTTTTCTTGCATTTTCATAGGCGTTTTCTAGGGACTCTTTTGTTAGCTGGAAATTGTTGCTGCTTTTGCAGTCTACATGCAGTAGTTGCACCCCAGTTCTCCATCTTAAATCCCTATCAAATCTGTTCAAAATTCAACCACAAGTTATGAATACAAAATAATTATAAGTAAATCATATAAAATATATAACTTTTAGTAAAATGATCATACAAACGGAGCTACCATTGAATTATGGTGGACCAAATCTCCTACAGTTTTTCTAAAGGAAAAATTTGTAGTTTTAATTTCCTGAATTTTATTTTTAACCCCAACTCTCTAAATCGTTGTAGTCTTATAGCCCTATCTAATCGGATCAGTCACAAATAATATTGGCCTATATATTAAAATTCAAGAATATTGACACCTTTGACTACTTTTGGTGCTAGGTAGTAATAGATCATGAGTCAAGGCCACGTAATATGGTTGACATATGTCCTATGTATTGTATAGACGTTGAACTTTTGACTTTTATATTAGTCTAGTCAACTCTTTTATTGGACCTTTACAGCTATAGACAGAGAATCAGTCGTGCCTTTTTTTCTCAGAAACTTTCTTAAAGTCGACATTTCCACAACCAACTACGGCTTTGTCTACCTAAAACATTCTATATTTGAATTGCCTTTTATTGTAATGCTAATTCATTATATTTATAAAATACTAAGAAAATAAAAATTATACTTGAGGGAAGTTTTCGATATTCTTTATAAATAAATAAATCATAAAATATGATGTTCATTAAATGAGAAAAATAAATAAAATAACTAAACTCACGCAGGATAACAAGGCGAGGGGACCAAGAATCCGTCTTCAGGATCGGCCAAACAGAACATTAGCAGCTCACTAGCTCCGGTGGCTCCACCACCCATTACTATGCGTTCTGGATCAAAGCTCACTCGTCCCCCTCGCACTTTCCCCATAAACCTCGCCACCGCCTGGAGAAAAAACAAGATTAAATAAATAAATACATATATATCGAACCATGATAACATGTAAAGACTGATCTTATATAAAGTTTGTGTGCTAGCTCATACATGTCTAAACTGAGGCAAGCCATGATAATCTTGAAAATTTGCAATATCCTTGAATATATGAACTCCTTCAGGAGTGCAGATTGAAGCTCTGGGATTTTTCTTGATCCAATCCTCAATCAACTCGAAAGAAAGCTGCAAAAAAACGCAGAAGAATTACAAAAAACAAATATATAGTGGGATATATATATATATAGTTTGACAATATTAATTTACAGATACCTGGTTTTCAGCAAGTCCCATCTGTATAACTCCTTTAGGGTTTCTTGTGGGGTGGAAGGGATCATTATCATAAGCTTTCCATCCTTCAAAATAAAGAGAGTTTTCCCCATGCTCGTTGCTAGTTGCCAGCTTTGACAAACTTGAACTACTCTTTACCTCCATTTTCACTTATTTAACTTCTTATGTATGTGTGTGAAAATCTTGCTCTCGTGCTAGAAGAAATATGAAAGAAAGAGGTGACATGTGTGGCTATTTATAGGGGAAGGTTATCAGTGGGTAATTTACATCGAAATGGGCTCAATTTAACATATGAAAAATTGAGGGTAGAATGAAGAGCAAACTCGGTTTCAACGTTGAAAAGAATGAAAAGTGGGTGTAATCTGTCAAATGCTTAGGTAATTGCTTTGTTGGCAAACATGCGTACGTACCATGGAATAGAATGAAGAAGTGGACGTACAGTTCCTTTTTCTTGTTGTCTTTATTTTACCTTCATTGGTTGACGTGAAACGAGAGAGCATGTGAGGGAACATATTTCTTTTTCTATTTTAAATTGAAATAAAATACTTAATTATATTTATCATATTTTCAGGTTTCATCTTTGTCAATTTAATACCAAAACATGCATGACGTCTAATACGAGAATTAAATTCAAGGGTGGATGGTAGTTGGTGGCTTGGTGCCAGTGACGAATTTAAAATTTTTGTCTAGGAGATAAACTGTCATTTTAGAGAGATAAAATGTAATTTTTTTAGCATGATAAATGTTTTTAAGAGGGAAATTGTCCCAACCTTATCACGTTTGTTCGCCCCTGTGTGGTGCTGCATCAACCACTACTGATGATATTAATAATTAGTTATAATATTCAATTTACTCACATGGCACGCAATGTAATATTGTTATTTTGTCGATGGCTTGTAACACATCTGACACCAATCGTAATTGTGATTCAAATGTTTTATGTTCGAGTCTTCATCTCTCCACCCTAAGTATTTGTAATAATTGCTCCAAAACAAAATATTGTTATTCTAACTAAAATTTGAACTTTAAGAACCGTGAATAAGTAAAATAAAAGTAGGTCAAGTTAAATATCGAACCCACATTTTTATACAAACATAACTCGTGTAAAATAAAAAAATAAAAAATAAAATTTCAACCTCAATTTATTTAAGAGAAAACTACAATTTGGTCATATAACTTGTTCATTTCCTATTTTTAGTCTTTTTAAATCGTCGAAGATTCATTTTAGTTCAAAATGATTTTTTTTTAGTCCCTTTATTTTGGAATGTTGACTTGGTTGCGGAGAAATTTTCGGTATCACTTCATCAATTTTCGGTGTCATATCATTAATCGTCGGTATCACATTAGCACTTCGATGAAAAAGTACTAAAAATGAAAACAAGGATCGAGTTATTGGACTAACATTGAACTTCGACGACTTAGAGTACTTAAAAATAGAAAATATCCAAATTCCAATGCCAAAATTATTATTTTCTTTTTCATTTATTTGGATCCTTCACACACATTTCGGTGCCCACCGCTAGTTACGCGATCAGCCCACGATTTGTCCCTATGAATTCGCACACACGTGTGATTTTCAATGCATTCATATAGTCTAAATTTATACCATATGAATCATTAAAACAAATCTAAGCCATATCGGCCGGGTTCAATTCTTCTGCTACATTTATATGCAACAATACATGCTCCATATAATATCTCTTAATGAATTCCTATTAAATTCCCTCCTAAATAATCTCCCATATATTTTCCTTCCTAAATAATCTCAATTCTATATTACAAAAAAAACAAATTTACTTTTTATATAATTGTTAATATTTTTATAGTATTTGAGATTGAGTGGAATTGGGTGTTTGTGTGGAAATTGGTATCTTTGTGTTAATCCATAATTATTATTATATTTTTATATATTTTTGGTGTTCGTATGGAAAGTTTCAAATTTTATATAAAAAGTTAAATTTGTTTTTTTGTAATATAGAATTGAGATTATTTAGGAAGGAAAATATATGGGAGATTACTTAGGAGGGAATTTAATAGGAATTCATTAGGAGATATTATATGGAGCATGTATTGTTGCATATAAATGGAGCAGAAGAATTGAACCCATACCGGCCAGCACACCAAATTCAAATCCTAGCCAATCCAAAATCTTCAAAATATCAAATCGAATGCGATGTTTAACTTACACTAGGGATGGGCATGGGTACCAAGACCTATCTATAATTGAGTAATAATAGTTCTTGTATCCAAAAATGGATAAAAATGTGCAGAAAAGTATATAAAAGGAATGGCTCATCGAATGTTTGAAGAGGTCATTTTTCAACACACTTGTGCCATTGATGGTTCTGGGAAAAAACTTAGAAATTTAAGCTGTTCATATCCATATGTAGGCATACATGTTACCGCCTCTTCAACATTGAAAAAACTAAATTTTGAATTCTTCATAACAAAGATTTAATAATTTAAACAAAATACAAAAACAACTAAGTCTTTAATTCCAATGAATTGAGATATGATATATAAATCATAGATAAAATCAAATCGGATCGCACACTTGTGTCAATTCTCCAATAACTTCTTTCGATTATAATATCTTTATTGATCCCTTTGGATTCCAAATCTTTGTATATAACTTCGAGTCATGTCTTCTTCGATCGTCCCCTTGTTCTCGTGACAGGGCCAAAATCGATATACTCTACTCAACGAACATGTGTATTGTTGGGCCTACGTCGTACGTTACCAAACCAGCATACACGACTTTCTTACATCTTATCTTCTATACAAATCACACATATTTCAGCTCGAATATCTTCATTGCGTCTCATATAGAAATCTAGGTCTGATGACATTTCTATAAAACTCTTCATTCAATCTTAGCGGGATATTACGATTGTATAGAACTCCAGTGGCGTTTCTCCAATTCAACCAGCTTGCCTGTATTTTGTGGTTAAGGTCGCTATCAATCTTCCCATCCTTTTGGATAACAGAGCCTAACTATCAAAACTTGATATCCATCGATACATCTTGGTAATCGAGTGTTACCGAGATGTAGGACCATTAAATTTGTACTTCATATATTCTATTTTAGACCATTTAATCTAAAGTATTTGATTCCAAGATCACTCTACATAACTCCAATTTAGCATTAATTAATGTCCTAGTCTCGTCGATTAACACAAAACATCCTATAATTCTTTAAGCAACTAATAAATTTAGCCAATAAATGTTTAGTAGTAATGAAAAAAAAAATCTTCTTTTTTACACTTACGGGTTTTGAATCCAAGAATTGTTATTTATGTAAACAATGTAAATTGATCCTTTTACCTTAAATGATCAAGTTAAAAGGAGGACATATCGAGTGTAATCAATCAAGAGTCAAAATAATTGATTGATTAAAATTTGAATGATAATTATGGGATTTAGCTGTAAACCTAAGACTTAATTAGTATTTAGCGCGTAGGAAGAATTAATCAACCATACTGATAAAGGTGAAACCAGACTGGTTTATAGCTAGGTAAGTAGATTAATTATGGAGTTAGTTTCTTGTCTATTTTATGAAATACAATTATTAGCTTAATTATGGTTGGAGCATTTAAATGAACAATATAATTAAGATCGATGCCATGGTATCTTTTCTTTGATTTACAAGCATTAATTCACATTTAAAAGTGCAATAATTCAAAATGTGGAACTTTAAATACAGCTGTTGCCTCAATGTGACTTAGGCCCGACCAAAGGTCATAAACCACCCTTAACTGGCCCGGAAACGACGTGTGGTCAACGGACCGGTTAACAGGATCAATCTATTTGAAGGGTCGGACCCGTAACCGGCCCATCTATAGGTTGGCCGGTTAAGGGTCATAATTTTGCTAACCCGTGAACAGTCGGTTAACCGGCGGTTCAATGATTTATTTTAAATTTTTTTAAAATTTTTAAATTTAAAATAGATGTTAAGGTGTTGATTTGAACTCATGACCTCCAACTTGAATAATTAGCTTCACCAACTAAACTATAAGAGCATTGTTGATCTAAATATAATGTTATAGTTTATATATATTAACCAAATAAATATATATATTATACATTTTAATTATCTGGGCTTGAATTTATTTCACGTTATTTTAAGTTTAATTCATGGATGAAAACACATTCAAATATTATTTACACTTTATTTCAAATTTTAACAATATTTTAATTTTTTTTAAAAGATAAGGGTCAAACCGTAACCGTAATCATTAGTTAATCGTAATCGTAACCGGTGGTTCATGAACCGTAACCAGAACCGTCAAGTAAGATTAAAATTAAGGGTCAAGATTTTTTAAACCGTCTAACCGGCGGTTCTGAACCATGGTCAGGTCTAATGTTACTTTATGGGATATATATATATATCACAATAATGTAATATGTAGGTAAACCTGTCAAAACGGGTCAACTTGACCCAAACAGGCCGGCCAACCTAACCCTCCAACCCAATCCTTCGAAAATAAAAATAATAATAAAATAATAATAATAAACTTTCTAAAAGAATTCCTCCTGAACTTGCCGAGCCTGAAACTAATGCTAGAAGAATACTGAAACTTGTTTCAGGTATTATCTATACATTAACCCTGCTACTAAAAATACTTGACTTGTGAATCGATATTTATTCAAATTTGGAATACATGTTGCAACTTTTAAGCGCATCCAAGTAAAAAAATATATTGTGGATCAGATTCTTCAATGTGATATTGAGTTTGTATTTATTAATTTCGGGCTAAAAAAAAGAAATAAACATATTTTTTTTTTTAAAAAAACAAAGGACCAACTAGAGATGTGAAACGGAGCGAATGGAACGAGGCACGGCACATCATGGAGCGGCACAACACGACTCTGCTACAGTATCGTGCCGTGCTAGGCATGGCCGGTGACATAGGTCGTGCCGACCCATAGGTGACGGCCCGTGGGCCGGCACGACACTGTACAAATTTTTTTTTCTTCAGTATAGCGATCGATTGACAGTTATGTGCCGATCGATCTGTAAGCCAAAAAAAAACTTGAAATGGGCCGTGTTGACACGACACCTAGGGGCCGTGATGGGCCATGCCTATTGTGGAAACCGGCACGACATGACACGACCCGTTTGACACCTATAGGACCAACCCACGGGCTAGCCAACTGAAACGCTCGGCTCAAATGGGTTGGCCCGTATAAACTCGCCTTCCGGTGGGGTCAAAAATGCTGGATCAGCCCATCTATTTGGCTGGTCGATTGGACCAACCCAGTAGATGTAACTCATTTTGACACCTCTAAATGTACGCATGTTACCAGTACCACAGTTTAAACCTCGTGGTATTTTTTAAAATAAAATTCATTCATTCAACATCTATAACAGTTATAATATGTTAAACGTCATTTTTTCATTCCCTTGTGCTATTTGTCCCCGAGAATCAGAATATAGAGTCAACAAATAAATTAGAACAAAAAGGAAAGACAGTTGATTTTGTGTTGATATATTTCAAAAATGTACAAAGTTGTATAGTCGGCACTAAATACTTTGAAATTATGACTAGTCAAACCAACTTAATTTATGGTTTTTTCACATGAATAGCAAATTTGAACTTATCTAAGTGTGGTTTTCAAGAACAAAATCTATGAGGAAGGGATTTCTGTTGACTTTTGAAACATTACTTGAAGCTCAATTTGTTGATGCATTTGGCCATGTTCACATTAGTCATAATTTGTTTTGAATTGCTTATTTAAAACAATTCTATGTTATTTTTGGTTAAAGTTGAAAAACTTTATTTTAAACAAGTGTTCAATATCAAAATAAAAAAAGCAGTTTAATGAATTTCAGTTAATTACAGAACTCAACTTAAGCAGTAAGGAGCATTCTCATGACTTGATTATCTACTTCTACTTTATTCTACTTTAACAAGTTTTTTAGAGAAGTAATAGCAGATACAAGAATATCAAACACTCAAATATCTAAAAAATAGATAAAATTTTTCAAAAGTAATCCAAAACACCTCCCGTATTATATACGCTGAGATTGGCATATGCATTTTTCTCCATGTTTGGATGTAAATGTAAATGTGTGGACAGATATACTATAAGACTTCCAAGGGTTGGACTCCTTCTAAAATCGCAAGTCATAGTCAAATTTTAATTTTCACGTTGAAATTATTATATATCTTGTAAAATTTATGAGTTCTTTTTTTCAGAAAAATAAAAAAAGAAATTTCTTCTGAATTCATTCATTTATACAATATAACTCAATTACTGACCGATGCAAACGAGATGCGAAGGTTGTGGAATGATTTAGAGCTTATTTGACTAAAATTAAGTTTTTTTTCAAAAAAAAATTAATATGGAATTATCATAATATTATTTAAAAAGTGTTATTTGGTCATGGAAATACTTTATTCCACTAGATACTCTAGGTTTAAAATTATTTCATAATGTTAGTGATATATTTTATTTTAATTTTAAAATAAGCTATAATTGCCAATAAATTACCAAAGTATCTTATAAATAATATTTACGATAAGATTAGCCATAAGATCCCTTAATATTTTGTAGGATAAATTTATATAATTTTTTTAAAAAAAACATCAATAAATGATTTCCACATGGACGGATCCTAACCGCTTGTAAGCTAAAATTTGAATTAGTTAACACATACTTATAAATCTATGAATGTGTGTAACATGATTAACGTGCAAAAAGTTATATTTCCATTAGACCTAACTACGGTTCAGAACCGTCGATTCGACGGTTCAAAATAAACCTCGACCGTTAACCTTAACCTTCATTGACGATTGCGGTTACGGTTCATGAACTGCAGGTTACGATTACAGCGTTACGGTTCCAGTTGACACTTATTTTTTTAAAAAAATTAAAATATTATTATTAAAAAAAATGTAAAAAGTATTGGAATGTGTTTGTCTCTATAGAGTAATCATAAAATAACGTGAAATAAATTCAAGCTCAAATAATCAAAACATGTAAGATATGTTTTTTGATTAATATATATAAATTTTAACACTCTATTTAGATCATAAGCATCTTATGTTCAAGTTGGTTATTCAAGTTAGAGGTCGTGAGTTCAAATTTACACCACAACAATGTTTTAAATTTAAAAATGTAAAACTTAAATTTATACCACAACAGTTACGGTTTCAAGTTTAACACTTCTATCAACCACCGCAGCCAGGCTAGTGCCTGATGGGTGGCCCAAAGGGGCAATCGCCTCAAGGCCCATTTATGCAGTGGGCCAAATGTTTTTTTTCTTTTTTCTTTTTTATAATTAGCAATATGTGGCTTGCATCCTTCCTCATTTTTCAGTGTTAAAACATCTCGTAGGAAAAAGAAAAAAAATACCTCGACGACCAATCCTCCTATTGCTATGATTAGTTGCCCTTTTGTTTTTAAAGAAAAGATCTCCGGGCGGGAAAATGAAAAAAAGACTTCTTTCTTATTCTCTTACTTAGTCTTAGTGGGCCTAGCAAACCAGGGCAGAAACAAAAGAAGACAAGGAAAATCAAGCTTGATTGGTTAAGGGACATAAGCTACCGAAAAGCTTTGATCCAACTTGGCATATAGTCAAGATATGCCCTCCTATGCCTGTCCTAAGGCGCAATCTCCAGACTAAGCCAACTATCTTGCTTTATCTCCAACCTAATGAAAAACATTGTCCAGAAAACCCATGAAATTTTTATTTCACATACTTTAAATTCCTCTTCATTTTTCATTGTGATTCGCACTACTGAATTAGCAAAATGCATGCAATTGTGCGAGTATATCACCGTTATATTAGTTCGAGTAAATTGGATAAACTCCAGATGTGGGTTGATGGATACATAACTACTATAAACGCTATTCCAAAGTGACTGATACTCTAGACGATTAGTTGATGAAACGGATTATAGAACACATGTGCTATCCGAAGGTTTAGTTTAAAAAGAAAAAATGATGAAAAATGGCATAAACATGATACACAGGGTTTTTTAACTAAATAATCGATTTAAAAAAAATTTAACAATTTAACCGAATTTTTTTTTTTATTATCAAACTAACCTAAGTCGCCATGTGAGATGGCGACTTCAATTGAAGTCGCCATCTCACATGGCGACTTTAACAAAAAATTTGTTTTTTTATGATATCGCCATCTGTGAGTTGGCGACATCAATATATTTATTGATGTCGCCATCTGAGTTGGCGACATCAATATAATTTATTGGTGTCGCCATCTGACACCAATGAATTTTAATAACCTAAAAAACAAACGACGCGGCCGCACCATTCTCATTTTCTCTTCTTCTTCGTTTCTCTTCTTCGTCTTCTTCGTTCTTCAGCCTCCGCCGCAATTCTTTCGTCCGTTCGTTCTCAAATTTTCTTCCTAACATTTCTGGAAAAATCAAGCTATTTCCAAAATATTTAAGGTAAGCTTTTTAATTTTGTTATTTATGTATCGTAGATAAATATGATTTTAATATATGTAGTGGGAGTATATTACTTGTTGAGTAATTTTTGTGATGTGAAATATTAAAATTTAAGTTGACGAAGATGGAGGCGGCGACCGGCGTTGGTGGCCGGCCGGCGGCGTCGTCGGCCGGCGGCGACGGTGCAGGTGGTGGGCGGCGGCGGTGGGCGCGAGACGGTTGTTTTTGTAATGTTGAGGTTTAATGTTGTTAATTTTTGTTATATTTCAGATGGATCAAATGAGACAACCAGGCCCGGTTGACACACATCTTTTGTCGTTGCAGTCTACACATCGATCTGAGAATGTATGGGCAGGTGATATGGATATTAGTATACTTCGTGTGAGAAACCAAGATAGCTATTTTTGGATATGTGTCCATTAGATATACGTGTTGTTAATTTATTACACGTTATTGGATTTTATGGTATCTATAGGTGTGGTAAGATTGAACTTGACATGCACCTGTCACGGGCTTTAGTTGAGAGATGGCGCCGTGAAACACACACGTTTCATTTAGATCAGGAGAAGCGTCATCACACTGCAAGACATTACAGTAATATGGGGTGCCAGTAGATGGCATCGTAGTGTCGGGGATTGATATTGATAGGGCTCTACCCGATTGGCAAGAATATTGCGCATACATATTTAGGTTTCTTACCAGCCATCACAGACCTTAAGTGGCGCACGTTTGAAATTATTGCTTTGCATAATCATTTGCTGCTCCA